>JAOWBP010004700.1:49463296-49524314 GCA_028571105.1 Tragopan temminckii | reverse complement strand
CCAGGTCTATAAATATCTAAGGTGTGGGGGGCAGAGTGGCGAGGCCGGACTCTTTTCAGCGGTGTGTGGAGACAGGATAAGGGGAAACGGATGAAAATTGGAGCATAGGAAGTTCCGCATAAATGTGCGCAAGAACTTCTTTACGATGAGGGTGACGGAGCGCTGGAACAGGCTGCCCAGGGAGGTTGTGGAGTCTCCTTCTCTGGAGATATTCAGGACCCGCCTGAATATTCATCTTGAATGAAAACTTAAAATTCTACACATTTATAAATTTTACTTATCTTCATGAGAATGTGTCCATAGTCAAAATGTTAAAAAAGAAAAAAGGGGTGAAAAACATGGAAAATAATTGACTAGCTATGTACCTTTCCTTCATAGAGTTTTATTCATTGAGCTTGTGATAATCTCTTACAGTGAAATAAATGCCCGGCTTGATGCTGTGTCTGAAATTCTCCTGTCAGAATCCAACGTGTTTGGCCAGATTCAGAATCTTCTTTGTAGGCTGCCAGATTTAGAGAGAGGTCTCTGCAGTGTTTTTCACAAAAAGGTATATCCATGATTATCCTAATTTATTATTTTCTAATTCTGTGTTTCAATTTCATTGTGTTTTTCATAGATTTTGCATGTGTGTTTAAAAATATTGTTTTTCCAGCAAGACTGAAGCTGACATAATAAAGGGATACAAGTTTATTTAAAATATATATATATTTTGCCTTATGGTAGACTCTTATGTTATCTTGCATGTTATCAGTGATCTGTTGTTCAAAGAAGAAATGTTTTAGTAAAATTAGAGTACAAATACAGTGTATTGCTAACGCTAACAGGAAAAACGTTGAAGGTGTTCCTGTTTTAGTCACTGGATTCAGTGAGATGAGAGGATGCAGTAGGTCCTCGTGCCATCAGTTATTTCCTTTTAAAACAATGCATTACATTCTGTGTACTTATTTAAAATCACACTTGCAAGTGAGACCACTTGGCTGTAGTTAGCTGTTTTAAGATTAATGTTAATTTTGTTTATAAATTCTCTGATTTGGATCTCACTTGCACATTTTTATAAGAATTACTTGTAATGAGACACTGGCAATTCTTAGCTGAAGCAGATTAATGCACTAATAGCACCTATGCAGTACTTCATGTTCTTTTATTTCACTGTTATATTTAGAGGTTTTGACAGCTTGTTTTAGATAAATTAATAGGTGGGTAGATGGAGAGCAAAGTTGTAATTTCTTTAGATGGTACAGCACAAAGACTTCATCTCTCTGAAAATCTGAAACTCAAGTTCTTTTTAAGGCTTTAAGATGTTAGAGTGTTAGGCACATGGAGACACTTTCGTATTTCAATGAATGGATAACAGAGATCTGCCATCATGAAGTATATGAAAAGAGGGAGTGTGCACCAACTTCATCATCCTCTGCACAACAGACAGTCCTGTTTTGTTCTTCCTTTTGTCTATGTGTGTGTTAGTCTGTATCTGTTTGTTCAGGTGCTGTTCCTTCCTGTTGTAGGTCTGCTTACTCTTTCAGCTTTAAAGTTGGCATTTTAGGTGGGACCATTCAGAGGTCATGGATTTTCATGTTATTTTTGGAATGAGGTGATGTAATCTGTCTTATCAACAACACTGGTAGGGTGTTTTGTGAATCAGATGTTGGAAAGAAGTTGCACTAGTGGAGGAGGGCCCCAGTAGAACTCTCAGGAAAAGTAAATGGAGCAGGGGGAATGAGTTTTCTTGCTCCGAGCATGCAAATTGCCTTTGAATTAGCTTCCCATAGTAAAAATCTAGTTTATTATCCACAGCAGAATGTAGTAGAGAGTGCCCTAAGCACTCAGTAATCCCTCAAAATCTGTAGGACTTTGAGTAGATGATAGTGTCCCTGCAAAACAGGATCTGTTTTGAATAAAGAAACAAAAGCAAACTTTGGAAAGCAGATTCTGAAGTCTAGATGGATAGTGAACCTGACTGAAGAAAGGTCCCTTTGAGATAGATGCATATTCAAGAACACAAAGTAACTGGTTTTCATGAATGATTGTTCAGATTAACCCCAGATGTCCGTCTCCCATATGTTCTGACATGAGGTTCCCCATCTGTATTTTTGTTCCTACTGAGGAGTACAAAAAGATTGGAGCACGCTGACAAATGAACTAATCAACAATTAACTGTTAACTTTAATCGCTGATGTGCCATAATGTAGTCTTGATAACTCAGTGTTAACTACTGGAAAAATAGGAAAATCTGACAAGTATTTAATCTTTCAGACTCTTTGGGCTTCATTGATGTTAGCATTTAAGAATATATGTTTCACAAAGGCAGGCTTCTGAGGCGTGCAGAGGTGGCTGTGTTGTGTCAGTTGTTCTGAATACCTTTCGTTCACATCAGTCACTGCAGAACTTCTGCTGTGTGATGAACTTTGTGCCTGTAACCTCTGGTGGAGACAGGAAAAAAAAAAAGGAAAAAACTGCACTCTGTTACAGAATCAACTTTGCAAGGCAAAATGTCTTCACTGGAACTCTTCTGGTAAATAAGTATGTTATCACTGTATATTTTCCTGACTGAATTTTTTTAATAAGTCATTTATGATTCTTATCTTTTAGCATTGTAAAGGTTTGTAACTGTTAATCTGACCCTCCACAAGCTCCCATTGTCCCAAACCACCAAAAAATATTGCTTATCTAACCCCAGGTCTGGATTTAGAACAGCATTCTTGTATAAATGGGGAGGAGAGGGGAAAAAAAATCAGGCATTGCTTCAAAGGTGGTATTGCCAGCTTCAAGTTTGCCCCAGTCTGGAAAGGAATTATGGGAATGATAATTACAGGAATGAGACGAGCATGTTACTGTTGCTATGGAGAAAGGAATTAATACAAGAACTACTTGTTCTCAGTTTCTGCAGCTCCAGCCCCTGACATCTTCCCAGACAGAAATGCTGTTAACCACAAAATACCCTTACCTTCTCTGTGGCAAGAGCAGGATGGCTGGAGATGAAGAGATTTGAAGACCTTTTGGTAGCATTCAGAAGTTAACTTCAAAAGGCAAAAGAGAAACAGGAGTGTTGTCTAGCTCTGAGAAACAAGACTTTTGTCTAAGTTGTGCCTGGAGCTGATGCGCAATGAAATCTTGTTGGAAAACATGTCTCAAAATTTCTATTCTCTGTAAGAAGTTCAGCCTACTCTTCTGCTCTTGGAGGATGCTGGGAATTATGAATGGCTGAATCCTATCTTTTTTTTTTCTCTCAGTTAAAGTGATGGCAGCTTGACCTTGGAGTGTGCAGAATGGCAAGACAGTTGTCTGAGTTCTATGCTTAAATGGGTTTAAGAACCAGTATAAAACAAATGTGCCCCTCAGTACATTTAGAAATGTGTTCTACAAAGCCATTCCAATCTTGTTTTCTGGTATCGTGTGGTGGTCTGTGTTTCAGAAGACAAATATTTGTACGGATTTAATCTGTGTTTATCTTATCTGTACCATTGGCTCTATAAGCTTTTTTTTTAACTAAAGCTCAGTCACCAAAGTGTACAGCAATCATCATAACAAACAGACAAAAAATTAATAGCACACATTAAAGTGAAAAAGTTTCATGAAGTCTTCTTGTGCAAGAAGTGAAGTCAATTAAACCTTGTCAGGGCACATAATAAAATGTCATTTTGGAATATTCTGCTCTGAACTTTAGAGTCTTCCTGTTTTGGAGTTCCTCATAAATTGTCACATTTAGAAAAACAAAACCTGTTGTGTTCTGAATCAGTGTCTGAAGCCACGCCTGATATTTCAGTAAAGGCTCTGATATTTCATTAAAGGCTCTGTGATTTTCAGTGTCCTGATGATTCAGAGAAAAGCACTGTATTTTTTAATTTTCCTCTTATATCAACACCTGTTATATATGTCCTTGAAATTAGTTATTGTTTGTGTAAAATGTTTAAAATACATTCTCCCCATAGCATGTTATTGACTTCAGCACATCTATTATCCTCACTATACTAAAAACTTGAAGGTAGTTGTTTTAGCTTGAAATGAGTGATGGATGAGTGCTGCATTTCAATTCCCATTTTTTGAATTTGAAATGCTTTTAACTTGGAGTGGTCAATGTCTGTCAACTGTGGTCTCAGTGGCTCCTTTTTAGATCTATTGGAAACAATTTCCCTGTTGCAAACAAAACTCAATGGTTTTCAGTGGTGTTCTCGGAAGGGTGTTAGACCTGTCATACTGCTGCACATCTTCCATGTGTTCTCGTGGCAGCCACACCATTTTCATTACAGTCTGAGGAACTGCTGCTTGAAAGTATTTGACATCACTGTCAGCTCTGAGGTTATTTTTCTAGTGCCAGAGAAGCTGTAACCATCATTGGGCACATTTTAAAATTAGTCTTCAAGAATAGTATTGAATAGGCTTGTGAGAATCTTCGGTGGTTGCAGGATTATTAATCCTGCTTTATGTAAACTATTTTTACAGTATGTTTCAAAAGCTTCTAATTTATAACACAGCTATATATTGCTTTTGTAAAGTTAGTTAGAATTTAAATAAAACTAGTCCCACTTTAATGGAGCGCAGCTTTTCATAGTCATTATATGCATCTGTTCCAAGTTATCTGTTTGCTTTGTTCTGCACTGGAGCCATAAAATTTTAGATGTAAAGTCCTGCAGTGTTACTGAGATCAAGCAGAGAAAGAATAATACTCTGAATAAGCACAAAAGGATTATTTTCACCTTTTTCTTGGGAACATTATGTTCAGCTAAGTTCTGTGTAGTAAAATCTGCCATTCTGCAACGGTGTTGAAGATTGTAATAGAATCAAACAGGTTTTAACTAATTAGACAACTGTGTGTGTCGCTTAGCAGAGTTACTGCAAGAAACTTCAGAATGTTTGTTATATACTCTTTGACAAATCTCATGATAACTGTGAGGGTTTGTGGTGCCTTTTGTACATGATCGAGGTTTTTTCTGTTGTGGTGGTGGGTTTCTTGGTTTTGTTTGTCTTTTTTATTTATTTATTTTTTTATTCTTTCACTTAGCTCTCAACCCTTCTTATAGCACCTCAGACATATGTTGTATTGTTCTCTTAAAAACCCTTGCCTTTGCCATCTCCTTATAGATGATGTGCTAGTTAAGTCTCAGATTGAATCCTTTCTCCCTCCCCCCCCTTTTTTTAAAGAATAATTTTGTGAAAATAAAACAAAACATAAAAACACCTGCTTAGCTCATGTATTTCATAGTGCCCGTATTTTTTCATTCTTTTTTTTTTTTTTCTGGATGCTGTTGTGCTATGAATCACTTAATGCTGTCTGTCAGGAATCTGCTATACAATTTTGTGTGGCAAGGCTTCAGTCTTTGCATCCTTGAGGAGTACACTTTGTAGTCAAGGGAAGTCTTGCAGAATTTTATCCTTTATGTGCATCAAGGCTGTTGACGATGATGCAGTCAGTCATACTGTAAATTACTTTGAGTCCGGGCCTGGATTTATCACTTCTTTAGTCTTTCAGACCTTTCTTCTGTGCTGTGACTTCAAATGCCATTGACAGATTTACTGTGTTATTATTTTGTTTTATTTTGTTGTCATAGCTTTTATAAACAGGTTCCAGATTATCAGAAATATGTTGATAAATTGCAGCAAGCACAGGGGTAAAACGAAGTTTTCATGAGGATGAATACTGGATTGTTTATGAAGAAAGATTAAAAGATTATAGTTTGGTTAAATTGATTATTAAAGGACAACAGAAGGCTCTGAGATATTTGTAGGGTGTTAATAGCAAAGATAGTGGAGTTAGTGTAATACGAAAGAGTAAAACTAGAGATATTTGGATTAATTTAATGGAAGGGAAATTTAGGCTACCAGATAAAACTTTGGTATGATGAGATTTAGTGCTTCGTGGGTTGGTTTTTGAAAGGAAGGGGGTAGCACATAGTTTCATGGAGTATTAAGAGCTCATGTCTAGACAAAAAGAGAACTCTTGTACAACTGAGCAGTTGTGGAGAAACCACCTAGTAGGTCTGCTCCACCCTACTTTTCATGTATATGAAACAAGGATAAATTTGAGTTTTCTGAAAGCATGCAGAATGTAACCTGTCTTTGAAACATCATGGTTAAATTACATATTCCTATTGTCAGGTTACCTGCCAACCAAAATGTAAGAAATTGTAAGTATGATTCTTTATTGGCAGCGTTTTTTTTCAAACTTTCTGAAGTGTAAATGTCCCAGAGTCCCAGTGAACCAGCATAAAAAGGTGTTATGCGTTTCAGAGAACTGTGGTTCAATTTGGTATGCGCATATGTTGCAGCACAAATGCAAGCTTACTTTTCTTCAAGAAATCACTGGTTTTTGTGAGATGTTTTGTTTAAAGGAACTGGTATGCAGTTTTCCTGCTCTGTGGCCATTGAGAAGCAGTCTCTGAAAGCACTGCATGTTGCTGGCTACTCTCTGAGAGATTCCCTTTTAAATAATGCCCTGGTCAGTTGCCTGAAGGAGTCAGAAAAATCTTTTTCATACCTTTGTAGATAGGAGAGGGTGGAAGAAGAGTGAGTGCTTGTTTTTTCCTTTCCTTACCTAGAAATGTGCAAGTGAGGGCCATTACATGGGGTTGCTAGGAATTCTGTGATGGATCCATCTTGTCACATAGCCCTGGCAGAAACCAGCTAGGCACTGAAGCTGGCAGTAGCTACTAACGTTCTAAACAGTGACTTCTGGCTGCTGCTTCTCTGTGTTCGTGTGCCAAAACTCTCCCTTTCTGCACTTAACCTTGCCTTTCCAAACACTCTCTTGCCAAAACTATAGCCTAGGGATTCAGTTGGCAGCATATAGATGCAGAAGGCTGCATGCATATGTTGTGATAATCATGAAAATACTCAGCCTGCTTATTTGCTGCCACACACTATCAGCCTGTTTTTCTGCTTGTTGTGTACTGCACGTATGTTACACATCTCCACCCAGTAATAACAACAGTGCTCTGGACTGATCCCTAAAGATAGTGGTTAAAACAATTAGCATTTTTTATTTATCAATTAACACATTTTATTAATGCTATGAATGCAGTAAGATTCTGCAGTTGTATTGCAGTGCATATGCCTTAACTGTATTTTGTCTGGTTTTTAAAATCCTGAAAAAAGCAGGGTTTAATGAAAATGTACACTGTAATGATTTAGGTGTTGCTTCCTTTTCAGTGTTCAACGCAAGAGTTCTTCTTAATTGTCAGCACTCTGTCTCGTCTGGACTTGGAAATTCAAGCTCTTGTTCCAGTCATACACTCTCATGTGAAATCTCCTCTGTTACAAAATGCACTGCTGGAAATCCCAGAACTTCTCTCCCCAGTAAAACATTATTTAAAGATTCTTAATGAAGAAGCAGCTAAGTAAGTAGAGAAAACAGGTGGATTTCCATGCCTCATAGGATTTCTGGCTAAGTATATTCAGTTGTGTGAAGTATGCATCTTGTTTTAAAACTCCTTGGTTTTATATTTTAGTTTTTATATTTCTGCACATGTTACTTTTAGTTAATGCAGAGCTTCTTCCAGTTTGTTTTTTTAAAAAAAAAACAAAAACTAGGTGAGCAAGTATTTTGCCCTCTGGGTATGTGCCTCAAGCTGAAAAAAAATTTTGAAAACTTTTCAGCTGTTCTGGTGAACAAATGTAGAGCAAACGGTGTTTCGCACATATTAATTAGTTTAACAAATATTTGCTTTTTAAAATTTAGATAGATGAGCTATTTTTTTTAAGAGAGACTTGACATTTAATGGAGTGGCTGCTCTGCTGCCAGGAATATGGGGTTTTTTACAATTTTTTTCAAATTTCACTAAATCTTTCAGGCCATCTTCCTATTTTGTTGTTGTTGTTATTGTTGTTGCTTTTTTGTCTCTTTATATACTCACTAATGATGAGAAGATGGAGTTTAATAATTCTGAAGACTCCACGTAGCCTGTGGGATTTGCGTCTGCTTATAGCATTTCTGGGGTTACTGCCCTGTTTTTGCCCTGTGCAGAATGACTAAATGAGCTCAGTCTTAAGATGTGCTCAGGCTTTTGGCTGTAATTACTTTCCTGTAGTCTGCGTCTGTCCTTTTGTCTTAATTCTGTCCTTCTTTGCTGTCCCCTTCCCCACAAAAAGGTAGACAAAGAAATTGTAATGACTTTGCATTATATGGGAGAGTGGCTGCAAATAATTTATTGTATATACTGCTTCTTTGGAAGTATTGCTGTCTCCGTTGTTCACCCTAGATCCTGGTTTTAACCACCAGAAGACAGGAGACTTAAATGCACAATAATGAAGCAAGAACATGGATTCAGTTAAGGAGGTGATACCTGTCTGGTAGAGTATTTTGTGGCCAGCAAGACTCCGTGCTTTTTGAAATAGTATAATTATCTAAAAAGAGCTCTCTCCTAGTGCTAGTCACAAAGGCAGCCAACCTTTCTGACACTTGTCTTTGCTGGATCTTTGTCTCCCTTCTCTGTAGTTTTTGTTTACACAACGTGTTTGTGAGAAAGATATTCTGAATACATAGTGAATACTATCTGGCTTTATGCTCAGGTCATCCTGAACTTCCCTCTTACAGCAAATTTCATTCTACTTTGAGCATTTTCCTGTGTGTCATACTATGAGATTTAATTGGTGTACCTATGGATTCTCTATGAAATATGCAGGATATAGTTTAATGTTTCATTATATTGAAGCAGCATATTCTTTACTGTTTTTTTTTTTTTTTCCACCAGCAGACTAAGAATATATATCCACTTTATGTATAAAATCTTTATCATCTTTCTCCTGCTGCAATTTGAAAAATGCAGGATTAAAACCTAGGACTTCCTTTGTTTGTTTCTTAACTAGAGACAGATGCAAAATGTATAAATTTGAAAGTTGAGAAGGCTGAAATATTTGCTGTCTGTTGAACAGGTGGAATTGTAAGATTTCTCTTGATGCAAGGTGTCCAATTATAGTTTTGGCAGTTTATGACAAAACAGAATTTATTTTAATTATGCCAAATTTGCTTTAAATATATATAGATAGTTTTGTCACTGTCTTGATGATTTTAGAGTAGCATACAAAAAAATAATGAAATAGTAAAAGTAGATCTACAGAATGTATAGATTTTATTTGCATTTATTTATTCAAGATGAAGACTCAAGATGAATAATTTTCATTTTGGCCTAAAAGCACCTCAAACTTGTGTGACCATATTATTATTGCTCAAAAACCTCTCATAATAATTATGACAACTATTGACATATGTGCACAGAGACTTAGACACACACGTATTAATTTTAATATATGGTGTAGTGTTTTTCAAAACTCTGTTCCAAGAGCTTTTTGGCAAGGATTTTGTGACTTTTATCTTGCTCTAAAGTTTCATTCTACATTTTTGTATTCTACATTTTTGGTAAGCATTACATAGCAGTGACAGTCTTTGCTATCTGCTGTTGGCTATAGAGATCTTTTTTCCTCACATTCCCATGGAAACAAGTCTAATTAGCACAAAATTGTTTCTAAAAATTAGTATTGTATTTTAAAATGGTGTCTTTACTGTCACTTATATAATAGCTATGTCCATGTAACGCAGAATTGGAACACAGCTTTTGAGTTACCTGCCTGATCACTGGGTCAAACTATGAATTCATTTTAAGAGAAAAGGATATCCAAGTAGTCAGGACACTGGAATTCTTTCTCTCTTCCATATATTATTACCTCATTTCCTAATTGCTTGCTCTCCAAATATAAAATTTCAGGGAAATTATGTAACTAACAGTTATTGTTCTGTATTTGCTCTAAAATACAAATATGTAATACGGTTAACTCAGTACTGATTGCACTACTTTCTGTTGTTTTCCTGTTATTAAGGTATTTATTTACTTTTTTTTATGACAAGCTTATTTGTAATAATTTGTTCAATTTCACAGTTTTAAACATTTGAATGGCACTTTCTTTTCAGATTTCAATCCTGAACTAAGATAATGCAGTCAAAACAATTCTGTCATTTTCTGACTGAGTCTGTTAAAGAACATTGTTTTGCATGTATTAAAAATATTCAGGTTAATCTTTTAAAGAGAAAAGAAGAAAGCCCATCTGAGAAACTTCTGATTACATTCCACACATCACACTAAAAGTACTGCCTCCTACTTATTTCCATGGAAACTGCAGCAGCTACAAAGAACACAGGAACAGTATTCGATAGAGCACATTTTCAGCTGCGAAACACTACTTTTTAATAGTTCACAGTTAGCTATGCATTTTCACTAGCAATGAGCGTGAGTCTGCGTGCTGCACTCACAACAATCTGCACCCACAGAGGTGAACAGCCTGTTATTGTCGCCACTGGTGAAACACCATTCATCATCTCACTGTACTCACATCCAGTGTTTGTCTCCATAAGAGTTCAGCAAGCATCTATGAATGTCAATTGGTGCAACTTTTTCTGCATGGAGGAATTCAGTGACGCTCCTTTGCTCCAGATGCATTTCGATGTCAGACACCATTCTGTCAGACTGCAGCTCCGCTGCCATCTGTCACACGGCAGTGACATGTAACGGGATATTGGTGCGAAGGTTCAGCTCATGCTGCCATACCACCAACATCCGCCTCTGTTGTTGTGGGCCAGCGTCATAAAATAGGAGGCACTGCTTTCAGAGCAGCCCTCGTACTTTGATGAAAGCCTTGTGGATGGATTTTTCCTTGCAGTCTTCATGGAAATCTGCCCAAATTTGGCAAATTCTCAATCCATGAAAAAATCGTTAACAAGTTGTACAGAAATTATCCAGAACTCCACATTCAGTATTGATAAAGATTTTGCCTGTACTCACTTTGCCTATACTCAAGATGCTGCAGAGTGAAACAGCAATTGCATTCCAGAAACACAAACTGAGACATAAAGGAACAACTTGTGCTTTTTTTTTTTTCTTTTCTTTTTTTTTTTTTTTGCACTGCTGGACCGAGGGAGAATGAGGAGAAAGCTTTCGGATTCACCTTCAGAAGAGACAAAAAAAAACCCAAACCAAATCAATAAGACAAGAGAAGAATGAGCATAATGTGTTAGATTAGGAAGGAGTTCTGAAAACATTTTCTGGAGCTGTCTTTGTGTAGCCTTTGATAGTTTGTATGCACATGCCTCTCTGTTTACGTAGTGTGCATGACAGCTTCTGATAAATGTGCTGCACTATGACCAAATAGAATTTAAAAAGAAATAAAGCTAGTGTTAAAACAAATGAAAATAATTAATAAAGACGTAGCTGGTAAATAGGGAATGCATTTTTGGATTTACTGTTATTTTTTCTTACACTTCTTATGGATAGGACTGGAGATAAAACCCAACTATTCAAAGACCTTACAGATTTCCCTGTCATCAGAAATAAAAAAGAAGAGATTCTGGATGTACTGTCTAAAATCCAATTACATCTTCTGGAAATTCGTGAACAAATTAAGAATCCTTCTGCAGAGTATGTTACAGTTTCTGGTCAAGAGGTAATACAACATCTATGATTTGTGACTGTATCTTTGTACCCTACTGAAAAATAGCAGAAGACTGGGCCTTAGCTGGAACTCTCTTCAGTTCGTATGATATTTGATGAGGTCATCTTAACATATTCTTTTGTACATCTTTGAAGAACAGTCTTCTGACAGGGACACTTTTTTTTTTTAATTTGTTAACTCAATTTACTTTAGCGATTTAAAGAACAAAAACACATTAGTGAAGTTGGATTTGACTCTGTAATGCTTTACTTTTTTCTATGTGTAAAAACAGTTGCATACTTTGTGGTTAATTACGTGGCTATTAAGTGCAGAAATATTCTCAGAGGAAGAAGAGACATGGCATTAGGTTAATCTGGAGAATGGTAGAATAATTTTGTAAGTACTGATTAAGACTAATTTGAAAGACAGAAGAGAAGAGGAACAATATTAAGGAATGATAGATGTTATTTCACTATTTTAAAGTCTGGTTGTGGACAGAGCGTTTGTATGCTAGATGCAGTGCAAGTGTGGACAGGTCGTGCTTCAGTGAGCTGAGAAGTTCAGCACAAAATAAAGAGAAAATGGTTCTGGAGAGATTTGTAAGGGTATTGAAAGGAGCAGTGAGGCAGAGCTGTACAGCATTATCATCTGGGAACTGACAGGAGGAAGTCTGGGGAAAAATCCACAGAAAACTGGGAAAAGAAAGAAATACTGAGATGCAGTGAGGAAATAGCGTGAGAGTTGGGATTAAAAGAGATTAACCAATTAGGATGGGGAGAAGAGCATCTGACGAAGAGCTCAGTTGAATATTTCTCTTGATGGTGACATTGAGGAGAGCAGCTAGCAAGTTGGGTAGGCTGTCAGCATGGATGCTGAAGTCAAAGAAAAAAACATGGAAGAGAATTTCGGGAAGAAGGGAGGAGCCAGGATTAGAAATGTTTCTCTTGTATAGATTGGTTTGAAAGGTGGACAGTGACAGTTGTATGGAGGAAGGGAGAAAAGAAGGGCTGGCTAAAGACAGAGGGCAGTCTGAGGGTGTAACCAGATATTAACTGAATCAGACAATTTCAAAAGCCACAAGTCAGCTTGTACATTTTTTAAGAGAGGAGGTCTTTGTTATGAGTGGATAGCTCATAAACAATTGTGAACTGAGAAATCTGTCTTGAAAGGAGCAGAAAATTATGGGTAGCTGTTACCTAATTATGTCTGGGGTGAGTGTTTCAGTGACATCAAAAGAGGCAGCAGAAAAAGGATTGCAGAAGATGGTTAATGAGGTGAGGAATGGCACTAAAGGTGAAGCATTAATGGAAAGAGAATTGAGTGGGAGGAGCAGAGAATAGGAAGAGTCTCTTTCAGGTTAGATCTTTCTTCCCCAGATCGGTCTGGTGTATTCTTACATTCTCGTAGTGTGCTGACAGCTGTAGTAGTGTTCAAACCTTCTTAGTGATTGACCTGGGCAGAAGTAGGTTTATGGTTCATTTGTTCTGGAGGAGAGTGAAACTGCAAGGAAACAACTTGGAGGAAAATGAATTCTAACTATTTGCTGTTTAATGTGAGCTCCTATACCTGTTTTTGCGAGCATGTCATTAGATATTCAGTCAGCCCATAGTTTAAGTCTTGTTAAGTTCCTGTTAGTATTCTGATGAATCTCCAGATGATGCACACCTTTTCCAGCACACAAGGAGTTACACCCTTATCTATCTTATCTTTTGTTTCCATGCCTCTAATGTCAATTGTTATAGATGCTAAACAGAACAGAAAGCTGTCCAGATGGTGACAGCATGGCTATTTGTTTCAGGCAGGGTTGAAAGAGAAATTTTGTAAATGTTTGCTTCCTGCAGTGGCATAAACAGTGCATTGGTCTCAACGTATTTAATACTTTCGTTATTTCTCTAAGACAGAGCTAAGATTTAAGTGGTGAAAAAACTAGTACTAATGCTTTTGTTGTTTTGAAGGAGGTCACATTTTCTTTCCTGGTTTCCCACTGGCCACAGAAACCAACCAGGCAATTAAATCCTGTGTTTACTTAAACTGTCTTGGGTTCAGTTAGGCATCCAGCATAGACGTAAATGTGGATTATTTTCTGTTTTCCTTTTGTGAACGTCATATTTAATTATTTTGAAATGAACTTCCAAAAAAATCAAGTATCAGAACAGCAGCAATGCTAGCAGTAGCAGCAGTTGGTTTATTTTCAAATCATTACAGATCTCCTCTTCTACCTGTTTGCAGTCCTGTTATCTCATGTTATTATGCATTTTAAAAATTTCTACAGTATCAAATATTTTAAGGTGTCTTAGATGAGTTAAGAACTAGTATCATATGTTCTCTCTGGAAACTTGTGATCATTTTAGGATTATTCTTTGTAATTGGATGTGGTTGCTGGCTATTCTGGTGAGGGAAGGAAGGTTTTATCTAAATCACTCCAGCTGTAATGGAAAAGCTTTCTGAGATGAGAGTCTGGTTTACTGTAAAGGTGATCAGATTCTGGGTTAATTTAATCTCTGTTAGAAATTCATTTTGCAACTAAATTCTTCTATTTGAGAAAGCCTCAATTCTTTGACATCTAGGACTTCAGCACAGTGCTATAAAGATAATCAATATGAATCATACAAAATACTGCAATAACACATGACATAATTTTTGTTCCTCTGAGCCTCTTAGCATTACTGCTGTTTTACCCCATTCCTTCTGTTTCTGACCTCAAGTGTATCTAAATTCGAAATAATGTACTGTAGATAAAGTGCTGGCATTTGAGATTTTGAGTTCTTGTTTGTGAAATGTTACAGGTGAGCATGGCTCAGTGTAAATCACAGATACTTCAGAAGGCCTGTCTAGTATGGAGCATCCTCAGCACATGTGGATTATAATGTAGGTGCTGTGTAAATAAATTGTGTGCTGATTGGGTACACAGCTAGGTCAGATCAAAGCTATTAAGCGAGTCCTGTTATGTGATCTGGTTTTGATCTGGTAGGAGGGAGGTGAGAAGAGCTCGTTAGTGGTTGGAGAAGGGCAAAGAAGCTGCAGGAAGGGGTCACAGCACAGGAACGGCTCAGGAAGGGAGCTGCTGGTAGAAAATATTCATGGCATAACCCTCAAATCTGGGGAAAAGGAACATTAGCTCCTGGTCTACGCAGCCTTCAGGTCAAACATGGTTTTCCTCTGACATAGGCAGATTTCTTGTTAAAAGAAGAAAATATGGTTCTGTTGTCTTCCTAACAGCCTGTGATGTCTAATACTACGTTTCTGTTTATTTTAGTTTTTGGTAGAAGTAAAGAATTCCCGTATATCATCTGTGCCATCTAACTGGGTTATGGTTAGTAGGTATGTAAAATATATTTCAAGTTTGTTCTATTCTAAAAAATAAGAATAAATGTGGTACTTTGGGGTTAATTGTAACCTGAAACACATTGTTGTTGCTCCATGTATTTTTTATTTTTAAACTAAAACCCAACTAAATCAAATGATTATATTTACTGTTATAATAGGTTTTGCTTAAAAGTTCTTGAAATGTTTTAATGTGATATATCCCTAGTACAATATATATATTAATGTCATATATATACACTGGTGTCTGACCTGTTGTTTTGGTTGAATTATTCCTGTAGTTAGTAGATATAAGCCTCTCAAAATGATAACTGTTCTTATTCTATTCAGAAAGGTAAACGTTAGCATGCATAGATCTGCTTGTATGTCTCAATAAACATATTTAAAGTGACATTTTACTCAGATACACAAACATTGCTTGGCTTGCTATTTAGTATTACCTAATCACATTCTTAGACATTTTTTGATAATTTTTCCAGTAGAGAGGTGGAATGAACTATGTAATTGGCTTTTTTTTTCCTTTCATTCACTTGTTTTATTATTTAAGTAGGTCAAATACCTTAGTGTTATAATGTGTGAGCCCAGATTTCTATCACCTGAAACTGGCATAATCAGAGTGAACTCTGAAGTATTTTTATTGACTTAAACAAGAGATCAATATTGAATTGAATCAATATTGAACTAAAAAGATTAGCCAGAAGTAAGATAAGAAGAGCAAATTGCAGTTAATCTGGATTTTGAAAAACAAAACAAAGAAAAAAAACCCCAAACCTCAGAATTAAAAAATGTCAGACAGAGTACTTAATGAAAATACATGGATAAATAACAAGTGCCCCAAACAGAAACTTGTATGCGTGCAGAACTCTGTGTTTAACACATTTATGTCAGGCTTATCATAGTCTTCCTTTTTAAGCTGATTTTTCTTTCTTGGGAGATCTTTGTATATTTGATCAATAACAGAAAGTCATCCATTTCTACAGTGTATGGCTGAACAGAATTCTGTGAAATATGTACCCATCGCTGATATGTTCTACTTTGTGAAAAAGCTTTTAAAAGCTTTCTGCATGGGCGGTGGTGCAGAAACTAATCACTTTATTCGCAATACAGACAGACCACTGGCATCAAAAGAGTTTACTACTGCATTAAAATACCTTCTTTTTTTTAATACATTTTCAAGGCTCCCAGAGAATAAGAAAATTTATCTAATTTTGAATGTAAATGGTATAGCTGATTGCTTAGTAACCTTGACTTCCTGTTTGGCTTTTTCTCTCTTCTAGTACAAAAGCTGTCAGCCGTTTCCACTCTCCTTTTATTATAGAAAATTACAGACATCTCAATCAACTTCGGGAGCAGCTAGTCCTTGACTGTGGTGCTGAATGGCTGCGTTTTCTAGAGTGAGTTTACAACATATCCCTTATCATTGTATTGTATTTTATATTATTTTTACTACAAGAACAGAAAAAAAAAGATCTTTATCTTGAAAAAAAAATTGTTATTTTACCCTGAGCAAATTTAAAAATATCATCAAAATATTGTTCTTAAAGTATTTTAAGGCAAGAACATAAAACTAACTGAGAACTGACAGCAGCAGTGATATCTCCACATTTTGAAATTCTGATGAAAATACATTATTAAATATGCGTGGCTCTCAAAGTTTGAAAGCTATTATCACAACACTAAGAATCTGAAAGTGCAACTCACTGTACATGAGTGGAACGGAATCTAATAGTTTTATTAGTGATGCACAATGCAAATGGGGAGAAATAAGAATTTATGATATAAGCTAAACAAATTCTCTTTCAATATTTGATAAATTGTATGGCTTCACAGTTAAGTGTACCAACACTAAAAGAAAAAGTACTTTGCAGTGTTTCTCACAGTATTTGGACAGGAAATGTTCAGAGTATTAAGACAGTCTCTTGGGTCAATGTGAGTCACCACAGCTGTATACTAACTCTGCAGCTGATTGTGAATCTGTTTCTTAGAAGGTAATTGGGGTATTTCTGTGCTTCACAACTGGAGTGTAAGATCTGTTTATCTCAGATCACAGTTTCAGAGGCACTTATTTGACTGTTCTGCTGAAAGATCTTCAAACTGGAAGTTTATAAATGATTTCTCAATTTCTGAATACCTTTGATTTTTCAAGTGTCAGGCTATAAATTAATTTTTCACTTCCACAAGTTACAGACCACTATTATTCCTAATATTGTGCACTGATTACTGCTTGACTTTCAGTTGTGATTTTGTCCTCGCTACTGAAACTTAGCAAGTTCTCTCTGAAGCTGTCTCAACATGAGAGACACTTTATCTATGTGATCTACCATCATGCTGAATTTCTGAAAGTAAACATCACTGTGTTGAAATCTCCTTTTCTTCTACTTACGTGTATGTCATATGTCAGGTGGCCTTTCCTGTACTTATCTTCTTTAAAAAAGGTTGCATTTTTGTATGTCATTGATTCTATTGTGTTCTGATTTAAATACAGAACAGTATGAGTTAAAATACAGACAGTATGAGTCCACTGTTTGTCTTGGAAGGATGAGCGATGAAACTTAATGATGCAAATACTTAAGTATGAAAATATTTATGTGGAGGATATCTGTAAGTTCTTTCATATCTGTCTGATGTGGTGGACTTGGCTGCTCCGGTATTGGGTCACATGTGATAGGATAGAATGGTTTCTCCTAAGGGTCCCACCTCGTGTTGCATGCTAGGACTGGCCTGAATATGCATTTGGCTTTAAGAGTGTCCTTCTCCAGGTGCTCTTACATCTCTGTATGTATAGAGACTCCTTGCTGACAGCACTGGGACCTCTGCACTCAGACAGTGAGCACGGTTGGAGTTACAGTGATTCTGCAAAAGAAAGAACAGATTTTGAAGGATGTAGCTTCATGAACAGGCTTCTAAGCAGGAGCATCATTTTCTGAGGATGCAGGAGCTGGAAACAGGTGGCTGAAACTAGTGAGAAGGAAAGGAATTTGTTCAGGATCTCTCTGGCAGGTGCTGACATAGTTATAATGTGCAGACGCACCCCCAGCAGCCTGTGTTAATTATTTTACTTACCTCGTGACAGTTTCCAATTAACTGTCAGCAGATTCCCGCTGCCAGTCCTGACACAGCACTAGACTAGGAGCAACTCTTGGATCTTTGATATTTATGCATCTCCAGAACCACAGGTTGACCACCCCTACGAAAGACATTAGCAATATTTTGCAGTACTACTATTTAATTATTATCTATGATGATTAGATGCTGAATGATGTACTAGATTTCCTGTTTTGGTAAGTATTAAAATGAGTTTTCATGCTGTGAGCTCTTCAAAACAGTTGTGAGGCCTGAAAGTCATCTTTTGTAACTCTTGTGTTACCATCCGTTCTGTAAGGGCTACAGGAGCAGAGCCATCATTTTCCATTCCCTTCATTGGTAGCTGGGTCATGCTGAATGTGATGCCATGAGTGTAAGTGAGAGCAAGGCTCTGCCTCTTGGTAGGAACCCAGCAATTATGTTTATTTGTTAGAAATGAGAAACACATTCCAATTTGCTCTTCTCTAGCTGTTTTGGGCACCTCAGTACAGAAAGGACAACAAGGTGCTGGAGCAGGTCCAAAGAAGGGCAACAAGGCTGGTGAAGGGCTTGGAAAACATGCCCTAAGAGGGGCAACTGAAGGAACTGGGGCTGTTTAGACTGGGGAAGAGTAGGCTGAGGGGAGACCTTATTGGTCTCTTCCAATACCTGAAAGGTGCTTACAGCGAGAGCAGGGTTGGTCTCTTCTCACTGGTGACAGGACGAGGGGGAATGGCCTCAGGTTGTGCCAGGGGAGGTTTAGGTTGTATATCAGGAAAAACTTCTTTGCAGAAAGGGTTGTTAAGCACTGGAATAGGCTCCCCAGGGAGGTGATTGAGTCATCATCCCTGGATGTGTTTAAAACCAATTGGATGTGGTGCTCAGGGACATGATTTAGCAGAGGATTGTTAGAGTTAGGGCAGTATAGTTAGGTTGTGGTTGGACTTCATGATCTTGAAGGTCTTTTCCAACCTGGGCAGTTCTATGATTCTATGATTCTATGATTTTAAATACTGTAATGTAGTCTCTTAAATAATTACTGCCACTGAATTAGCCATGTAAATTTGAATTGACATATGTTAACCTCCCTACATTAGATCTGTTGCTTCTCCTGTTTACTTTGCTGTTTTCAGTGCTGGTAGCAGCACACAACATTCTACTCTCTCCCCCTCAGATTTTGCTTTCTTTCTAGTTTTATATTCCATATTGTTTCCTTGAGCTTGGGAGATGAGAAAAGAAATTCGTAAGTACTAAGAGAATGAAGTCAATTGAAAACTGTTTTCTCCTGGTAATTTCATCATTGCAGAGAGGGAAACAATACCATAAATGGGAAACTAACTCTCAAATTTTCTGTCGTAAATGACAATTTTTGTTGAAATTGCAGTCGATTCCTGTGTTCAGGCACTTTTATAATATATATTTTTGACTTTAACTTCTGACTGAAGTGAATTGACACAGTTACCACTGTGATAAACAGTGGCATTTTTACAGACCTCATCACTATTACGATAGGATCATGAAGTTCATCTTGATTAAGATTGTGTCATCATATTATAACTTAATACACTGCTGGGAGCTTTGAATTCAAGTAATTTAAAGACCACGGGAGCCCTTTGAAAAACTTGGATGGGGTATATTTTGAAAATGTCTGTATTTGTATGAAATTAATTTTTTCTTCTTATTTCATCCTGCTATTTTTCCCTGTTTTGGTACAGCCATTTTAGTGAACATTATCACCCTGTATCTAAAGCGATTGGTCACCTAGCAACTATCGACTGTCTGTTCTCGTTGGCACAGGTGGCTAAACAAGGAGACTACTGCAGGTAATCAATTTTTAATTTTTATCTAGGATTTTATATTGAATTTGAATTTTTAAACTAAAGTTGGGTTGAGTATATGTAGCACAATATGTATAATTAAAACTGTTTACAATAGTTTCATCTTAATTTGATTTTGCACATGCTTCTAGCCTTGTTTCAAATCCTTAAACATTGCTTTTCACATTTGTTGACTTCTATTTGTCTGTCTGTTGTTTTACATGAGTCTGGTAGACAGTATCTTAAAGATACACTTATATACGCTGAACTTCACCTGGAAACTTTTGTTTTATTTTTGTCTTTCTAGTATTAAAGACTCTATGGTGTATGAGGCTTGTTTCATGGATGTATTTCAGGTGAAGATAGGTCCCACCTGCTACGGTAGTGATAATGTCTCACCAAGGATCCTAGTGTGTTCAGCTAGGATGAGCTGCTCACGTCCCTCTGACAAAGACCTGCTCATGCACATCAGGCAGTGCAGCCTGGGACTCTGCTGGTGCCAAGGCTGTCCTTCTTGCTCTGTGCGCTGAGGAGACATGAGCCCTCTGTTTCCTTAGAGGCTGGTTCAAAGCTTTTTCATGAACATGTCCACTTTGTACCTTATGTGTTCCTTTCCCATCACAAGCCCTATTTCTTGCCTCCACATAAAGACAGTCACTCTCTCTACAGTGCCCGTTTCCATACTAAGAGGTCTCTATTCCCACAGATATGAACTGAGTTACTAGTGAGTGCTGCCCTACAGGCTGCTAGTTACTATTTCTGAAGTTTATTTCAGACAGCTCTGTAGAAAGTTGATTTCCAGTCCCCAGTCTCTAGTAAATATTTTCATTGTGAGGCTGTGCACAAGTGATTAGACAGTTACTTATGAACAGCTATCTGAATTAGTGAAGTTTGAGACTTGTGGAAATACAACAAATTGTGTATTAAATGTATGAGGATGAAGGGAAATCAACTTACGTATGCTTCTGCTTTTATACAGCATTACAGATAATATTGATCTTCTGTAAACTCTTGGGATCTTGTGTGCTTCTATCAAAATCTCTTTGAAAGTAATTGCTCCCTTATTTCTGTATACTCAGATGTGAAAACAAACAGAAATCTTATTAATGCACTGTACAGAGTTTAAATAATTCACTGGATGTTAAGAGAGGCTTACAGCTTGTAAACTGGCAGGGAGTAGTCTTCTCAGTTCAACTTCAGCCACAGGGAAAATGTCAGTAATTAATTTTGAAGGGGACTTTCATGTTAACTAATTCAAGCATTTCAGAGGAGGTTTTTTTGTCTGAGTAAGGATAGTTTTATAATCATCCTACCAGATGTTCCACAGCTGTTGGAAAGAGGTAAGCACCTCTTACAGTTTCCAGAGGGCATTGTGGGGAAACCTGTGATGGGAGGCTCTTCCTTTACATGGAAGATAAACTAAATCAGGGCTCTCAGGCAGCAGTTACATGTGTGAAGATGGTAGTGTAGGTAGCCCAGACATCGTCACGTAATGTTTGTGCTGTCCACTCTGCAGATTCTTTTTTTTTTCCATGACTCAATCACGTGTAATGCATTCCAAAGCAATTCAAGTTTTTCCCACTGCATGACATAGGCTTGTCTCATTGTGGAGACATAGGGGAAACCTTTTGAATGAGGCTCTGCTTCTGCAGACCCCATTGTCTGAAACCAGAACAGGCAGCAAGGCCCATAGTATCCTGAAACTAGATTCTGTCTCACAGTTACATGGAAGGAGACCTGAACAGTTAAAGAAAAAAAAAGTTTTGATTTCCAAAGATGAGGGCAGAATTTTAAAATACCATATGGATCAGTTAGCATTAGTTCTGTGGTTTTACTTGAGTATTCTCAGCTACTGCCACTTCCCTAAGTTATTGCTCTTTTCACAGAGTGCTTATACTTGTAAAGGAAAATGTTGGAGAGGCAGTAAGTCGTATTTACCTCTCCACTGAATGTTAATCTTCACTTACAATGAAAAAAGAGAACTAGGTTGCAAAAAAAAAATCATAGTCATAATTTAGTGACTATGATGATTTGGATTTTTTATGTGAAGATCACACAGCTTTTTGAGGTGGAACTGGTATGTAACGCAGAATTATGGATGCTGTATTAGTAGTGTCGTTGGATATAGTCTAATTTATAGCTAAGGTGGAGCCATTTGAAATAATACTTTTCCTTAAATGATTTTGAGAGAAGATACAACTACCATCAGTCTCGTTTGTAGATTTATTTCTAAAAAGAGACTCTCATTTCAGAGTTTCAGCTTAGTATGTTCTTTTTGTAGACAGTAATTGTGGTGACTCTTAAACATGTTTGGAAGTTGCTGCCAAATATGAGTGCAGCTCATGTTTATAGAACTACAACTCTGTCCTACTGTAGTCTTTGATTTGTATGTTCTGTGTGTGGTCAGTCACAATAAACATAGTTGAACAAATTTCTTTGCTAACTCTGTGCCAGCCAAGGCTTGCTTCCATAGCAGGCTGCATGAGATGATGTCCAGGATCATCCTGAGAACATCAAATGTAAGTGGTGGAAATTTGCAGGAGGTGCTGCAGCAGTGAGAGGACAAATATCTACTGTCCTCAGTTAGGGTGCTTTGCTATTGCTTGTTCAGTTTTTAGTTCATAATGGTTCTTCGGAATGTTTTCTAGGTAATGAAAAAATGTGTAAATAATTTAAAATATCGCAACCTAATCAGCTGATACTTTTCAAACTAAATGAAGCCAATCTTTAGAAATATTTGTTAGCAAGAATTCTTTTTATATCTTTGTATATTTTCAGGAAAATCTGCATTTGTAGATTACCGTCCCCCACCAGGTTTTAGTTACAGAAGTTCTAAGTGATCAATTACAGTGCATTCTGAAACTAACATGTCGTCTTTTTTTCAGACCAGTTGTGAAAGATAACCAGCAAGAAATAATTATAAAAAATGGCAGGCACCCTGTGATTGATGTACTACTGGGAGAACAGGATCAGTATGTTCCAAACACCACTAACCTATCAGTAAGTACTGAGATACCCTTTGAGCTTCAAATCACTCAAGGGAAGGAATCTGTGATTTGCTTCCTGGCCAGGAAGTTAAAATAAATAATGTAATCTCAGAATTGACTGCATGCTTTCACATCGGAGAGATGCTGCTACACACAGCCACATCAGCTGTGTCCGTTTGCTGTTATCATGCAGCCAGAGTCTGTCTTAGCAACCCTGTGTGGGCTTAATAGAATAAAAACAAGAAAAGAGAGGAAAAAAGATTATCTGAAAATTAGGAAAATGAAAGTTTTAAATGCTTATTTTTGAAATGTAAGTGAATAATTACGGGATTATTACCTCATTAGAGGTCATTAATCTAATGTCATTAGAGAGAGGGTGCATTTTTGTAGGAATTTTATCTCAAATTTCTTTAGTTCTTAACTGTTGTTTTTCCAAAGGAATGTAATGTATAAAATTATCAACCATTTAAATTCATGTGTCACATTTACAGGGTCAGTTTTCCAAATAATTTCTAACATAGCTCAGATTTTTTTTTAAGGAACTATGAATTTTCTTTCTCTCCAGAAATACAGAATTCATACAGTATTTCTTAATTTGATTATGCACATTTGGAGTTCTGACTATTACATCTGTAGTATTGTGTACATACTCTGTATACTGTGTAGTAATTTTAAGAAGCCATTAATACTAACATCAATAAAGATCCCCAGTGTGTAGCTGCAGATTCTGTGATACTCATAAGTTCTCCTGACTTGTTTTATGCAACAGAGAATTAAGTAACATGATGTTGAGAAATGAGAAGATTAATGCTTTTTTGATATTGCTGTCTGTAGATCAAAGAGGGCTCCTTAGTGTTCTTCATGCAATATTACTTACACCATATATTGTAGATTAGCTAAATTTGGTATAAAAACAGTTACCTTCGTTTGAAAACATTACCTTGTTTTATTTCGTATATCTGTTTCTGATGAGCATGTTTTATGAAGGATACTTTGAAAGTAATGCCTATTTTGTGACATTGGCCTGTGATGTCAGAGGTAGATATTGGTGGTGTAGCAGTACAGGTTGAACTTTCGTGCACATATCCTGTTATGTGTTGTTGCTGTGTGACAGATAGCAGCAGAGGGGCACTGTGACAGAACAGTGTCTGACATGGAGGTGTGGATAAAGCAAGGGTGTGGAATTAAGTTGCTCACTACAGAAAAGATGGCACCCACTGACATTCGTTGGTTCTTGCTGAACATTTACAGAGACAAGCCAGTGGATGTGATCACAGTGGGTGATGTGTTTCATCAGTTGCAGCAATGATGTGAAAGAAAAGTCATCTTCCAGACCACTATGTAGAAGTTATGAGCTTGGCATGCAGGCTCTTGTTCAGTGCTGGCAAAAAAATCATAGCAAAGGGTAGCAACTGTGTTGAAAAACAGTGTTTTGTAGCTGAGAATGTGCTCTATCAAATAGTGTTATTGTGCTCTTTGTGCATGTTGTAGTTTCCATGGAAATAAATAGAAAGCATTACTTTTGGAACAACCTATATGGTTCTTTTTCTTCTTTCCTGAAAAACTACTTTTTTCTTTTTTTAAAAAATATTTGTCTATATCTTTTTTTTACATAGTACATTTCTTTTCCTAATGAATATAAAAATATGCATGTGACTTACCTCTGAATACATATCTGCCTTTTCATACATTAAATGTAGAAAAAGTAGCAGATGTTAGTGTAAAGTCATTGCCATGGTGTAAGCATTACTCAAACTTGTATTCATTTCTCCGGAAATATTTGTAACGGAAATATTTGTATGGAAAAGTGATATAGATACTGCACAATACTTCGTAGAACATTCTCAGAATTGTTTGTGAACTCTGAAATAGTGACAGATGGCACTTAGAAAAAAATCAACAATTCATTCAGTAATCATCATTTACTTTTTCCTTTTATTCTCCTTCTTATGTTGGCTTACCAAATACTGTGTATTACAAAGCCAAGAATCATGGTAGAATCATAGAATCACCTTCTCTCTTACTGTTGAATTATCTCTTTTTTGTGAGAGGTGGGTGGGAGTCCAGTTTATTAAAATGTCTCTAGTTTTAATGAATTTGTCTGAATCAGCAAGAAAACGTGCCTCCTGTCATGGGTTCAGCTGAAATGCTGTCAGAAACCGAACTTTAGGAAAGCTTTCTTTGCTCTGCCTTGAAATAAACATCCATTATCTTTACCATGTATTCCAGTAAGATATTGGCTTAAGGTTGCGCACCACTGTAAGGGTGGATGTGTTCCCTGAGCTGATGCTCCAGTGTATGTATATATATATATATATATATTCTTTCTGAAAGCTGGCCTTGCAGACAGACCACCAATCTCAGAACATGATTGGAGGGACTCTGGAGGAACACCAAACGTGAGCAAGAAACTTGTGGATTTTAGCAGATTTACTCATTCTGCTTTTCAGTATCTGTAAGTTCTTATGTGACAGATAGCAGCAGAGGGGCACTGTAACAGAACAGTGTCTGACATGGAGGTGTGGATAAAGCAAGGGTGTGGAATTAAGTTGCTCGCTACAGAAAAGATGGCACCCACTGACAAGTGGGCCAAGTGATGGCCCTGATGAAGTTTTAGCAGCACTATTGAGACTACCTCCGAGACTAAAATGTTATGAATTATGTTTCCGTATAGTCATATGCATTTTATTACATCCCTCCTTTATTCCTGATAATGGTATTTTCTGTGTTTTAACTTTATTGCAAGTAATTTTTGAATATGTTTTTGTTGTTGTTGGTTTGTTTGTTTTTAGAAAAAGGTAAACAACTTTCACATATAATAACTGGTTGCATATCTCGTCTGCATGGTCCAGTTTATGATGTAACAGTGTTGATCCTCTGTTAGTGTTATTTGCCTCCCTTTTGACAAAAACAGAAGTTCAAAAGAAAAGCAAATCTGTAAGGATCACAAGGTTTTTTTTCTGCGGAGAACTTTGTAATTTTCTTACCATCACAGTGTCTGATGACTTCCAGGTTTCCTAAGTAGTGTGGCAAATATTTGTTATGCACAGCTTGTCCTTTCTTCCTTGCACCTCCCATGGGGCGAGGGAATATGCTTTTTATTAGATTGCAAATTGTTGGATTTCATTGTATGTCCCAGTAGAAATGAAAAGTCTGATTGTCTGAAGTCCTTACATAACTTGATTTCCTAGTTTTGATTCAGGGCCTGAGAAAGTTTTATAGGTTCATTGATGAGTTTTCATTTCTATAGCATTTTCCTGTACCGGAGTGTGAATGCTTTTTCTAGAGCCATATGTGGGTTTCAGTACTATAGGAAGTCTTACAGGTGAGATGAGCTGTTGTGTCTAAAAACGTTTTCCTTAGGATTTCAGTGATTAGATACACCGATCATTCAGAGATTGGACACAGTCTGATTACAACATCTGTGTTTAGCAATACTTGGCTGCAACTCATTAGCGTCTTGATTTCTTGTAGTGGCCTGTCTGTTTTGATGTGGGTTGTTGAAAGGTTTAGCATGTAGGTCAGATCTTTTTCTCACAGATTTTTTCCCATTTGGCAATAAGAACTCTTAACTGGAGAGGAATCCAGATCACAAACAAATTTGGATGACACTGGCTGTTCTGAAGGCTTTTCTCCATTTCTCCAAAGAAAACTGCATAGAAAGTTCTTGGAGAACTTTCTTAGCTCCTGGATGAAGAAAGGGAAGATTCTTCCTCAGTCTGTCCACAGTGCTCAGGAGTAATGAATGTTGATTGCTGTGCTTCTCTCTCACCAACCTGGGGAGATCATAGGAAGATTTATCCATGTGAGACTTCATAATATCTTCAGATGTGAATGTGATGAACTCTAATGAAGGAAGGTGTTCACATAGAGAATGCTTAATCCCGAGGAAATGTCCTGTACTTCTCTGAAAAAAGTGCATACACGCCAGTCTTTCTTATATGCACCTCATGTGAAGACAATATATTTAACCACTGTTTTGTGTTTCCAGAGAGATGGTGAAAGGGTCATGATAATAACTGGACCCAACATGGGAGGAAAGAGCTCCTATATAAAGCAAGTTGCACTGATCACAGTCATGGCACAGATTGGTTCCTATGTTCCTGCCGAGGAGTCAACAATTGGCGTTGTGGATGGTATTTTTACCAGGTAATCTTTTGAAATTTGCTGTTTGCTTGTGAAAACATTAATACAGCGAATGTGTGGGAATGCATCAAAATGAATTTCATTTTGCATTTAGAATGCATACTTAGTTTTTTTCCTTCATTTTTAAATATGTATACTGATTGTTAGATTTGATTTTTTTGATTTTTTTTTTTTGATCAGCTGTTTGACTACAGTAACTGTTTTGGAATCTGTGAGTCTTTGAAGGATAAGAATGTTAATTCTTATGTCTTTATTAAGATTCAGATGCTTAACTTCATCTGTCTGAATGGAAATCTCAGCCAAGTATTCCGCTGCATGATACCTAATTGATATTCACCCTAATATGAATGCTGCCAGTTCTGAAAATCATGTTGCAGTTCTGCTGTGCACTCTAGTCATGCATACTTTCAATATTTGGGACTGAGAATTTGGGCCTGCTTATATTCTCTTGCCTGTACTATTGGTCTTAGGTATGTGTTACTTCATGTATATCTTTTAAACATGAATTAAAAATGAATTAATGGGAGTTCATTTAACTTGTCAAGTATGAGTCTCATTTTTAAAATAAAGCTGAATAAATTTTAAGGATTACTAGTGCAGTCTAAACTAACTTTTTTATAGTTAAGTATTACTGTGGATTATCCGGTCTCTGTTTCCATCTTCTTTTCTGTCTATTTTAATCAGCTAAAGTTCTGTGTTCGTGATGCCATTTTAGCTGGATAATTATTTATGGTTCTAAGTTTCATAAAGATTAGTATTATTTGTGGTAGAATTATCTTTCCTGAAATGTTATGGCACAGTGCACTTTGGAGTTAACTTTTAACAGAGAATTTGAAATATTGCTCATAGGGGGTTGCTTCATCATATAAAGATGTTGTGTTCTTGTGCATCACAGTGTCATTTTAAAGAATGAACAAAATTGTACTTCAGTGGTAAGCAGTTGAATGAATTAAAAAAGAACTTGCATTGTTGTTCCAAAATTAATTGGAGCTGAATATTTAAAATAGTTACCTTTTTTTTCCCTCAACTTATATTGAATGTAATTGACTGGTTGATTGAACAAGCACTTCTGAGTGAATGTAGAGATACATAAGATGTAATTTGTTTTACAGCAAAAACATTCCAGTGTTGCTAATGATTGGAAAGTTATTTTTGTCTCCTCTGTTTTCAGATGAACATAGAGTACCCTTTGTGTTCACACTAACTCAATTTCTAACCATAAGAGCATAAATCTGTTTCCTTTAAGTTCAGTATCCCCTTTCCTCTGATGTTTGACAGTCACTACAGCATGATTTTTTCAGCAGAAAGATTGAGAAAGATTGATTTGTTCACTAGGAGCGCCATTTTGTTATGTGCTCACTAGCAAGTGAACAAATTGTTTCTTGTCCTCTGTAGCATGAAATCCTTGAATATACAAGTTTCACCCATTTTCAGTGCATTTCTCATATTCCACGTAGCTTTTCTCTATGTAGTGGGTATTTTTGCATCTGTTCCAGTAAGCTTTTCTCTTCTACTATGCTACCTTATGATTTTTGATTTTCAGCCAAAAAGGATTAGGGCAAGTCACCTACTGGCTGTGAGGTTTCAGACCACTTAATTTGGAGCCAGTCAGATCTTAAACCTCTGATTGATTTTTATTTTTTTATTATTATTTATTTGTCCCTGTCTAAATTAGCTTTGGATTCTCAGCTGGATATGCCATTCTTCAATCAATGTGAGATGTGTCAAAATTGAAATATGAACACTAGATGAGTATACTAATTATTTAAATTCTTGTCATTGCACTGGTAATTGAATTAACTAATTGGCTTAAAATTAATCAACAATGAATTGAAAATATATTGCTTACAGAAATAGTAATGCTTTTGTTACATGGTTAGCATAAGAATAACAGGCAGCAAAAAGGCTGGTTTCTGTATGACATGTGCAAGGTCCTGCATCTGGGTTGGGGCTATCCCAAGCACAAATATGGGAAGGATTTGGGAATGTTGGCTGATGAAAGACTCAGCATGAGCAGGCAGTGTGCGCTTGCAGCCCAGAAGGCCAGTGATATCCTGGGTTGCATCAAGAGAAGCATGACCAGCAGGTAAAGGGAGGTGATTCTGCCCCTCTGCTCTGCTCTTGTGAGACCCTACTTGAAGTGCTGCATCTGGTTTTGGAGGCTTGGAGCTGCTCGAGCAGGTCCAGAGGAGGGCCATGAAGATGATCAGAGGGCTGGAACATTTACCCTACGAGGACAGTCTGAGAGAGCTGGGGCTGTTCTGCCTGGAGAAGAGAAGGCTCTGAGGGGACCTGATAGCGACCTTCTAGTATGTAAAGGGGGCTCACAGAAAAGCTGGGGCAGGACTTTTTATCAGGGCATGTAGTGACAGAACAAGGGGAAATGGTTTTAAACTGGAAGAGAGGAGATTGAGACTAGATATCAGGAAGAAGTTCTTTACTGTGAGGGTGGTGAGACACTGGAACAGATTGCCCAGTAATGCTGTGGATGCCCCCTCCCTGGAAGCATTCAAGGCCAGGCTGGATGAGGCTTTGAGCAACCTGGTCTAGTTGGAACTACTTAAAACTTAAAGTTTTCTTCCAAACCAAACCATTCTGTGATTCCTTCAGAAACTAAGGATATTCACTGATCTTTTGTAAAAGATAATCACTGGAATTGTGTATATTTAAACCTTTCACTTCTTTTTTTATGCTGGGATCAGTATTATCCATCTGCTATGAATTTACAGGATGTTAGATTAGATGGCCTTAGCTTTCCTTCCATACAAATGTTTAGGAGATTTCTTTTATCATGATTTTGCTTCTGCCTATGGAGCACAGGGGCCTTCCTAGCTCTATAATGATCATTTGCAGTCCATGCATGGATGATTTCTCAGTGTTTTTTCTGTCCCATCATGATATTCAGTAGCCAAAAAGTGGTCTTTAGTGCCCGGTCTAGTCTTTGCCTAACTTCTTCGTTTTCACCATGTGCAAGAGCTTCAACCTCTACCAGATGCTACAGCTCAGAGGCTCAAGGTGTACAGAGACTGTCAAGGAAGCAGACATTTATTTTTTTCCTCTGAGTTCTGGAAATGTCTTAAAATATGCAAGTTTATCAGGACAGGCTAATGTGGTGTTTCATCCAGAGTATTTTTTAGGCCTAGGTAATTACTATTTTATAAATTGTAATGCTTCGTTGGAGGAAAGAAATAATAAATTCAGATACCGCATTATATCTCCTACATAGTTTTTTTTTTTAATGCTCTGACTGGCAGACCTTACGTTTGTAAGGCCTCAGCTTTTGCCAAGAGCTCTCATCTGGTAGGGGATGAGCTTGAGGAGATTTCTCTTCATGCTCTTTCTTCAATTCACCTTCAGTTGAGCTTTTTTATTTTATTTGTTCATATGTTGTTATTGTTTTAATAGGATGGAGTTATGCAGACATCCTTTCTTCACTGCCACCTCAGGCCACAGATATCTTACTTGAAAATGGGATTTTGTTGTTGATAACTTTGGTATGTTTTTAATCTTTCGAAAACATTGCACAGAAGGATGTCAGTTTCCAAGTTATTTTCATTGCTGCCGTGGTGTGTTGTTTTCTAGATGCTGCTATTAGCGTAGCACTCCTGTGAGGGGTGCGTTACAGACTGACTATATGAGAAGTTCCATGCATAAGGAGCACCAGCAGTTCTGTTTCTTGCTAAATTTTTTTGAATATTGAGACTTTATCCTGCAGTATCTTTTTTGTTTGTAGACTGCATCTTCCAAGAGCGAATTTATATAGGTTTAAGAGATTACCAGCATTTAGGATTTATATATTGTGTTTTAAGTAAGGTTTCCATGGAGATGGAAAGGTTGCTACTATGATTATTCCTTTGGATATATTTAGTATTTATGTATTATAGCATCTCTAAATTGACTTTAAATACTGCATTCTATTAAGCATTTTAAAGCTGCAAAAAAAAAAAAGTTTGAAGGAAATGTCTTGCTTAGAGATGCAGTGAAAATAGAAACGATTAATCTTCATTACTACGTGTACAGGCAAAATACAGAGAAGAGCTGATAATTTCATTCTAAAGAGGAGGAAAGGGAGAGATCCTTTTTGTGCATAACGCCTCTAAACCCAGATGATCTGCTATTATCAATCTGTTAATTGAAAACTTTGAGGGGTGAGAGTAATCCCTTTCAATTTCTTGTTCTCTTTTACTACTTCTTAAGTAAATCTCTGAGTGTTCCTGTGGATTATCCCCAGATTCAACCATTTTTTTTATTTGTAAAAACAGTCCTGTTACTTCCATTGCAGTGCTTTGGTCCTCATCCTAGTGAAAGGATGTGGAGGAACTGTGAAATACGGAGTAAAAAGTCTGTGTTATATTTAATTCTCTGTATTTCTCTGTGTTTATTTAGAGCTGTATTTGGATTAATTTATGTATTTTGTGTATGAATAAATCTCTCACTTGAAATTCTACATACCCTTATTCATTTCTTCTTGAATCAAGCTATGTGAAAACTGTATACGCTAAGTTACTACTTCTCAAATCTTCTGCTGTGCACTTTACTTTAGGGACAGATAGTAATGAGGAGGATATTGTCTTTAGAGGATGTTCTGTAGGTGGTATTTTCTTTTTTCTTTCAGTAAAGGATAATGTTTTCAAGCAGCCTTCACTCATAGTATTTCGCTTAATCAATTTCATCATAGTTAGGAATTTTAGAAGAGTTTTGTAAAGGTCACTGTCCAGAGTACATTGACTTTTAACGGGATTTGAGTGTTTAATTCTCTGATATGTTTAAAAGTTCACATTCAGAGTTCTTTGTGCAGTAAATAGGTTCAGTTTTTCTTTTAAATTAACCTTCCATTTGTGTTAGTTTTTTCTACTAATTTAGTTACTCAGACACTGAAACTATGTAATATTTTTCTGTGTGCTTTGTAGAATGACAAAGCAAGCGTGGACACACGCATAGAGGAACTAATGAAAGAAATTACTTTGACCTAATAGCACTGAGAAGAGATAGTGTTTAGCTGCTGAGGATACCTGACCTGTAAAAAGGTCCCACTCGATCCATTATTGAAATAATTTCTTACTGCTGGAAGTCTGTAATCCACTTCCTGTAGGTCACCAGTTGCTCTTTATAAGGGTCTGTTTTCAAAATTGAGAGAGACAAAGAATGTTATAACAATTTGAAGGTAGAAGATGTAATAAGCGAATTAGTTAACAGTTCAAATTACTGAAGACTTTGTAATCAAAATCTCAAGAATTAATTTATTGAAATCATAAACTGCCAGTAGAAGGAATACTTCTAAGGAGATAGCTGCCAACGCTAGGAAATGGTAAGGAGCAAAAGAAGAATTTCCTTTCTAGCGTATTTACTACCAAGCTTTCTCTTGTTGCATTAATATGGAAACCGTTTCATTTGTTCCAGTGGTCACACATTAGTATGCACAGTCACATTAGAGGGACTTACATGTTCCACTGAAATTTTTACATCATCAGCCAAGCTGGGTGTACCATATAAAGGGCAGCTTTAGTTGTCTGAACTAGTATTCTGCACAGTGCTTTAACTGCATTTCAAAACTGCCTTTTGCAGGTCAGGCACTACATGCTTAAAGGTTACAGGAATACAAAGAAGCATCAGTGAGATGTGTGTAGGTTACACTCCCATACACTTTCTCTCTTTCACAAAGAACTTTCTTTCTGTTTACTGCCTTTAATCCTCATGATGGCAAAGAAATTGAGTTTGAATTGTCAAAGAAAGTATATTAAGAAAACTGAGGAGTGAAGGAGGTTGGCAATACACGTTATTAAGTGATAGCTGTAGATTGCTTAGATAAGCAACAGTTTAATTTCTTTGTTTTATGTAAGACATACAGGTTGCCAGCACTTCAAGGCAATTGTTGGCATGAGGCTGCTTTGAAGGCCAAGGCATTTCATCACAGAGTCTCTCAAAATGGAAAGCTCAGTGCATTGTGCTGCTCTTGCCACTGGTGACAGTACTTCCCTTGCTGCCTGTAAAGGCTTGATGTTGATGATGCTATCTTCAGTGGATTCAAAAATCTGCAGATCTGACCTGTGGGCCATTCTATGTAAATTTGTGAGAATTGTATGCTCACATAGGTGTGAACTTGATTTTAGTTCTGAAAAAGCAGTATTTGAATCCCTTCATAAGTGATGTGAGTGACACTTCTCATCTTCATCATCCAGAGAGCTAAAGGATCTGGATGATCCTTTAGCAATGCGATCCACTCTGTCAATACGTGAAGAGGAAGGGGCATTTGTATATATTGAAATAACTTTTTCTTTTCTTTTCTTTTCTTTTTTTGCCTAAGGCACTGGAGCCATTGCCGATGCTTTCACTAGTGTTGTCTTTATGTTTTAAGAATTGGCACCTAAATGAGAATTTATTGACCAGGATATAGGGAAAGTTTGTGACTGCAGCTTAGGCCTGTTCACGTAACCTGCCTGTGTAACCCCTGCAAGTCTACAAGTATCTGTACAAAGGTCTGTATGAGAAGTCTGTCCTATTGCTGTATTCTGCTTGTTTCCACCTCTTGTGATGGAAGGATCTCATGTATTGTTAGTAGCATAATCATCAGTTGCAGAACACAAACTTGAGATGCAAAGAACTTGAGAGATAATGTTTTCTCTGTCACGCCTTCTTACTATGTACAGAAAAGCATGACTGCTCTGCTGAGATGAAAAAACAAACCAAGGTCAGCTGCTGACTGGCATATTGCTCTCCTGTATAGGAGAATGGCCAACTTATTCCACCCACGAATGATTTAGAAAACAGAACTTTGACTTGTGTGGCAAATTCTTAAATTTTTATATAGTCAAGAGATCTTTAGGATCAACTGAAGTTGTTTTGGGGTCTCACAGACTTAATTTTTCTTTGGTGTGGTCCAGAAGATGAGACATGATAATCTGAAAAGAAAGCTGTTAAAGCTACGAAAAGAGTTTCATGATGAAACAGTTATTCAGAGTCAACAACAACAAAAAAAAAGCAACCCAAGACATAAAATCCAGGCCTTTTAAATCCACTTTTCTTTAAAGAATCTTCATTGGATATATTGCAGTTTTTTTCTTTCCTGTATGTTTTATGCAAAATGTCTGTCTGATCACTAAATGATGGAGTTGACTTTCAAAAAAAGGTCAGGTTCCTTACAAAGGAAATCTGTGTGCTACCTCCTGAAATACTGTAACAGCTATTTAATTCTGACAACTTGTCAGTCTCATATTACTATTTCATCAAGTGTGTGGAGTTGGAAGAAACTCGTGGGCAAACTCACTGTTTTCTCTGTAAACAATTTTTTTAGCCAGATAAAATGTACATATTTATGGCATCATTATAAATTTTGGTACAGGTAAAAGTAATGATGGAAAGCAAATGCTTTATTAGCACCTGCAAACATTTGGGCAATCAGTTTTGGATGTTTGTATTTATTTTTAATTTCCTTCATTGGAATGTCACTATCATTAAAGTTTGAAAGGTATTTAAAGTTGCATGATTTACTTTAACAGCCTAAATGTTGCAAGGCTTGTTCAAAGTATATTTTGTAAGAAATCTTGAGAAAACTGGAAAGCACAACATACTGTGGTATATGAATGAGGAAACAGAAGATGTTTCTATCAGAGCGGAAATTGAATGAAAGATGTTTTCCAGGTGCTTCTCACCATATGTTGGAACCTGAAGTCAATCACATAAGAATGAAAATGAAATAGGGCTTGTCAATATTAATGGAAATTAGTGCTCCATTGGTATATCTGCCAAAACTTCACAGCTTTTTGTACTTGGGCAAATAATGTTGCTCTTTATATCATTCCAGTTTCACCAGTTGATCACTGAAAGGTAGCACAAGAGAAGACGGGGAAAAAAAATCACTGATGCTTATTCTATATGGTAAATAAAAATTCCTTTTTTTTTTTTTTTTTTTTTTTCCAGAGCTTAACAGCAGTAGTTTTTCTGTTTGCACAGTGTTAGGCAAGTAATGGTTGAAAACAGAGCAGTTTGTTACAACCAGAATTCAGTTTGTTCTCTTCTTTGCCATTTACTCATTGTTTGCTTCATGGGGTGAGCATTACTTGCAAGAGAGTGCCCAGGAACTTGCCTGCTTAAAAATGGTTTAGAAACACTCTACATTAGAAGTCTCTTCCTACTTAGTGATTTCAGTAAGCAAAAAGAACTGAATCCTTCATCCAGATCAGCACTGTGCACTTAATCTTGATTGTGGAAGGGGAAGCATGCTGATGGCATTTTAAAATAGTTATTAGCAGGCAGGAAAGACTTGGAGAGCTTTTAAAATTTAAGTGGGCCTCCCCCATCTTGATTTTAGTCTTTGTTCTGAGTGGAATATGATGTTACTGCTTTTCACCCCTAGGGAGCTAAATTGATTGCTTTTTGCTAATAACCTTTAAGCAGAAATAAGGTGTGCTTCGGAATTATACATGAATTCATGTGTACGTGAGTTAAAGAAAGGTATTTTTTTCTCTCTTATGTTTCAGCATTATTACCATGCCAGGATTGCTTTGCCTTTCTCTGAGTTCTCCTTTTGCTGGTCACAGCCTCAGAAATGAATTGGATCACTAGGATGGAGTGACATAGATTATGTGTGTTCACATATTTAATAATAAGTTGTCCTTTATGGCAGTCTCTGCAGTATTTTGCCAGAACAGCCTATAACCTTTTATTTTTATATCATGTTAGGAACTTTGTTGTTCTTAACTCAAAAGACCTGTTACCAATCTCCAAAATTCCTTGGCTGCTTTTATTGCTTTATTAAGCTTTATTGATTTCTTCAAGGCTTACAGGGTAGGATTATGGAGATTAGTCTTACTGTCAGTCCTGGAAATATCAGATCCGAAAACCTGGCATAAGGATTCAGCTAGTCAGTGTCTTCATATATTTGTCATAAAATACAAGCTATGAAATTCCTTTTTTGAGGTGACAGTAGTGGCTGGCGGGGCAGACTGTAGGCATCCTTTGTAATACAGACATTGCCTGAGAATGCTGAATAGAATCTATGGAGGAGCTAATCATATAGCAGAGCTACTTGTCTGTATGCTGCCTGATTTGACCAAAAGTTTTACTGAAGCCTTATTATACTTTTTTAGATTTTTCACTTGAAAATAAATGTTTAGATTTTCTTTTGAAGAAACTGGATTTTCAGTGTGCATGTGTAGTTATCTTTGTTCTGACATTTTCTGACCCTTATCTTTCAGAGGCTATCTTTTCACATCACTATATTTAAATGTGGTGATGTTTATTATTTTTTCCGTGTACACCCAAATTATGTATTTGGAGAACAGTAGGGAACCATTCATAGTAAGCAATCCCGAGTGACTGAGAAGTTCACACCAGAGTTTTCTGTGTGGATATGCTCAAGAAGTGTTGTTTTAGAGCCTGTATTACTCTGAAAAGCAACAGTGAGAGTCAGGCCAACAGAACTTGTTAGTTGTCAAGACCCAAAAGTAATTTCCAGAAGTATTACTTCTTTGGAACACAGTAATTTGTTTCATTTTGTTCTTGCTTAATTGTAATGTGTTTATTGCCAGAATAACAAAAATGACTTAAGCTTTTCATTTATGCTTGCATTCATATAATTACACATCTGGGGTTAATTATTCTCAGATTTGAGGGGAAAAGAAAGGGGTTGTATTACATTCTTTGCGCTTATTTTCTATCACGTGGCGAAAAAGAAGAGAATGAGTAGAAGTTGTAATTAGTGTTGTTCAAATAAAAATATTTTTGTTCTTTTTTTTTTTTTTTTTAGAGAATTTTTATATTGGCTATCTGGAGTGCTTTTGAACTGCAGCTACATCTAGCAATGTAATGTAACTCTACGAAGAGAAATTAAGCAATGCTCCGTATATTTATAGCTAGTTTAGCTTCATGTCTGTGTTCATAGTAATGTATCTGCAGTGCTTGGTCTGAGTCTTGTATACAAGTAGTAATGTTTTATTTAACAAAACTTGTGGCATTTGGTAAAATCTGTAAGAGCAAACAACTGTTTCATTTACAGGGGTTTAAGTCAACTTAGAAAATTCATTTAAGCCAATAAAAGGCAGTTACTTACATATACAGGGAGATTTATTTAAAAAAAAAAAAAAAAAAAAGGTATGCTGCATATTGAACTGTCCTTAAAAAGCAACTGATAGGTTATAATGGTGTATGGAGGGGGAAAAAAAAGAAAAAAAAAAAGCCCGTGAAATTGACCAGCTGTTTTACAGTCAGGTTGAAGCTTCTTTCTTGGAGTAGGCACCTACCTTTCTAGAACTCAACAAGGCTAGAATTCAACCAAGTCACGATTTGAACTGGATTTTCTGTAGTATCCACAGGTCTAAAGGGGAAAAGTTCACTTCTGCTGAATGCTTCAGCTATTGTCCCTGGTCTGTTGCTATAGTTCCTGCTTTTTAATCCTCCCTTGGCCTCAATCCTTCAGCTACATGTGCACATTAACTTAATTACCTTGAGTTCCCTCAGTAGAATCCAAGAGTAGTAAGTGTAAACCTACGCGTTTTAAAGTTGTCTTCTGTCTTCATTTTTTTTTTCAGTTTCTTTGAGCTGACGTTGCAAACAAACACTTATCTCATTGTATTTTTAATCTGTTCTTGCTCTTGACCATCAATAAAATGTGGATGTTGTTAACTACATGTTAACAAAATGTTTCCTACAGAGAAATCAAGGTCACGTTTTTGGAGTTTCTGTTCCTTAATGGGACCTTCACAAAACTTCTTTTCCTTTGAGTATTGGCCTTTCACTGCACACTGTCTGCACTGCCAGATCTTGCAGTCTGAATGGGGAACCTAGCATAAGTTTTTCCCAAGAACAGATGAATTTGTGTTGCACTGTAAAGCATCAGAAGCAAGAGGATTACGTTCTGGTCGTTCAGTGATTGTATTAATAAGGCTGGCATTGCCTCCTCTGAACTCAGTTTTGCCCAGTTCAGTCAGTTGATGTGAAGCTTTTAAACTGTTGAATGTTCACTGCAATTTGTGGATGTTTATTTTCCATGGCTTACCACAAAAACATTGCAGCTCGCATCTTGAAAGCTGATCTGTTAGATTCATCTTGTCAAATATACAAGGGGGTTAGTATGTGCAGCGCACCATTACTGACCAGATGTAAAGGATAACAAGTTATCATTATGTAATGACTTGTATTGGCTACTTCAGTTACTTAATGACACAAGTGTGGTCAGGCACTGTAATGGCCTGCCCAGGGAGGTGGTGGTGGAGTCGCCGTCCCTGGCAGTGTTCAAGAGGCGTCTGGATGAGGAGCTGCGAGATGTGGTTTAGTGCTTGTGGTAGCAGTGGTAATGGAAGGGCGGCTGGAATAGATGATCTTGCAGGTCCTTTCCAACCTTGTCATTCTATGATTCTATGACACGGGGGAAAAAAAAAAAGATAAAAACAAGATAAAGACTTAGTATAAATATCAATTTGGACTAGTGGTTGTAGGTTTTACTAGTTTCATTAATTTGTCGATGATTGAGAATATTGTACCTCAATAGCAATTTACAAAATAAAAATTATTTTGACACTAAGTTTGTAGTGCATGCTTTTCCACAACTGTTCTTTTAAATTAGGTACCATACCATGGATATTTATTTAATTTGCTAATAAACAGTTGTAGAAATAGTTGACCGTGTATCTGCATGTTGACTGTAAATAAGTTTGTATTATGAGCACCTTCCAAATTTCTATCCCTATTGTCCGTGTAATTTCACACACGTTTACTTTTTGGAAGCTGACTGTGAACAGTACAAAAATAATAACCATCCTGAAAACAGTGCATCTTGTCATACTTAGGTTTTTGTGTTTTTTTTTTTTATTCTGTAATTGAAATTTCTGTATGTTTTCTGTTACTGTCAATTTTTGTTTTAATAAGCAATAGTTTGATGGAAATGAAGTAAATGATTTACCAGTACTCTGTGGGGGAGTGTGAAGTGTTAGTTTCTTACCAGTGAACTCTTGCAAGCTTGCTATCTTCTATGGATTTCTAGATAAATTGTCACTGTAGAATAGAAATAAGCCAGGAGTTAGAATGTGTGACCTGGGTTACTCATATAGTAGCATTGTGAAATTCTCATTAGTGGGCTGAGTGTTTCAAAAATACCCAGTTTCAATTTGCTGTCATGGGCAAAACAAAATGATTGTCCTGGTTGATGGTGTTGGGTATTTGGTGTTGGTAGGAGAGGACTTGCTGTAGTCAACCTGATAGTTCTCAGTTAAAGATACATTTTCATTTTCTTGGCAGACCAATTTTTAACATGAGAAATCTGAAATGTTGTTTGCAGTAAAGAGGGCAGGACTGTGTTTTATTTTGTATATAATATTTTCTTGAGGAATATGAAAAGGGTGTGGAAATGGCCCCATAGCTTAATGTGTTAATATTAAATCTTGCCATTAATTTGTTTCTTAAAACAGTGGTAAATTAAATTTACAGCTTGGTGCCTAACAGAAAGTAAAAAACCTAACACAATGGGAGAAGTTGTACCTAGATATTGAAATGAAATTATGGTTGTGTTCTTCCGTTCATATCAGGAGCAATATCAAGGTTCTCTGTTCCCATAAACATCATCTTCAGTTAATTACTCACATTTTTGCAACTTCCTTGTGCAGAGACCAAGTAAGAAACTTCAGCTGGAAAGAATGTTTTCTGCAAAGAATATGAAGCAGTTGTTAGGAAGTTGTTTTTTTTTTTTTTTTTTTAAGAAGTAACTGTATTTCTGATCAAAAACATATTGCTGAGAAAAACCCTATGCAAGCGGAGGGATAAAGTCTAGGGCAAGACCCCAGCTATTCCTTTCTTTCTTCAAAATATTTATTTTAGTTTAAATAGCACATGTTCAAATACAGTGAGCTTTAAAGTGACATTTTGAAGGGTTTTGTTTGAGAAGACAGTGAGTGAAATTGTAAAGTCGCATTATGAGTATATTTTATTTGTGTTTTTCTCTTTCAATCAGAGAAGGAATGTCTTTGTCATTGCTGTGAACATGTTATTCTACACCTTCTATTTGAGATAATGTCAGAGAAAAGAGTAATTCTGTTATGTGTTAGTTGTTCTTGATGAATAAATAATTTGACTATAAGTATATTCCGAGTAGAAGTCTGATTTCAAATTCTGATCTCTGGAAAATTAAACCATGCCTAGAAACCTGAATGCATTCTCTTGAGAGCTGGAGTTATTGCAGAGGTGATCTGTGGAGATTCTATGCTAACTAGATTTGTTATTCTGTAATAGGAACAATTTTCATTTTTTCCAGTAAGTATTTTAGTTGGATGAACTTTTAGGCAAGAGCACCTTCCTACAGGTAAGGTGAAAAAGCCTTGAATTTCTTTTTTTTTCTTCAGTAAGAAGTATTTAACAAACTGGGAATGAAAAATGGCATTGGGATGTTTGAAGCCATGTGGAAATAGGACTTCTGGTTAACTTCTGGAAGTTAAACTTCTGAGTTTTCCTGGTTGCTTTTTGTTACCACCAGTTGACCTCAGATTGCTGCTTGGTCATTTTCACAAGTATTGCAAGGGATTCAGACTCATACAAAAGAACATCAAAACATTTGGTGTCCATACCGTGTTTTTGTTGTAGAACAAAATCAACACACAGCGTGTTGGATAACTTATTTTAAACGAAGAAAAAACCTCAAGTAGAAGCTTCTGAGTTTCAGGTGGATTTCTCTGCTTGAGATGTTCACTTTTTTACTGCCGTCTGTTGCACTGGGGCCACCTCAAGTTTAATGTACACATTGTGACTTTTAACTCAGGGCTGCTAGTGCAAGGCAGATGCTGTTCTTTGGGGGACCTCTGTTATTCATTCCAAAATAATGTTGTCATACACCACTGTAAGCCATTTCTGGTCTGCGTGCTTCTCCAGGACACTCTGGTTTTTGAGAGCAGTAATAGTAGGGCACTGAGTGAAGGGTCTCCAAGAAGAGCTCGGTTGCCTGAATTTCATTTCCACCCTCCATACAAATTTTTCACGAATGGCTGTCAGAGAACTTAGACCTGACTGACTGATCAAAAGTTTGAAAGCACCAGACTTGAAGGTAACTTTCAAAGCCACACAGTGGCTTTAAATGCAGTGTGAGTTCATGACTGCTTACAGTGATTTTAAATGGATAGTGAATTCATAAAAATTCTTTGGATACAAGGAAAATCAATTCTGCTATTCTAAGGATTCTGAATGATGGTATCTTACTTTTTATCATTACCAAATTCTCAGTATTGAGAGCCCCTTAGGACAAAATGTCATAGCATACCTTCCCAGAACGGTGTGCACTTGATCTGAAAAGGTCACAGTTGTGTGCATTTGTTGACTCAGGAAAGCAGGTTAAAATGCTGCTACTGCCAAGAAAGGAAATCAGTATCTTTTCCTCCAAGGGGTCACATACAGGTTAAGCATGTAGCGCTAACTGATTTATATAAAGCCAGCCAGCACTGCCTATCACATAATTTATCCTTCAAAAAATTAATTGATGTAAATACTGTGTCTCTGTTGTTTTTTACGGAGATTCTAGACAAGAATCCTCAGCACTTGAAGCCAAATGCTGAAAAGGAATAATGCTTCCCAGTAGTTTTTCTTTACATAATAAATATGTTGAATATTATGAGAAGAAGAGTTTTTAATTTTATAAAATTTGGTTGGCTATCAAAGAGACATCATAAGAAGTGGTTTCCAACCAAACTGCATTTGCAGAGAAGTGATAGATCTCTTGCCAGCACTAAAGAGGCACTTCTCACGTTGGATGTCTGCACGTTCTCTGTGGGCAGAATGCATTAATTTTTCTGAAAGTAGATGTTAGAAATTCTGTAGCAGAAATTGAAGTTCTCATATTAACTATGTCACCACTTTCAGCAGCTGGTGTTTTAACAGATAGAGCTAATGAGGGTGAGTGGTGTTTTTTTTACTCTAATCGTTTTCTTTTGTGACTGTCTTATTGTATGCCTTTTTCCCTCTCTTTTTTTTAATTAATATTTCTAATTAGGAAAGAGGGAAGAAAAGAAAATTTGGATAATGCATAACATGTCTGTATCACTGTAGTAAGGACCACTTATTATTCTTGGTATATTTCATTGTATTGTTTTCTAATGTAGTGATAAATCTAATCAAATGGTTATTTTTATGTAAAAATAAAATTTAGAAGAGTATCTGATCACAATGTAGGTACCTTGCTGGAGGAGGAAAAACCAAACCAAAACAAAATGAACAACAAAAACAAATAATGAAGTGCTGACAACTTGAAGACTTAGACTTTTTCTTTTTTTTTTAACTTTTCTAACCTAACAATTTCGGAAAGATAGCATCCTAGTTATAAAATACAGAGTAGCTGATAACAAGTCATTTGAATTCCATTCAACATTATTTAAAAAAAGAAAAAAAACGAAACACAAAACCCAGGTATGACGTTTTGATGCATAAAAACACATAGGAGACAAAACACATTGAACTATAAATCCGGAGATCATCTAGTCCAAACCCCTGCCAAAGTAGGCTCCCAAGACCAGGCTGCACAGGTAAGTGTCCAGGTAGGTCTTGAATATCTCCACAGAAGGAGACTCCACAACCACTCCAGGCAGCCTGTCCAGTGCTCACCGTGAAGTTCTAAGCAGCACATTTGTGTGGAACTTCCTGTGCTCCAGTTTGTGGCCATTTCCCCCTGTCCAATCACCTCGCACCACTGAAAAGAGTCTGGCCTCATCCCTTTGCCTCCTGCACCTTAGATATTCATAGACATTGATCAGATCCTCTCTGAGTCAGTCGTCTTTTCTCAAGGCTGTACAGACCCAGGTCACTCAGCCTTTCCTCATAAGAGAGTTGCTCCAGGCCTTTTATCATCTTTGTAGCCCTCTGCTGGACTCTTTCCAAGAGATCCCTGTCTTTTTTTGTACCAGATAAAGATAATATTCATTTCTGTTTATATCTTATGCATTTAACGAGGAAGTTCTGAAAATTATTTTCACAAATGCAAATTAGATTCAAAATGACTAAATGATACTGAGGGCTCTGTGATGCAGTCCAAGAAAGAAATATAACAGAACTCTCATTGTAGTCTTCATCAGTGCAGAGCAGACTGACTGGCTAAACAGATGCCATCTCTGAATGAAAAGACAAAAATGCTGAAATAATAATACTAGTATTACCAGGGATGGAAACTAAGGTTAAAGTTATCAATTGTAACTCCACAGTATTTTATAGACTATATAAAATTGTATAAAATTATATAACTATAAAAATCCATGGATTTTATAGACATAAAGATTATTTATCTTTCTGGCAAACTTATTTGTAGTTCACAGCATTAAAAACACATCTAATTTATATTCTGCTCTGTAGATCTGAGCTATAGTGCAATAAATGGGGACTGTTTAATTTTGCAATAGTAAGTGATATCTGAACCAAAGTAGAAAATGTGCTGGGGAGGTTATAGGATGGTGAGAAATTCAGCGATGTGTTTGTAGTTCTTAATGTCCTGGTACATATTTAAGGTATTTGAAGAGATTGCAGTATTGAATGATTTATTAAAATGTAAATTTCACAGCGTCTCCGTATCCTGAATTATATATTTAAGTTAATTAAACTTTACATTAATTTAACTGAATTATGTGCAAAATCACCCTTTTTTGAAATATGTAGGAGTATACCCACTGTGTGTGTATGCAATACATGTCCATTAAAAAGTACCTAAGTACTTGATGTGCACATCACATCATAATGCCCATTTCCAACCCAAATTAGTTCATTTATAGTTTAAGATTTGCTTATTGTTAAGTTACATATGCCACAAAATTTTCAGGATAGGAAATGGAGGATTTATAGCAAGCAGAATTGTACAGTGTTCAACCTGTTAGTCTGTGGTGTTGGTAGTCAATTAGTCTTAGAATTATAAGATACTCATAAAATGATGAGAATCTTGCTAGTGATTCTGGAGGCAACAAAAGCAATTACATTGGAGAGATGCTGCAAAAGACTGAAAGAGAAGAGCAATACTGGGATTCTCTTTCAGGTCTTGATTGGCTTTAAATACCATTGTGGCCAACTGTTATATTTGAAAATGTAATATGTTAAGCCTATGAGTCAGTTTTCCTTAAATCAGTGTGGCTTATATGTAACTATATTGTTGGCTGATGAGAGCAAACAAACCCATTTTTACAGCTCTGCACAGTGGATTGCTAATGATAAGCTATCTCAGAAGTGACATTGGGATGTGATTAATGTAATTGAAAAGCATATATGGGGGAAGGAAATGTTCTTTCTTGCAGGTAGACAGTGTAGTTACTGAGTAGGTAAGGAAACCTGCACAAGAAAAGAAAAATACAGTAAATTATTATCAGGTTTCTGAGGTGAAAACTGTGATTTCACCATTTGAAACAGAATACAGGGCCCGAAGGTTACATGAACCTGAAACAGCATTAAAAGAGTTTTGTGAGGCACGACAGAATGTGTGTGTGCATGCCCATTTGTGCGGCAAGCAGAGGAGGTAAGTTGAAGGACAGTTATGTAAATGGATGAGGAGAAAAATCATTCTCTTCAAGCTTGTAATTGGAAGAAATTATTATTTTTATAGTGCTTGAAGGATCTAACTGCTTTATCTGCTGGATGCATGAATACCTGGGAAAATGAGTTTCCACTGTATTTCTTCATGGGAGTGCTACTATTTGATAACTGCAGGTGTAGCATTAATAAATACACAAACTACATAGTCAAACCAAAGGGGAAATAAAAATCCTTTTCACATCTACCTCTGCTGGAGTCCTATTGAGCTGACAGGTCTGGATTGTCAGGGTCCATTCTAAAGGGAAGAGCCGACCAGTTTGTGCAGCTTCTTCACATGGAAAGATTCCATGCTAAGAAACACCCAGCTGTCTGTGTTCTCTTTTTCCCCAGTTTCTGTAGTTGGTATGAGAGGCTGCATTTACTGTCTGTGTGACAGTACACTACTGTCTTGCCTTGAGATTACATTATTGATGACACTTGCTGTCCTTACAATCTAACCTCTCCCAGAAAACCACGGGATCTGTGTAAACCGCTATCTTGAGAAATGCATGCCAGTTTTTATTTAATGGTACATAAACTGTTTTTTTCCAAACCATTCAGTCCTTCACAGTGCCCTCTCATCTACACCACGTGCTCTTGCTGGCTTTTTTCATAAGCTGGTTCTGGAAAGCGGATGTTTTGCCTATTTTTTTGCTCAGGAAACCAGCAAACTGGAAACAGGAAACTGATTTCATGATCATGATCTTTTTTCGTTGTATCTGGCCCTCACTTGAACTCAATAAATTGATCTGCTTCATATCCCAATGCAGAATGGGTGCTGCAGATAACATTTACAAAGGCCGAAGTACCTTTATGGAAGAACTGACAGACACTGCTGAGATAATAAGAAAAGCAACTTCAAGATCACTAGTAATTTTGGATGAACTGGGAAGAGGAACTAGCACGCATGATGGAATTGCTATTGCTTATGCTACACTTGAACATTTTATTACAGATGTAAGTAGTCAATCTGACATGCTTGTGAACATTTTTTCAGCCTGTACTATTGTGGGTTGACATGGTCTGTGTTCCACTGTTGTAGAAATATGCTATGTCTGAACTCAGTGCAAGGGCTTATGTATAAAGAATACCAGTGCTATGTTGTGTTTAAAAACAAATTAAACCTCGTGTGTCAATCTCTTTCTTGTAGGTGGAGTCACTAACATTGTTTGTCACCCACTATCCTTCAGTTTGTGAGCTAGAAAAAGTGTATCCAGAAAAAGTTGGTAATTACCATATGGCTTTCTTGGTGAATGAGGAAGAAAGTGCTGAACAGAAAGGTACAGTATAAATTTATCTGATATTCTGGCATTTCAGGCAGAGGCAGAAGTTGTAGTAGCTGCTACATACTGCACACTGAAGTATTGGTCTACACTCTCAATTTTAGGGGCTTGAAAACTGAACAATCATTTCTCTTTCACAGTTAATACAAGGATGACTGAGCTGGGTCAGATCAAAGATTCACCCAGCCTAGCATCCAGCTTCTCATGGTAGCCAAATAACAGAGGATTAGGGAGGAGGGATTAGGGATCAAACATATGGCAACTCTCTTTAAAAGATCCCACTGTCAGCAAACATTTGCTGGTTTGTATGTTTGTTTCTGTTTTGTTTGTTTGTTTTTGAATCTTTGGATTTCTTTTTGATGAGGTCCAGTCTCCCTTTGTATCCATGTATACTTTTAGCATCTTCATTCTGCTGTGTCAGAGAGCTCCAAAACTGAACACTGCATTATGAGAAGAACCACCTCCTCTTGTTTATTTTGAGACTGTTTTGAAACATGTAGTTTCAGTTGATGGTCTAAGAGACAGAGGAATAATCTCTATTTACTGTTTCAGTTCCATGCCTAATTTTGTATATTGCTTATCTTAATCCCATTCACCTTTGTTTTTATCAGGCAAGACAGTCATAGTGGTTCTTCTTGTCACTGTTGGTGTGAATTAGATAGTATTTTCAGTGCAGTTTGTCACTTTAGTGCCTGCCCTTTTTCTCTGTTTGCTAATGGATACAGTAAGCAGCTCTGTCATGATGATCCTCTCCTCACAGTGAGAACTGACTCTTAGCATTACTTGTCTGCTAACCAATTATATACAAAGGCAAAGGCCTTCCTTGTAGATCATGGCTGCTTGGTTTTTAGAAGAGCATTTGATGCAGGACGCTTCTCAGAAGCATTCTGAAAATCAACATAGAGTTTATCCACTGTGTCTATTTACTCACACGGCTTCCAAACTTAAACCAGATTTGTGACGTAGAACTTTCTTCTACACGAAGTTCTTCGGCTGTTTTCCTGATATGTTAGTTTTACTCAGATATTTGAAAATTCTGTTCTTATTCTGGTTTTCCCATTTTGCAAATTAATGGCATGTTCTCTATATCACTTCTATTTATTTTTTTTTAATTTTAATTTAATTAAACACACTCTTTAACTTCAAATGGAGTTTTATCTGGAGGGAAATTTTGGCTTTTATATTCTGTTTAATTTTAAAAGCAGGGATTCTTGAAATAGATGTTAACTAGAGCTCAGGTTGTTCAAAGCACTGTTGCCTTTAACTGAATGCTATCTGGTAGTGCTGATGTTTGCGGTTAAGAGCATGAGTATATCTTTTCACAGACAGTTCATTAACTGACTGGTCATCTCTGGTATTCTCAGGCAATTAAGGTGGTGTTCAGTGCTTACTGCTCCTTATCTACTGTGTCTCTGAAACTCTATACTTTATTTTGTAATGTGTTGCTTCAGCCTTCTTTCTTTCAACGTTTATTGGCCTGAACCTTCAGGCCATATGTAGTCTTCACTGCTAAAACTCCAGGAAGCACAACATGGGAGCAGCAACATGTCTACATTTCTTACTTTGCCTGTATTTTTAGTTCCCATGTCTGTTGTCTTAATGTTTTAATTGTTCTGCTTAAGATGAGATTTATGGCACATTTTTTTGCCAGTCTTTGGCTTGGAGCACTCAGATCAAATCAGCTTGAGTCATTAGCATTTATGGAAATCTCCAGTTCCCAAAAACGTACATTTTCAAAACAGAAGAATGAAGGGCAGTGACTGACATCATATTTTTTTCTGCTGTTAACACAAAACCTAGATTGTGCAGAAATTTTAAAAGGATGCCTGAAGAGGAAAGGGAAGAGAATCATCAGATTTATTGTGTTGGCTCTTATATTTTCATCTTATTGCCATGGAATAAAAGAATCCACTGTCAGTATGTTTGGGCTTCCATAAGTATTTTCTGGAGCAATTAACCTACTGGCAGGCAGCAAACTGTGCTGTACTGATAGGCTTCTTGACTGCAGGATTATGGATGCTTCCTTTGTTCTATTTCATAGACATGAGTTGTAATATCCCAGTTGCAGCATAACTAATGAACATGATATAAAAATACTCTGTATTTTACACACACACACATGCACATGCTTCTGTCTAATAAGACACCAGATAAAACTATAGTAAAACATTTTTTTCAAACTCACTGTGTACAAGTAAAATGTGAACTCAAGGAAACATTTTTATTTTTTATCTAATCAATGAAATTAATGTCCCAGGAAGCATGAATGATAATAAAACCAATTCTTTGCTATTTCAGGCACTGGATTACTACATATTATAAATAAAACAGAGGGACCCTGATTTTTGTTTTATTTTTTAGGATCTGAAGGGGAAGAGAATCCTGAATTTATCACTTTTCTTTATCAAATAACTAAAGGAGTCACTGCCAGAAGCTATGGGCTAAATGTTGCCAAACTGGCAGATATTCCTGAAGAAATCTTGAAGAAGGCAGCTCACAAATCAAAGGAGTTAGAAAGACTGGTGAACATGAAAAGGTGAGAACAATTAGGAGGTGTCTTCTAGATGTGAATGGAAGAGCGTTTCACTCTGAATGTACATGAAAATAGCTCTCATGGCTCTTTTTAATGTATAATATTCCTTCAGAAAAGAGAAAGTGAAACAAAACTTTCAAAAATACTTGATAAATTATGCTATCGATTTCAATTAAATCTTTGGATTTTGTAGTTAGCTACTATGTCATAGGTTAATTGCTGCCCACTTAATCACGATTCAGAAAAAAACCACCAAGAGCACTAGAGCTGAGAATAATTTTTTTTTTCTTAAAGCAAATACTAGCAAGCTTATTCTTTTAAATGTATTATTTTCACTTTTTTCAGGGATAAATTGAGAGATATATTTGAAGTACAACAATCTACTAATATCAGTTTCTCTTGTAATAGTGATGGTGAAGACATAAATAGATTTAATTCATAACACATATTCACTTTTAAACTTGAAATTTTATTTGCATGCTACAGTGCTTGCTCCAAAAGTAATGCCTCCTAATTTATGATGTTGGCTCATGATGTCAGAGGTGGATATTGGTGTGATGACAGTAGAGGTTGAACATTCCCACCAAAACCCTGTTAAATGTTGTTGCTGTGTGACAGATGGCTGCAGAGGAGCCGTCTGACAGAATGGTGTCTGACACGGAAGTGCTTATGAAGCAGAGGTGTATCATTGAATTTTTCCATGCAGAAAAAATATGGCATTCATAGAGGTTCACTAACTCTTGGTAAATTTTACAGAGACCAACCAGGGCAGGCTCTTGCTTATTGCTGGCAAAAATGCCAGGTGCTATTGGTGGTGACTATGTTGAAAAAGAGTGTTTTGGAGCTGAGAATTTGCTCTACCAAGTAACGTTCTTGTGGTCTTTGTATCTCTTGTGGCTTCCATGGAAATAAATAGGAAGCATTACTTTTGGAGCAATCTGCATATAATGTAGAGATAAATGCTGGTATTTTTGTATTTTTGCTATTTTAACTTAAAACTAAATATTTATTATACATTGAGTGCCCCCGAAACACACACCCCGTTTTACTGAAAGTTGAGATTTTAGTATTTCTTTGAGAACCAGGTTTCATTTAGGAATGTGTGTGCCTCACATACTCAACTATTCAGGAAAATTCATGTGTATCAAATAGCATCACCTTTTTAGTCCTGTAACATTATGTACATATTTCAGATGTAAATATATGCATAGTATTCATATGCATTTCCACCTTTTGTTGTTGTTATTGATGTTATTTTTAATGCCAATCCTATGAGGAACTTTGAAGTAGTCAATTGTGAATACAATAAATCAAGGTCTTTGTTGTCTGATGGTCATAGCCAATCATGGTAAAAGAATTCTGTAAAAGAAAACTTTACTGACCAGTTATTTGTAGGTGCAAACTGTTCTTTTGATGCTAAATAATATGTAGTGCTTAGCACTGGTTTTTATCCATTTCTAAGAAAGCAAAATAAAAAACTGTGTGGAAGATTCATGACAGTTTGTGGGGAAAATAATGTGGTAGCTTTTGTTCCTTGGGAATAGTGGTCCATTATTTACAAAAGTAAAATGTCAAATTACTAGCAATACCATAACTCTGCTAGAAGTTATGTAGGATTCTAGATCTAGAGAAAATATTTTCCAGAAAGGTGAGAATGTGAGCTGGAAGGCCAGAGTTATTGTGTAATATAATTTAGAAGAGAAGTAATAGAATGTGACAGTGTAATTTCCATTTTGTCAAAATCACAGGGCAGAAATAGAGTTCTAGCATGCCTCCACTGCCAAAAATGTAGTTAACTGCATACAGAACCTATGAGCAGTGAAAATAGTATGTGATGATGTAATTAGAAGACTGATCTGCAGTGCACAGTAGGGGTAGGACTAGGGCTGAGTGGGTAAGTATAATTACAGGACTTAATTGTGTGACATTTTTCAGCTTTTCAGTTTGTACGCTGCCATCTGTATTTTAGTTTTCGGTGTGCAGTTTGCTAGTATTCTTACAGTGAAAAAGAATAAATATGTCATCCATGTCTGTAGTGGGTTCTTCATCCTGGCTGGTGGCTGAGGCCTGAGCCCCGTCTCCTGTCCGAGCCTCCTGCCCCACCAGTGTGTGCAGCTTTTTGGATTCAGTCCAGCTGGAAAAGCCACTTCTTCACTCCCTGCCATACCAGTTCAGTTTCCTGGTGTGTGAGGAGTGCAGGCAGTACTATCTGGACACGTGTGGGAGGGAGGAGGTGGTTCCTTCAGGCAGCGGGGTGAGGCTGCAGTCCTGCTGCCCACAGCACCAGCCCCACCTGAAGGTGGATTCGTCTCTTGAAAGAGAGACAGGGCTGTGCACAGGGTGAGGCACTCATCCACACAGCCGTTGCTGAAGCACTGGGTTTGACCTCTTCTGGGTTGTTCCTTCAATGTATATTTTTGCCTATTCTTTGTGAAAAAGTAAGAAATGCTGAGGGAGCTGGGCTTGTTCAGTCTTGGGAAGAGAAAGCTGCAGGGAGACCTCATTGCAGCGTTGCGGTGTTTGAAGGGAGATTATAATCAGGAGGGAAATCAACAGCTGCCTAGAGAGGCTGCGGATGCCCCATCCTTGGAAGTGTTCAAGGCCAGGTAGGATGGGGCCCTGGGCAGCTTGATCTAGTGCTTGGCCTAGTGGTTGGCAGTCCTGCCCACAGCAGGGCGTTGGAATTTGATGATCCTTGAGGTCCCTCAAGGACTGTGATTCAATGTTTTCTTCTGTACTTCCTCTCCGAAGATACATTAACACGTTTAAAAATGGGTATGAGCTTTGCTATGGTGTATCAGTGATAGGACATAAAAATTGACATGTGAGTCAAACTCAGACCTGTTCATAGCACTGTACAAGTGCTGTCACAACAGCCACAGGCCAGCTGCCTTGTCTTATTTTCTTAAATCATTTTCGTATTATTTAAGAAAATCCACTGGGTACTTTCATCCAATCGTGACATCTTTGTCATCAGGAATGTCTGTTAACCTATTTTAAATGACTTGTTTACTTGTCACAGTGCTTATCAGTTCTTCTGATATTGAAAAAAATTTGAAAACAAAATAGGAAAGATGACTATTCAGTGATTTTGGAAATGTGTTAGCCCTTTTATTGATTCCTCGATTGCACAGCTCCTAGAAATGTGCAATATAAAATGTACAAACTAAAGGTGTTTTGTGGTTTGCACAGGTATTTATTTCCTTTAATGATTTACTTTTGCTGGGTATTTTATTTCATCTTTATTTTTTTATCTGGTACAATAAGTTATTTGTAAAATTAAATTGTTGACTACTCTGTATGTGGAATACATATAAGAAAATGTTCATTGATTGCTTATAGATAATACAACATTTTGAGCAATGCAGACTGCTATTTTTGACTGTGTATAAAATTTTGTAGTTGACTGTAAGGCTTTCAAGGAGGTGATGTTCTTAATTTAAAAGTGTACATATTTTGACTGACTTTTTTTTCCCCTCAGAAAAAAGCTGAAGTCTTTTGCCGAAGTATGGAAAATAAATGATTCTCAGGAACTAGAAAAATGGAGAAATATGTGTGAACCTAGAGATGAAAGGACAGATTTTAATCCTCAGATCATGCTTAAAGATGGAAAATACTGCAGATAGAAAATATAAGTCTGGAGAGTAATAGATTCTATCAGTGTATATATAGATGTAGGTGCATTAAGTTGGCTTCTCTGCTTTTCCAGAGATAAGAGATTCTGTGCTGTGATATGGTGCCCTATATCCACATCCACTACCTGATGGTAATTTTCTCACTCCAAATTTCTTTCCTGAAGTGTTTTCCTTAATTGCAAAATGGTATTGGATTAAGTTTAGAATATGTATAGAAAACATGGAAAATTATGTTGGTAAATGATTAGATTCACATTTTATAAATAAAATAATGGATTTTAACTTTATTGTACTTCAATTTCTACTGCAATAGTTCTCTGCATTGTGAAAATGTAACTGAATCCTGACTATGCTGTACTGATGTGCAAGTGGGAAGAACAAATAATATGAACTGATTTTTTTCTCATTCTAATGCATTTAAAATTGTTTCTGTAAAGCACCCCTTAAGTTTGATGTACACAATGAATTTAAGAATGTGTGTGTTATACAGCTGGATGGGAGAGTCTCACTTCTACTGATGACATTAATGATGATGCATTGTGTAACTTTCAAAGACACAAAAGTGCAGACTGCATTTCTGCTTCCCTCTCCTTCATTCTCATACCTGCACACTTCCTTTTTACTCAAGATATGGTAACAAGAGCTGAAATGGGTGATTCAAACTATGCAACTGAAATCCTCAGCATAACACTGGAAAAAATAGAAATATTTAATTTTTTTTTATTTGCTATTTTCAAGTTTCAAGGAAATTTCACATAGAAATTTGGTGTCCAAATTACTGGTTTTTCTTCATAAATCCAACTAAGTGGAGCATCTTGTTGTGAAAATGAATAATGGCATTCACATACTTAATTCTTAGCAAATAGCTTGCTATATTTAAAAAAAAGTATTTTATAAAATGAAAAGAATTTCAGTAAAATATCTAGGTTTTGCTATAAAGAAAATAATAAAGTGGGGTTTGTCATCTTTGAGATGTTTGAAACTTTCTGATGATTTCAATAAATATAATGAGGGTTTCTTGTGTCAAAATGATGCATGTCAGATGAATATGAAATTATGTCATTTGCAGACAAATAGTCTTTCCTATGTAAAGAACTTTGTACAGAAGAATGCAGTTTTTATTACCTGTCATAAGGAACTGCTATCATAGGACTTTTTTCCATGTTCTCCCTCAAATTACAGAGGATCTTTTAAACAAACAGTTTATCTGCTGCTCAACAGCAGCAATCAATAATGGCATCTCCTTCTAGATCTGTAGTGTATTTGTCACTACAGGACAGTAAACAAGAAGAGCTGTAAAAGAAAACTGCTCTTTGTGATGTAGTTATACATGCGTGTTTAAGTATGCCACGCATTGCAAACCACAATTAATGTAATTCCCTGTTACTGATTAGCACAGACACTGTGCGCTGGAGCTAAAGACCCCTGACTGTCACCTTCAAAGACTTTAATGAACCATTGCTGACTTCCTGCATGCACTAGATGTGCTTTTAGTAAAACTCTCTTTGCCTTCAAGGGAGCATTCAGGCTGTGCTCTGACAAGAAAAATACCTGGGTGCATTCTGAGAAAAATAAGGAAACACAGTGGGTGAGGAGCTGAGGTGTTGCTGACCTGCTTGTACCAGCAAGTACAAAGCCATGACAGCGTCTTGTTTCTTAATGTCTGTAATCATTTTGAAAATAACTTTTGATGGTAGCCCTGTTCATTTCAATGAAGGAACCAATAAGACGGTTTCTGGATATGCAAAGGAATTGCTGTCTGATTTAGTGCTGATAAGTAGTAATCATAGAGATAGGTAAAAGTTTGACTGACTGACTGAGAATGCACTGCCAGGAGATGCGTGCTGTTGTTACATATGTTTGCAGGTGCTCAAATGCACCACACAGAAGGCTGTGGATTTGTTTGTGCCTCGTTCTGCCACAGTGGAGCAGCCAAATCACCTGCAGCATGAGCATTGTGCAAGGGCAGTTGTCCTGAGGTGTGGTGCTTTCAGAACTCATTCAGGTTTGTTTGCAGAGCCCAAAAGTTGGGTACCAGACGTTACAGATGTACTCTGGACAGGCAACCTGCACCTTTGGTGGCATGCAGTCTGAGGACAGAGAAACAGGCCTGCTGGAAAACAGAAATGCATTAATTTTGAAAGAGACTTTTTATTTATTTTGCTGTGGTAAGCAGGTCTTCCATGGCTGTCTCAGGAAGACTCCTGCTGTGAGACAGAGAACCTGATCTTGTGTTTTCTTTTTTCTTTTTCTCATTCCTCTCTTTTTTATTTTTTTAATTATTACAAAATACCAGTACACTAAACTTTATTTTAGAGATAGTTTGAAGCATAAGCTTTGGTAGCGGTGTAATCCTGAAGATGTGCTCTGTTTTTAAACCACAGCAATCTAATTTCAGCAACGTGCTGAGTCAGGGAGTTTGTTCTGGTGCACTGTGGCCTGTCAGGTAAAGCGAGGGTGAAGAAGGGTGACTTGTCCTTAGATGGTCCTTGGCTGCAGCAGGAATACTTCAAGTCATAGAACTGTGTGAGTAGGAAGGGTCCCATAAAGGCCATTTACTCCAATTCCCCTGCAGCAAACAGAGACATCCACAGCTCCATCAGGTGCTCAGAGGCTGGTCCAGCCTGAGCAGGGACAGAAGGCATCTACCACCTCTCTGTGTAACCTATGCACATGCCTCACCACTCTTATAAAAAACTTCTTCCTTATATCCCATCTAAATTTCTCCTCTTTTAGTTTGAAACCACTTCCCCTTATCACATCACATCAGACTCCATTAAAGAGCCTGTCCTCTTCTTTCATGTAGCCTTCCTTTAGATACTGAAAGGCAGCTATCAGGTCACCTCGCAGCCTTCTCTTCTCCAGTCTGAATATCCTCAGCTCTCTCAGCCTGTCGTCTGTTTCAGAGGATGTTAAGGTTTTGATAAATTGTGCTGTACTGAAGTGGAGGGGACTCTGTCCCACAGTTGGGGTCAGCCCTCAGGCAGCCTCCTGAGGTCTGGGTCCAGGGGGCCATCGCTACCTTTCCCAAATCCTGACACTGATACTGCAGTCTGAAAAGTAAGCCCGAGCTGCCTCTTCTGTTCAGTTTTTGGAGCAAATGGAGTGGATGAGTCTCATTGTCTTCATTCTTCCTTAATACAGAGGCCATAGCAAGCTGCAATCTATCATCTCAGCATTCATTTTCAAAGCTGTTCGCCATCTAACTGCAAAATTTCTGTCTGGGAATCGAGTTCAGATCCAATATTTGTTAGATCTGAATTTGATTCTGGTGAATAAATTTGCAGTCTGCTGATCTGGATTATGCTTTTTAAAAGCACAAGAAGGGATTTACAGCTGAACAAGACCGAATTCATAACTGGAGCTCAAGCCAGTAGTAGACATGGTATTCAGTTCTGAAATAGCCTGTTTGGGTCTCGGTCTTGCACCTGTCTCGCTCTGCTGGCTGTTCTGTCATGCAGTTCTTTGGGGCAAGTCTTGCATTTGTACGGCTCTGCACACCGCTGCCAATGCTGTGGAACTCTGCTTACCTTAGCAGTGCTGAGTTTGCCACTCACTGCACGTGGCTTGTGGAAGTCTTCCCTGTGCTTCCAACAATGGATCACTTTCTTCTGTTTCAGCTGCACATGCATAAGCCTGCCTTCCTTAACTGCATTATAGATTTTGCTGTGTGTCTAGCCATAGAGACTAGAAGAAAGCAATGGATGTTTTCTTCATCTCTTACACCTGAAAAAAAAAAATCTTTAAAAATCAATTTCTCAAATGATTGTCTTGTTTTGCAAGATGTGAGTCCTTTCAGGCCCACGCTGTTAACTCTGTAATGGTGTAATTCTCTGAGACTAAATTGGTTTAAGTCTCAAGCGAGCTGCAGAAGAAAGGATGGCAATGTTTTATATACACTTCAAGGGAAATAAAGGGTGAACAAGATAAAGCCAGATAGAGATATCTAAGAATAATTAGCTGTTCTAAGAATAATGACATTAGGAAACAGGATGGTTTCTTCCCACGTGGTGTCAGGGTCTGTTAAGGAGCAAGTGGTGCCAGCGTGATTGATATTTTGGCTGCAGGATTGCTAGCCATCAGACACAGTGTGCCAGACCAGGCATCGCCTGAAGCTGAGTGCTGCAGTGAGCCCAGGAGCTGCTCGCTGGTTGCCCAGCACACAGCCTGCCTGCAGCATCTCTTCTCAAGAAGGGTGACCAAGAGAGGCCATCACAGGGTGGTGCAGGTTTCTAGCTGTGGGATTCAGGTGATTGCAACCACAGCTGGTAAAGGATGAACCAAGTTTAAGAAGGAGGCACTTTGTCAATGGGTACATACAGGACAGCTCACAGATGGGAGCTGTCACCTCGCTGTCACTGCACTGGGAGGGGAGGTGAGCTCAGTGGCTCCAGCTGACACCACGCTGCGGGTCACCTGTGTGTCCAGTGTTACCCATCACCTGGAAAGGAGGAGTTCACGTGCCCCATCTTCTGTCCTGCTCAGGGTCAGCAGAGGACTTATTTCAGCTATGAAATATCAATCTGAGAGGTTGCCCAATCTTTTAAATGCATACGTGTGCAATCATTCCATTAAAAGGCTTTTTTTTCAACAGCTATGTTCTTTTGAACTCACAGGAAATCTGAAATAACTTTTTGGCTGGCCTCCTTCAACCCATTTGCTTATAAGTGATTTTTTTCACAAATCATAAAGTAAGATGATTTTTATTTGAAATTTTAGCAGCTGCACATAGTGATAATCATGAAAAATAGTATTTTGGGTTTTTATAAGGGTCTGTAACCTCTTTGTTTCTTCTTTTTAAGCAGCCAGTTTTTATGACCTTACGAAGTATTATAAGAAAAAGGGCAATTCCTGGGAGCAGAGGGATCAGAAAATGCAGTACATAAGCAACCCTTAAATACACAATCTTCAATAAGGAGGCAGAAATCAATGTTGCTTTTTACTCATAATAATCCAAATATCTAGGGTGACTTAAAATTCAGTGTCCTGGATACTGGGAAGATTACGAGATATAATTATCTCGCTCTTATGTAACACAAAATGAAAGTTTCAGGCAAGTACCGAGCTCTCCCTCCTGCCTACATATTGATATATTTCTCTTTGCATATTCCTCTCCACATAAGCCATCAGAAACCAAGTATCGTCTTAGAGAACTGACCAGGGTAAGAGCATGTATTTATAGTTCTCCTCATTCAGAAGGGCAAAAAGATATTGCAGTGCCACGATGCTCATCGCTGAAGTGTATTATGGGGCCTCTTACACTAGGCCTACTATGCAGGCTTCCTCTGCTGTGGGCTCCATGTCCCACATGGAGCCTGCCATCTCCCTGCCACTTCCCAATGCCCTGCTCTCCGCTGGCATGTGGAGCCTGAGCAGGAGGGGAAGGAAAGCATGGCAAGCCTGTGGGGTGCAGTGGGGCCAAGACATGGGCGTGTGGTGCTGAGGGCTGGGCTGTTTGGTCAGCAGAGGTGCCCTGCTGGTGCAGGAGTGCGGAGGGGAAAGGGCTGCTCTGCGATCAGGCCGGGCTGATCCGCCGCAGGGCACATTCGCAGGGCGAATATTGGTGTCGTGCTGGGATGGCTGGACGTCCTTCCTCAGAACTCTGTGTAGATGTGCTGGTTTAGGCAGCTTGTCAGTCCCCCCGCCTCCCTGAAGCATCCCACTGCCAACAGCTGGGAAAACAGTGGTGGGACAGAGTACAGAGAGAGAAGGGGGTATCCTCAGGAAGGCCTTGGAACGGCACTTTTGTGTTAAGTCAGCTCATCCAAAAAGTGCATCACCAGGGAGGGGGAAGGCTCGTGCTCTGGATTTTTGTTTCAAAACTGATCTCAAAGTAAATACATTTTAACAACGCTAAGTACAGAGCAGGAAGGCATGCTGAGCCCAAGAGTTGCCCAGGTGTTGCATGCAGCAGGGTGTCCCTTGGCACGCAGCATGGTGCACAGAGGCACTGCCCCCACTGCGGGCTGCCTGGCACCTGCCGTGTTTGTGTTCTCCTCGGTTATGTTTTGCACCCACTTGGTGTTCATCTCATTTCATGGTGGCTCACCATGCAAGCTGTTCTGTGCAAAGTGAAATGCTCTGTTTAGGCTGGCGCTGTCTTTATGCAGTAAGTAGCCGTATTACATGATCTAATCTTCTGTGCAACTTCCTATTCTGAATTGCTTCCACACAGGAAAGAAAACTTTGCTAAAACTCTATTATTAAATTTGCAAATTAATGCTGTGTGAGCCTTTGATGCTTTTCTTTTGAGAAGCAATTATGTCTTGTAAACAAGAAGGTCAAGCCCGTGATCAGCAGTGCCTTCATGCTGTGGTGTTTGACACACCAGTGTGGAGGAAGGTGGAGCAGTCTTCCTCAGTGTCTCCAGCTGTACAGAACAAATACCCACTGGATCCTGTGAGAGGTGTGCAGCATGCCCACAGCATGCAAACAGCTAGAGCAAGAAGGGACTGTGTCCATTTCCCCAGGACTTCACACAGGGGTTCCCCTGAGAATCTCTCCACAGTGCTTGGCACCAGGATGTCCTCTCCATCACTGCTGCCTCGGTTCCTTAGGACATGGCAGCATGTTCCCCTTCTAATGGTGCTAACAGGAGCCATGGTCTGCCCTCATTGCTACTTCACAGCTGGTATTCACCACAACCCTTTCATGTATCACTGCTAATAATGATTGTTTTGGAAAAGGTGAACAGCAAACAGCACCTTGCAACTCGTTCTTTCTCCCTACAGTAACCAACTGCAGAAATTTCAGGGAAGGCTACAGGATTTTGGACTTTATCTTCCCAACACCACAATGTGAAAGTGTGCCAAGACACTTTTGCAATCTGCCTTCCTCCTGCTGAGGTGTTCTGTGATCCCTTTTCTCTTCCATGGGCTTCTGCAGACCTGTCCACTGTCAGGCAGATAGACACAGGGCCAGCTGGACCAGCTATACAGCCAATAGGCTGTTGTGTCCCAGGGATCTCTCTCCCGCAGGCATGGAAATGCTGGACCAGGCCTGTGTGTTCTTACCAGACTGAGTTCACTGCTGTTGAGAATTTCATAGCAGGCCCTTGATTCTAAAAGCTTAATCTTTAGGGAGCCCTGAAAATGTTCCCAAGGACTTCAGTGGAAATCAGTTGAGACTCTAAATCAGAAATTGTTCAGTGTTTTCCCCTGTGTTTCACAAAGTCTCAGCTAGTATTATCTAGTTGTTGTTTCCTTCTTCTTTTTTTTATAATACATTTAATAATTTCTTCCTTCCATATGCCTGAAATGTAGGTAAGAGAATGGTAGGTTGAGTGGAGGCATTGTGACCCTTTCCTCCACATTTACTCAATTATCTTTTAATACGTTGCTTGTCGCCTGGTATTAGGATAATGGAAATTACATTTCTACATCTAGCCTCACTGGCAGCAAACTCCTGCCCATTGCCAGGTCTGTCATCCAGATTTGCAGGTCCCAGCTTCCCTTGGTGTTTCCATTCAAGACCACATCCTGTGGCACACTGATAGCAGGTTGCCCTGAGCTGTGCATCAGTTTCCCTCAGATCGCTGATGGGTCTTCATGGTCACTGTATTTCCTGCTTGATTACCCTTTATGCCTCATAAATAGCAGCATTACCAAGGAAAGCAGACTTATTTATTGTGTTTAATCTTTACTGTGTTTAAAACCTCAGTGGCCTCCTGTAAGGCCCTGGCAGTGAAGCTGTCTATTAGCATGCTGATGTAGCTGCCAGCATTACACAGGGAATTGGCTGGACAACAGGAAGCTCAGTGCTGTAGTGAAAAAGGAGCAAAGAAATCCCCATTGACAGAACGCATCAATACTGTGCATCAGCAATCAGAAAATGCTGCTCCTGTGATGCTTTCTGTTTAGTGTTTATGCAGATGGGCACCTCTCTGGGTTGGAGGAGAGAAGGTGGCAGTGGCAGAGATACATAATGCAGATTTGTGAGGTTGCTAAACCTCTGTCTTTCCCTTAGTGAATTTACAGTGGCTTTACCTGTAATTCGTTGTGTGCTGAAGATAGCTTTTCACAAGTTTTGAGGCCATGTATCCTAGTAAAAGATTCATGTATTACATTCAGACTGGGTTTGCAAATGAAGAGTGACTACTTGCACCACACAAGTACTGACTCAATCAATTGATCTCCCTTCTCTCCCACACCTTCCTCTTTCAGGCCTTGAGTATTTTTTTAAACTCACTGGCCAGTTTCAGTCTGTAACTCATAGATAAGCTCCTCAGCAACTCACATGGAGCCTTAGTGGTTGTGTGTATGTAGAAATCCAGCTGAGTCCAAAGGACCTGCTGGAGAGAAGGTCTCCTGCAGTCAGGAAGAGGTCTTCTGCTTTTGTGAAGCCACAGCCACCATCCCCATGGGCACGTGAAGGAGCTGCTCCTCCTGCATGGCCAAACTGCACACACACATACCTCCACCCCGGCAGGAAGAAGCTGTGGGAAGGGTTTTTGGGAGCCAGGTCACGGGCTGGAGGAAGGCAGGCTCTGCTCTTTTAACTGCTGATGGAACGACAAGATAAGGATCCTTTCTAAGATGGAGGTTCAACTATGTTGTCTAAGACAATTCAGGGTATTTTTTCACGTATGTTATATGGATGAGTGCATATCTATTCATATACATTCATATATGCACATGTATATGTTTGTACATATATATGCATTCATGTTCTTGCATGATAAAAGCAATTATTGTGAAAATATATTGTTCTTAGTTACATTCTCTCTATATTGAACCATTTAAAAATTCCCATTGAATTTCCTAGCGCTGCCAAAACCATAGTGGGTGAGGTTCCAGTACAGCATTTTTTCATGAAAGATGTCGTGCCACAGTATCAGCAGAGGTAAAGGGCATGAGTCAGCTACCTGAGTGCATACAGCTAATGCCATTTGAAATGCCTTGGGACAGCTGAAACATCCTCATGAGGCTGGCAGAAATGACAAAGCCTACAAGGATGACCCACACTCCTCCTGTGTGGGCCTTGCCCTGCAGCATCTCAGGTTGGCAGTACTGGAGTTGCACATTTGGGCAAGTGAATCAAGCCCAATACAGCAGCCAATCCTCTGCCTGACGCCGGGTGGCCCGAACATTTCCTCGTTTGTGTCTGCAGGTTGTTTCATTGAGCAACTGGCCACTGCTTACATGGGTTCAGCATTGCCCTGTCAAGCCTCCTTCCACTCACCTGCCAATTCTAACACACCCCAGGCTACATGACCATACCATTCGTACTTTGGATCACAATCCTTCATGTGCAAAGAAGTGCTCACAGAAATGTTTCTAAGACTAATTCTTCTTTCTAACACCTCCAT
>JAOWBP010004700.1:49443433-49455013 GCA_028571105.1 Tragopan temminckii | reverse complement strand
TCTCAAATGGTAGAATAAAAGTGAGTTTTTCTGTCACCGTAAGAGAACAAAAATAAATAAATAAATAAATAAATAAAAATCAAAAGGTGGCCAAGATTTTGTGTCTCATCTCATTATGAAAGTAGAGAGAGAACCTCAACAGAGCCATAGGCAACGACACAGCACCACTGCTTTCCACCACCAGCTGGACTGGCCTAGCTTTCCTATGCAATGTCATAAACATGCTGCATTGGAAGAGGATTTTGTTTACCAGGCCTTTGGAACCTTTAAGCTCTCCTTCTGCCAAGGTGAAAAAAAAAAAAAAGGCTGTCAAGATGGAAGAAAAATATTGTCAAGATTGTGCACATTCGTGGACATGTGCCGAAATGCTATCATATACCAACTGGGTAAGGCAGGATGCAGCTGTAACTCTTCTGTCCATATGCTTTGCTATGGCTGTTTTGCTGCATTATGACACTACATCCCCATCGACTTCATTTAAAAAAAAAATCATTTTTATTTTCAGTATATGATTGTCTTTTCCACAGATTCTGTTTTTAGCCAAAACACTCAATATAATTGACTACAATGGAAAATGTGTTTGGGGAAAAAACCTCTTGTTTGTAATGCAAATACATTCATATTTCTGCTCAGTTTTCCTAGGCAGATAAGCACTACAGGAAATCTGTGCATAGCTATATTTTTGTTTGACTAATGAAGAAAATTAGCTCAGAAAAGGGTGCTGTAAAGGTAGCAGAATAAAGAGGCACTTTGAGACTTTGTTATCTTTCCTGAATATTTTATTTATGAAGTGTTTTGCTATATCTGCAAAGAATGACGGCAGTAAATACTACTAAAAAGCCCAAATGAAGTCACCATGCTGGTAGTTTGTAATTTTGTCTTGTCCTTTCACACTAATTCCTGTATCTAACAGGGATTATCTCGTCTGTTTCTCAGTTATTCTAGTACTACGAATTTTAACAGCTATTCTAATGCACATATGTTAATAGATTTATATAATTCATAGAGCACATCTCAGTGAAGCTGATGGTGTACAGTTCACAGCTCAATTCAAGCTAAAGCAGTAATTCAGGAAAGGATGCAACATAAAAATGGTGCAAAGAGAAATTAAACAGTACTTTTAATATAAATTATATACATTTAACCTATATTTCTTATCCATTTTATGCAATAACTCCATTTTAGTCATGTCTGATGACTCCAATTTTAGGCAATTAATCTGTCCTAAGTGTTATGGAAGAAGAGAATTTTGAGGAAAAAAGAGTGGCTTAGAACAATAAAACCACCGTCTTCATACAAAACCATCTGTATATATATGCGACATACCAAATGTGAGTCAATCACTTCCACAGTTATAAAACATATTCTCACAGCCATAGATGAAGAGGCAATTGCAACACGACAAAATTAGTCCAACTGTGATGGTTGCCTGAAGCTCTTGCAAAGCACATAGGTAGAATTAATCACATAGGATTCATTTCATTTCTACCTGCAGAGCAAGAACCAAAGATCAGTAGGAAAACAGCACATTTAGCTTTCAAAAATTCTATATCTTCTGATTGTTTAAATACTGTTACTCTTACCATTAGGTAGGCTGGAGTAGGGGCAACGAGATCTTAAATTCTGCAGCCTAATCCCATTAACTCTTGGAGGATTCCCCAGGGTATTTCGCCCTTTGTGTGAGCATCATTCCAGAGGAAGATGGCTGTAAACCGGAAGCATTGAGCATGACTCAATGCAAGTGTGGAGCACACTGAACATTTTTCTTATTTTCTCTTTGCTCCTCCTAAAGCTGTATGTGTTACTGAACTTAAAAAAAAAAAATGGACAAGCTACATCCATTCATTTACACAGGTACTGATCAGATACCAAATAATGATTCAGATATAAATGAGCAATCATTTACTCTTGTGGAAACTTTACTACTTAGAGCAGGATTTGGCCCAGGTGCTGTCTTTTACTGAGCATGAACCAGCAACCCAAGGACAGAAAGCTCTGTGTTCCTATTACTAATTCCATGATCCATTCAGTTACTTCACTTAGGAGCATTAAAATCTTTTCTGAAAAAATAGGCTGGAATAATTTTAGTATGGGACTGTTGGAGGAACTAAGAGGGTTAACTTGGAGCTATTCTCCCTTCTGCACAGACCCCACCTCTTTGCAGAAAAACTAGCTACCTTATTCTGAGTACACACAGCACAATCTGAGAAACACTTACCAAAAGCTTTATCAACACAATTTCAATATATCCTCTGCCTGCCAGGAAAGCATCCTATAATCTAGACCTCACGTTTTTCTTTCTCTCAGTTACACTGCTTGCCAGCTTGTGTTATGGATGAGTAACACAGAAACATAAAGGTATACCCTCCAGAAGAAACATTTTCAGTTTTATGGGATGAACAAGCTTAATCATACATAATAATTGCATCGGTAAGTGATAACAATAGCATCCTGGAATGCTCCTTATATCCAACAGTGATAACATTTAAGAAAGAAATATGCAAATGAACAATTGACAAAGCAAATTACTGTACCTGTTAAAAAAGTGAGTATAAAGCACAGATATAATATAAACTTTTCTCTCAAAAACCTAGGCTGTTGTTTCTTTGGGGTACATCTTTCTCAGAAGCCAGAACAGTACAGATGGCACAGAGAAGTACAAGAGACATATTTTCCTTCCACAATCCAGAAGAATAAGACAAGCTGCCATCTGAAGCTCTTCCAGGGATTTTTCACTGATAGACCTCAAAGTGCTTTACAGAGAACATTCAATGAATTTATCCCTCTTACGCTGAAACTACGGCACAAGGAAGTCTTTTAAGGCCAGCGAGCTTCATGTGGGAGAACAAGGGTGTCCTGAGCAGTTTGTGCTAAAAGTGGATGTGATTTTTTAATGGTGTTTTTCATGAAAAATTCTGTTGGAGAGGTAGTTAACAGTTGGAGGAAAGAATAGCACTTGACAAATGTTTGACCTCAGACACTCTGGAAGAACTTTCAAATATCTAATAGCATTTGACTTTTGAAAAACAAAACAAACAAAACCAAAAATACCTGAATTTTCCAGGCTGCTGAAGTGGTTGAATAATACGTTTTGCTTTTTTTTATTCCATTTACTCCTCAGAGTTTTAGAGTATAACCTTTTAGAAATTTTTGCACCAAACGTAATTGACAATGGATATTTTCTTCTGAAATGTTAAAATAAAAATATTATATTCCTCTTACACTGTAGGTTTCAAAACTTCACTTTGCCTGTATTGCAGGCTCATGAAACTGAAGGATACGTTAATTCCAGATTTCGGTTCTCCTTGTAAGGAAGACTCTAAGGCATTTTCTAGTAGGCCTTTCCGTTAGATGACTAAAACAATTACGGTATAGCTCTATCCCATCTATTTATCTACACGTAGGTCAGAAATTTAGACATGGTTCTCCAAAGCAATTATACACCACAGCAAAAAACAGAAACAGTATAAATCAATTCAAGAAGTATTATTTTCATGTTGTACATTCCCTTGGCAAAACAACATCAACAATAGCCTCTCCCCCTCCCCCCCCCCGCCAGCAAAAAAAAAACCACAAAAAACACACAAAAAAACCCCCACAGAAACAAACTACAGTCCAAGAAGAAATAATTTTCCTTCATATTCTCCAATACTACAAATTTGACTCGATTCAAGAAAACAGAATGTCAAATGGGAATAAATATACCTTCCATCTCCCCTTGCTACCATGAGTATTGGATCAATTTTAAAATTAGAGAAAACAAAATGTTCTGTTAGTAGTCAGAATAAGAATACAATTGATCCCAAAAGACAAACAGTGTTAATAGTAATACAAGTTCTATTCCTTTTTTAAATGATAGAAAAATTTGTCATTTTCTTTTTTTATTATACATTCAAAATGAAACTATTCAAAATGAAAGTACTCATGAAGTAAGCCCTGGTTCATTCCTGCATCAAAAATGACCAGGTGTGGTTTTGCATAGATTCAGGCCTTTATTCACTTTAGTATGCAACAGCAGTGGCTTTGTGACGGGTACAATAAATGTTTTGTTTCTAGTTTACTTAAATAAATACATATTTGTTAACATGAAAGTCAATTAATATACTTCTTCTTCGGGAAGAAATCTGCTGTAAAAGATGAAGCTACGCTACTTTGATGTGCTGTTGAATATAACTGTAGCTGAATATTGTTTACATTTTTTCAGACTTTAATTACCCATCTCCAAACTATTTTTCTCTCTTTTTTTTTTTTTTTCCTGCCAGAAAAGTATATCCCACAGCTCCCAAGCACGTACAAAAGTTATGAGGTAAAATCAGAACACCACACATCTAAACCAAGAGGACTCTGAGTTAGCATCAGAGGGTCCAAAACTACAGACACTGTCGTCCACATTGCACCTGATCAGAAACCCCTCAAACAAACAGTAGCTGATACTAAGCTTAATTTATTAGCTGTTGTTAAGCAAGAATGTTGTTTGGTATCTCTTTGCTTGCAAGTAGATGATGTGTGGGGTGTTAACTTTGGCTCAAATCACTGTTGTCAGGGTTGCTCTGCCTACAGCCTTTTAAGATTTCTTCTGCTGTTACACACATTCTCTGCATTCATTTGTAACAGTCTCAGCTGCATCTCAATGGCTTCATTAAAACGGTTTTCAGTATATTGCATCTGTACCAAACACAAACGCAATCTTCTCATAAAAATGCATTGTCTCAGAAATTTCACGTGGTCTTCAGGTGATGCGGGTGCCCTGCAATGTGTTTTCTCCTTAGAGATCTGCGGATTACATTTCCCATAAAACTGATTTTTCTAGTATCTACAGGCATGCCTACCTACAAAGTCAGGTGCTGTACTTTTGAAAGCTGCTCAGCTACTGTTAACTGTTTTTTTCAAGGTGACTATGGGGAACGTTACCTCCAGTTTACCAAACCCATTTCTATTGAATTATGCACCCCTGTGGTAGATTACTTGCAGGCTTTCTGCCAGATGGATGGAATTCTCTGTATCAGTACCGTGCCTTGTAAATATCACAAATTCTTCCCAGAGTTACTTATTCCAGATGGCACCCGCTGTGCTCTCTCCATCTTTCTTCCAGTTAGTGGGCCTTTCTTTCCCCAAAACACAAGAACTCTTTAGTATTTTACACAATTTTCCTATTTTTATGCCAAAACAGAGAAGAGAGGATAAAGCAAAAAATTATTTGCATTTATACTCAGCTCACACTGAATAAGGAAAGAAGGAAATTTATTCCTAATATGTCTTTTTAATTTTAAAGTAGTGTTCCCACTTTTTGAGACTTGGAGTAATCACAGCCTGGTGTCAATTGAAACCTCTACTTGCAGGAGTTCTGCTGTCAGACTCTCTCCTGACTCACATTTGGAGAACATTATGAAATCTCCATTATGACATGCCAATGTCTTTGGAACATCTAAAAAATGTATTTAAGCCATCTCCCAAGAATGTTGAGACAGTTTTATATTTTGGTCATCTGTGAGCAAAGGACAATGCTCTTCTTATAGATACTGCACTGATCACAAGGTCTGTGAAATTCTCATTACACAGCCCACAGAAAAGAGAAAAGGGGAGTGACCACTACTAACTTTAGAAATCAGGGCTCAGCTCTTCCAAAAGTAAGTACTTCACGATGTAAATTTTAACAATGTGAAGAAAGTTTTGTAGTAGTATTTTTGCTACACTTTGCATCATAAATCTCAATTCTGTCTGTTCTTCTTCTACGTAAGGCACTTCAGCAATTTTTAATTAACAGTGTGGAAAACACCCAAGTATGGGTTAAAACTGAAAGAGTGCATATTTAGGTTAGATGTTAGGTTGAAATTCTTTAGTGAGAGGGTGGTGAGGCCCTGGCACAGTTGCCCAGAGGTGCTGTGGATGTCCCAACCCTGCAGGTGCCCAAGGCTGGGTTGGATGGGGCCCTGAGCAACCTCATCTGGTGGGGGGCAACCAGCCCACAGCAGGGGGGGTGGAAATGAGTGGGCTTTAAGGTCCCTCCAATCCAAACCATTCAGTAATCCTTGTGGGTCCCTTCCAACTTGGGATATTCTATGATTCTGTGATTCCATCACAAAATGGAAAGACGTTTTGTAGGCTATAGGAAAGATCAATTTCTAGCCACAAAACTTGACTTTCCTAGTTCCTCATGTAACTTGGACAAGGTACGACTCCTGGTTGGATACGAGGAATGGCTTCTTCTCCAAAAGAGCGGTGAGGCACTGGAACAGGCTGCCCAGGCAAAGACTGCCCAGTGCAGTCACTCTCCCTGGAGGTGTTCAGGAAATGTGGAGATGTGGTAATTTCAAACATGCTTAAATGGGCAACATTGCTGGTATGTAGATAGTTGGACTAGGTGATCATAGAGGTCTTTTCCAACCTTAATCATTCTATGATTCATTTTATGATTCATTCTATGATTTTGTGTTTGTGTATCCCTAAACCTTTGGTCAACAAGCTGAATTCTGGCTCTTCAATTTAAATTTCAATTTGTGAATCATAGAATCATAGAACGGCTTGGGTTGGAAGGAACTTCAAGGATCATCGACTTCCAACCCCTCTGTCATAGGCAGGATTGCCAATCACTACATCAAGTACTGGATCAGATTGCCCAGGGCCCTATCCAACCTGGCCTTAAACACCTTCAGGAATGGAGCATCCACAACCTCTTTGGGCAACCAGTTCCAGCATCTCACCACTCTCTCAGTAAAAAATCTCCCTGACATCCAACCTAAATCCCGCTTCCTTTAGTTTAAAATCATTCCCCCTTGTCCTATCACTATCTACCTGTGTAAAAGGTTGTTTTCCCTCATGTTTATAAACTCCCTTTAAATATTAGAAAGTAACAATGAGGTCTCCCCACAGTCTTCTCTTTTCCAAGCTGAACAAGCCCAGTTCCTCCAGGCTATCTTCACAGGAGAGGTGCTCTAGCCCTTGAACTGTCTTCACAGACTTTCTCTGGACCCTCTCCAAAATCTCCATGTCTTTTCTGTGTTGGGGGCCCCAGATCTGGAAGGTGGTACACCAGATGGAGCCTCACAAGGGCAGAGTAGAGGGGGCCAATCACCTCCCTGTCCCTGCTGGCCACCCCTCTTCTGATGGAAGCCATTGGCCTTTCAGGCTGCAAGCTCACACTGCTGGCTCATGTTAATTTTTTCATCAGCCAGGACTTCTCAGCAGAGCTACTCTCAAGGAGTTCATCTCCCAGTCTGTATACACATATGGGATTACTTCGACCCAACTGCAAAACCTTGCTCTGTTGAACTTCATTAGGTTAATGAGGGCCCACCTTCTGAGTTTATCAAGGTCCCTCTGGATGGCATCCCTTCCTTCCACTGTATCAACTGTACTGCTCAGCTTGGTGTCATCAGCAAAACTTGCTAAGGGTGCACTCAATCCCATCATCTATATCATTGATAATGATGTTAAAAAGTACTGGACTCAAGATGGACCCTTGGGGGACACTTCTCGTTACTGGACACAGTACCATTGACCACAACCTTACAACCAATTAATTATCTACCCAATAGTCTAGCCTTCAAATCCATATATCTCTAGTTTAGACATAAGGATGGGGGGAGGCCACGTCAAAGGCCTTGCAGAAGTCCAGGCAGATGACATCAGTTGCCCTTCCTTTGTCCACTGATGCTACCGCTCCACCATAGAAGGCCACCAGATCGATCAAGCACAACTTTCCTTTGGTGAAGCCATGAATCTCCGCTGTTTTTGAAACAAGAAACAGACTTGAAGAGCAAAATGGTGTCTTTCCTTCCTATAACATTTTAACAGTGACTTGGACTACTAACATTTCCACATTGTCAATGCTACTTTCTTTGTCAGCATTAACTTTGATCTCCTCCTGTCACTTCATCACTTTATTTTCTGTACTGAACTGACACTACTTGATTCTTCTCTTCCATGCTACTGCCCATCAGCCCCCTCAGTCCGCTCCCCAGTGTACTAGTCTATTTTCCTCTTACTGCCTAGTACAACCCCAGGGTCTCTGCTGTTGAATTCTATTTCTTCAGTGACCACCTGTTTTTCCAGTGTACCCACTAGCCACAACTACCATGCTCTGTCACTCCTAACAACACTGTCTTCTCTGTGACTCTCTCTCCATCAGCACTTTTCACTAGTTTCTTCCCCTGCTTCTCCCTGTTATGCTTCTCATACTGTCTTCTCCAATTCCCCAGCCATTTTCATCCCTTGCTTAATGCTGGCTTCTGGCTTCCTCTGCACTTCATTTGCAGTGCACTCATTATAATCAGCCTGCCAAACAGGCAGAATTCCTCCACTACCCACTTTCTTTTGCCTCCTGCCTAAGTACGGCTATTTTTTTTTTTCAATTTAATTGAGTCCCTTGATTCCAGCTTTTCTCTCTCTCTCTCTTTTTTTTTTTTTTTCCTTTCTGTAACTGTACGACAGCTTCTGCAATTTTCTTTCTTTGGTAGTCCTATCACTTTTTTCTATGCTGTTTCTGACCATGGAGCTCCCCAGTGACTTCTCCAGATATACCATATTACTTCTTTCAAAAGCTCCTTTAAAATTTCCTTTCACTCTCCCAGAATCTCACCAACAAAGAAGTTAGTCGTGCCTATCAGGATAGGCAGTACATAAACCTTTTCCATAGCACTGAGCACAAAGAGACTCAAGCATTAGACTACTACGTTAATGTCCTCAACTGCGTAACAGCAAAGTGATTTGCAGATACCTGCCTTCTGCTGTGATCTGCCACTGAAAGGAAGGGTCACTTTGTTACCCTTCAATACAGCAGCAGATACCCTTTTCCCAGAGCTTTCAATCCACGTGAATCTGTGTGTGCAGAGATACAAAACTGCTAGATAGCACTCACTTGTGTTCTAACTAGATGTTTCTGCTGCACACAGAACATCGGTGCTTTTTTCTTAAAATGATTGCAAACGTTCTTTCTTGGAAGGATGAACAAGAGGCATCAGAAGCACTACTCACGCTTTGCATAGAGCTACTGTGTAATTACTATTATGCTTAAACTGCTGACTGGTGACTGGTGAAAAATAGTGTTTTGTAGCTGAAAATGTGTTCTCTTAAACTGTGTTATTATACGCTTTGTATTCCCACTTCATATGATAGCTAATTTGTAGATGAATGTTTTAAGCACCTTTTAAATGGACAAATCCTGTTCTGTGTCTTACAGAGCAAACCATGAGTATAATTATGAAGATACTGGGTCAGTTCTGCCTTTCAAAGTGTACTAAGGGATATACAAGTGCATTCTTAGTGAAATGTAATTTCTTCCCCTACAGTATCCTTAAGATATTGTAGTCATTGTTCGACAGCTTTACAAAATTATTTTGTATTTGATATGTTACCTTGATACGTGAAGGTAAATAATGATTTACTATCACAAACGAAGAGAAAGCATTCTAAATGTATAAAAACATACAGCAAGACCAGACAAAACCAGACATAAAAATGACAGCAGAACAACACTTTTCCACTGCTTTAAGCAATTTTTATTAGCATTATATTAACATTATTTTTACTAGAGTTTTTCAGAATAGAGGCTTGCTGTTTACATACATTATGGAACAGAATTTCCTGACACCTATCAATCAGAAGAGTGACAACTCACCAACTTGCCCTCGCAAGTCTTTGGTCCCAGAACAACATCAGCACTCGCACCATCATAGACATTGGTATGTATTTTGCTATTTATGTCAGTGTTAAACAACTTGCAACAAATTACCTCCCAAGGAAAATTTCAAGACAATACAGGCTCGAATAACTTAACCAATCTCAGCTGGTGTAACTTTCCAGCCAGCCACCAGTTGAAAGTTCCTTTGGGTGCATAACACTGCCATACTCAGGGATACGGTTTTACAAATTATTCTCTGGAATGAAAACACACAAAAGAAGAGTTATTTAAGGAAGAAGTAATGAAAATAAGGTAAAACAGCATGCTTGTCTGTATGTCCTTTTCTTCAGAACCCCACTATACCTATTACATCAACAGATTCCCTTACATCCATGTCCACATAAACAGCTTGACTGTATTCCTACATACATACAATTCAGCACTGCTTTTTTTAAAAAATACTTCTTTATTGCTGGCAATGAAGTTTTACAAAAACATATTTACTTGTATGCCTTTAAATGTATTGAATATTATACATGGGCATATGGTAAATATTTAAAATGGTAAAACCCGGGTTGTGTTTTGTAAGAACAACCAAGTGATGAAGAACTTACCCCTGAGATAACAATGCCATAATCTGCACAATAAAGTAGAGAAGTTCACAGCAAACTGATGGTTACACAATCAACGTTTACTTCAGTGAACAGGAACATTAGATGCTTCGCAATTCCTGTGGATTGCTATGCAATGACATGCCAGCATTCTCAGTGTAAGAAAAATGCCTGCTTGTCTAGAAGAAAATGCAGTGAAATGAAATCCTCTTTCTTCGTTTTGTAGTTGAAATAGCTGTCATCATTTTTCAATGTATGTCGAAGCTGCTATGGTAGAACAGACATACCTATTTCTGATTTACGCAAACGGCACATTAATATATACAAATGACTCAAATTGAGGCAAAACTTGAAACCCTATTTTGGCAAATATAGGTTTGTACTACAGCTTTCGGTCACAACACAGATGTGTTTCTTTTGGAAAAAAATATTTATTCATGCAGTCTCAAGTATTTGAAAACTGCACCCTACATCTTTTCCTTAATTTTTCTGCCTTGACATTTGCTTCTATCAAGAAATGCAGCATCTCATGATGTTTCACACACTGAGTTGACAACACAGGGCTGAGTGATGCCGAACCAAAGACGCAGAAGTAAGATCCAAGTAAGAACCCGGTCATCAATATGCCTGAATATGAATTATGTCATCCACGCAAGTCATCCACATGATGTTTCTTCAATTCCTGTCCAAAAGCTGGACTTCCCTGGGCAGCATGTATTGAGCTCACGATCTGAACCCTAATCTGAAGACAGCCAGTTTCAGCAGAACTTCTGTACGCTTGCTTCTCCTTACATAAAGTTGTGTGTCCGAGAGTGCGCTCCGCATGGGGCTGCGTGTTTATCAGCCGCGCGCAGAATCATCATTGCTGCGAGAGATCACACGGAGTGTTTCACAACCCGTACGTAAGGCACATCGTTTACTGCAACTGCCAGGTGTTGTTAGATGGACAGCAAGAGGTCCAGCGTTCTTTTGTAAGATCTCTTCAAAGCAAAAGAGGCAGAAATACGTTTTAACTGAAAGAGATTTAAAGGTGAAGGAGCTACAAAAGCTTAAATAACACCGTCCATTGAAGATCCGGGGTCCATGAGCGAGCGGCAACTTCCACGCCGCCTATGTTTTACGTAAAACAACTGCTGGCAGCAGCGCCTTTTCCACACCTCGTCCTGTATGAGAGGGTCCCCCGTTCTCCCGCCCGGCTGCGGCACAGAGCCGAGCCCCGGCACAGCTCCCTGCGGAGCGCAGCCCCCCGAGCCGCGGCAGCACTTACCGGGCGGGCTCAGCGTCCCCTCTTGGCAGCGGGGGGCTGCCGAAAACCGGGTTAAAAGTGGCGGGTTCCTGCGATTTCATCCG
>JAOWBP010004700.1:49427851-49441991 GCA_028571105.1 Tragopan temminckii | reverse complement strand
TCCCGCCCGCCCTGCAGCCGCGCCGGCCGCGCGCAGCCCGCGCTGTCCTGAGCGCTCGCCTCCCGGGCCCAGAGCCGTGCGCTCCGGCTTGCGGTGACCCGCAGCGCGCCTTGTGCGCTGAGGTGGTTTAGCCGCGCTGTCCGCCGGCCGCACGGTGCTGCCAGGTGCGCTTCCGTAAGCACCGATCGCCCGAATCCTGAGGATCCCCCGGGTCAGCATGAACTGCCCGCTGCCCTGTCTGCTTTTTGCTCGGTTGTTGGTAGCGTTGTAGAACTGTGGCTTGACTGAGGACTGTGTGAAAACGACGCCTTCCCGCGTCCGTTCGTGTGGAGCCCCAAGTTGTGCTTTGAGGGATGTCGGGGCTGTTTGTAGTTACGTTTAGCAGCGCAGAGACAGATTAATTTCTGGACAGCGTGCTGCATCTTGCGTTCCGTCAAACATCAGTTATGTTTATACTTCTGTAAATGCCTAAAAATCGTGATAGACTAATGGATTGCTGCTACAAGACGGAAGAGCACCGTCTAGTTTCTTTTCTTGAGATCTTAGTCCGAATTTGCAAGGCAGACCATCAGAAAACACCCTTCTCCCATTCATCTTTCACATGAATTTCACAGAATAAAGCTCCTGAGTGTTGCAGTTTTTCCAGACATTAACTCTTTAAAACACACCCTTGTCTGTGTGTTGGTGTAGACTCCAGTGTTTGCTAAGGTGTGCTCCCACAGTGGCCAAAACTAATCGAGAACAACAAGAATGAAGAAGTATTTGAAAATCTGTTGCTTCTTTTTGCTTAAAAACCGTGCTCGTCTTCTTCCAGGCATAAAGTAATAAGATGTGAGCCTTCTGTTTGGTAACAGAGGAAGACAAATTTATTTTAATCAGATGCTAATGAGAACTCTGTGTTACACGTTTTAACTGCTGGCAGTGTAAGAATAGTGCCTCGATTTAATTTTGCTTTGATGTAACCTCACAAATGTAATCATGAAATGAAAAACAAAACAAAAGGTGGACCTCATCTTTTCACAAATCAGATCAATCTTTGCTAAGGGACAAAAGAAAAAAAAAAAGCCCTCAGAGTTTTAATTGCTGGGATAGTTTAGACACCAGAGTGATTTGTGCAGAGGAATTACACAGAGTAAGAACAGTTAATTACACAAGAGTTTCATCAGCATCCTTTGAATTAACGTTTGGAGCTGCAGTGCATTTTCTTTAAGTTATGTAGCCAAAGATTGTGGAAAACGTGTGCAGAAAGATATATTTTATTTTCCTTAGTTTTCCCATTCTTTTTAGTTTGACATGCTTTATCTTTAATATCATTTGGCAAATCATGTGTCAGATCAAAACTGCTGAGAGCTGTTTGGAGTTGAGTGGGGAGAGTGCTGGCACTGTGCTTTGGTATCCAGGAGCCTGTATTTTAGGCAACAGATGCATTTAGGCTTGGATATCTGGCTCCCAGCAGGCACAGCAGCTTAATTATTTCACATTGAGCCATGCTGGTGCTGTTAGCTCTCCCAACTGTCCATCATGAGGGAACATAAAGTATTACAGGAACAGTCATGCTGTTTCGCAAAAGATGCCAGTAAGATTTTTTAGGTAACTGAAAATAATCAGCTTTAAAAATTTCGAAGACTATGAGCTTTTTTTCCTCTTTTGTTTAAAGATATTAGTATACTTTTTGCTTCAGAGTCCTTCAGGATGCTTGTTTTGAAAGTACAGTACATTTCACAATATTAAGAAGTTGCACAGTGCATGAATCACAGTTGATATTCTGTGAGTATGGCACTGAACCAAGTGTGCTGTAGATACTCGTGATTTTCAAGGGAAAGCTTTGATTTAAAAATAGTGTTTTGATCTCCCTCAAATTTTAGGAGCGATTTTGCAAATGCTAAGCAGTTGTTGCTATCCACTCTGATTTTACTTCAAAATTATTTCAGGAAAGAACACATTGAAACTGAGAGAGCAGTGTGGAAGGAGCGTTGTTTCAAAACAGTGAATTATGACACAGAAATACTACACTCAAAAAGCTTAAATTCTGATGTTAGTTAAAATGCTTTTCCCTGCAGGAACCACTGAGAGCAAACAAGTGCTGGTCCCAATAGCTACTCCGCTGTGACAGTGACGGAGATGATGAGAATGAGTTTCAGCTTTTCTGTCAGAGATTCTGGAAAGAGATTGGTTTTGTATCAGTGAGTGGCTTGCCTCTTTCAGAAGTTAAATAAAATCCTTAAAGAAGCTTTTTCCAGTACTTCATAGGAGAACAGTGCTTGTTATCTAGCAAGTTCACTTTTTTTTTTTTAAAGACAATTGGAAATGTGCGTATTGGAATATGAATATTTTTGTCTTCACTAGGAGGGTAATTAACTGTTTATTAGTTTGTTTTGTACCTCTAGTCTGAATACATCAAAATATTCTGATCTGGTAATTAATAACTGTCCTAGTGTGCTTAAGTTTGTGAGTTTCTGTGATTTGAGCAGAGACTATTGTTTGTATCTTGCCTAATCTTCCTCCCACTTAGCAAAATTAAATGCAGCATTAAGTCCATGTCCCCACAGATTAACAGAATCCAATTATTTGAATTTTTGCTGCTTGCTGTAGCTGCGTATTTATTTTATAAAGGACACTGCGATTTTTTTTCAGTGTTTGAAACCTCGCTATTTTCTATATGTTCCTTGAATTAATGAAGGCATATGCTGCACCTCTCTGCTATTCAGCATACATAAAATCTGGCAACAACGCTTAAAGGTCATTTTATCTGAAGATAGAATAACTTAAAAGTTCATCTCTTAACCTTTTATAGGCCAGGAAAACCCCTCCGTCACTTAGCCTCCTGTGTCTGGTGCATTACTCCTCAGGCATGTGTAAGGTCTTATCTTTTTGACAAGGCAGGTTACCACGTTCAGCTGTAGTACTGTCCATAAATCGTACTGCTTGTGTGCAGGCACATAGCTTCTTTGGAAGTTCCAGTGGACAGGTCCAGCATAGACGCCCAAGTTTTAGACATTTCTTACAGAATTTCAAAGAGAATAGATGAATTTGTTTTCTCAGTGTCTCGGTAGTTCAAGTGGAAGTGGTTCTGTAATAGATAGCACAGAGTATTAACAGAGGTGTTGCTATGAATAAAAACATTCTTGCATTGCAAAGGGTTCTTTTGTTTTGTTTTCTTTTGGGTTGGCTGTGGGATGTTTTTTGTTGTTGTTTTTTTTAATTATTTTTTGTTCTGTTTTGTTTTGGTGGACTACCTTCAAAAAAGTGGCCAGTGGCAGAGATTTAAGATGTGGAAACGCTAACCCTGATAGCATTAATAAGACTTTCTCATAAGAGATTCTCTGAATGGCTCTTGCATGAAGACAGTTTTGATCTAACTGGCTCTTAATTACTTTTCCAGATAAACTCTATTCTTTTCCTTGTCATTTCTGGACCATTGTAAGACAGTATGGTTTTGTCAACGTAAGTGCAAAAATCACTTTCAGACACAGTTAAACAGTAACCAAGAAACAGGCTGCTGACATGGCCTCCTGCTTAAAGCATGCTGCGTTGGAGTGGTTACCTCTGGCTCTTCATGGAGAGTTGTGAATTGGATTTACAGCATACTTTTTGGCCTAGGGCAACAGACAGTAAATAAATAGAACAGTTTAGTTCTTCTGATTTCTAAATTGATTGAACTTTGCTACCTGATACATGTTTAGGATTTTTGCTAGCTTGGTAATGAGTATATTTTGAGAATAAAAAGAACAGAAAATAAGTGCCATGGCCATACTTACTATGGCATGCTGCCACAATGTAGGCATTTTTAGGCATTTAATTCTAACCCTTGGAATGATATGTTTCTGATGCAGTATTTAAAAAAAAAAAAAAAAAAGGCAGTTTATAACTGTACAAATATCCGTCCCTATGTGGGGAATATCCCTGAGAAATGAGTTATAGGTAGAATGAGGTTGTTTTTGAGCTGCCTTCCTCTTTAAAGGTTAGCTAAATCCACACAGACATAACTTGTAGAATACAGATGTCCTTCAGTAGTTTAATATTAACTTTTGGCTACGTTAATCTATGTCGGGTGACTTTAGTCCAGAAGGTGACAATGATCTGTTGTTTTCTGTCTGTGAATGTTGGTCACGCTCAGAACAGAAAGATAGCATTAAGAACGTTGGAAGTGTGGCAGAAATACCAAAATCAGTGGGTTCAAAGTAGTATTGAAGAGAAATCACAGCATGACATCCTTAATGACTCTCTGTGAGGTACTGTAACATTCTGATGTTATAATGCAAAAGCATGCTCCTTAGTTGAAGTGCTGGCAAAAGCGTGATCCCAAATGGCAAACATCATTTGGCAAAGTCTTGTTAAGCGGGATGCTGGGAAATCCCTGTAGCCAACAGGTGAGATATCAACAAGAGAAAGACTGGAAGCACATAAAATTAGAACTCCATCCCAGATCATCATGACCATTAAATGTTGTGTAGATACTTACAGTGCCAGAATTCGTTCTACCTTTGCAGGCTTTAACATCGCACAAAGGCCATGCAAAGTGCCTAAAGCTAATGCAGGTACAGCAGCATAACTGACTCTTAAAATGTGAATAGTTTTGTATCAATTTAACTTGAATTTCATTCTTCTTGATAGTGAATGCTGATACTTTTTTTTTCCCCTCCTTTTACCTTTGTGTTTCTGTTAGTAGAATTGCACACATTTCACTTGATTTGATTCCTCAAAAATTTTTGGGAATGTGTGGGAAACAAACAAAAAATTCTGAGAATAAAAATAGCAAGTCTGTCTCTAATCTGCTGGATAATTATGCTCCATCCATGTTCATTCGACTTCATTTAACTTTTAAAATGTATATTGTTTTCTCTTTCATCATCATCCACACACATCTATAAGAACGTAGCTTGTTTCCCAGCCACATGCTGGCTATACCAATTTCTAACTGCTTACTTGAAAAGAGGTCAAGGCAGGTCTTCGTTTATTTCTATGGTAATCAGACAACATTATTACAGTATTTTCATGTATTATGTATAGCAGTGTCATCATTAGCAGTGCTTTTTTGATCACCTTGCTGAGGATTTTCCATTCTAAGAATGTGTGTATAATAAAATCTGCTGGAGTTTCTCACTTTGGCCATATGTATTACAATCACCAGTCTTGTTTTTGTCACTTGCGATATGTCTGCATTACCAACTAGTTTGTACAGAGAGGGAAGGGACAGGTCTTGTTCTAGTGCATCATTTTGTGATTCCTGTCACTTGTACCCACAGTGCATCCCTACCAGCAGTGATGTCCTATCCAGCTGGTAGTGCATACTATCTGTGTGGAGAGCTGACTGCTGCAGCACCTTCTGCCCTCACTAAAAGTGGCACTCTGGATTGTGTCCCACTTTTTCACCTTATCTTGGCTTCACTTGAAAGATGGCTGCTCTGGGTGTCTGTGCGGAGCTGGTGCAGTGTTCTCCACAACCCAATATATTAACGTGAAGCAGATTTGCATCAAAAAGAACTGCTGTCATACATTAGTATATTGTTAATGTAGACCTAATGTGGCTGGTGAGGATAATGAGGTCTGAAAATATCCATCCACAGGTTTTGGCTGCTCTTAGCAACAGATTTTACTGCTAGCTGTGGTGTACTTCTCTAAATCCACTGCTTCAAAGCAAGTTTGATGCCGTGGCTCCAATGCTAACCTGTTTTTCAGTGTGAGTGTTCTAAGCCTTCTCATTCAGTGCTTACAAGGTGGTGTGTTGTTCAAATTTAGGTACTGTTTGATAGATGTGATGGAGTGATGTAGGGTTAGATTTTGTTTGTACTGAAAACAATACCATTACTTGTTGCTTTCTTTTTGTTTGTGATAACAATTTAGGAAGACAATGTCATTGCTCTGTTCGTAAAAGAAAATGAGATTCCACATAGTACCTCTTTTCAGCTTTTCTGTCTGGCAGCCATTACCTATGATGATTGAAGGATGGGATTTTATTTAGCACACTGCCTCTGCGCTAGGTGCCTAGGAACATATGCTTACAGTCTAGCTTCCAAACGCTTTTTGACTTGCCAATCCCATAAGGATTTCTGTTTGAGGTACAAAATCAGTATACGTAAAAGCAGAGGCTTCCCCAACTCCGTCTAGCCATTTCAGTGTCTTCATCATTATCTTTTCCACAAGATCAGAATTGAGCATTTTATTAGGAAGTGATTATAAACTACTGACTGAATGCAGCTGTATCGTTGTAAGTGATTTTACATCCACTGTTCTGTAGTGCAGACAGCTTTATTCAGTTCCACTACTTCTTTTGTAAATACGCATCGTGTCTTCAATTTCAATGCCTTTTTTTTTGAGAAAAAAAAAAAAAGGAATTAATTTCTGTCTCTCTCTAATGGTTCTCCCTTCTCATGACACTGCAGGACAGTAACTTTTGTACATTCTTTGCCTGTTGAATCTTTGGCTGCAGTGTGATGGCTGATTAATGGAAATTATCTCCCTTTTAATCATTTTGTAGTGTGACAGTGTGGTTGAAGTTCCTAAATCACTGCAAGATTTCCATTGCACAGCTGCATCCTTTGCAATCTCTTGAAGTCTGCCAGATCATTATGGTGCTATTGTTAAATACTCTGCATCTATTTAGCATTCTTTAAAGAAATTATAAACACTCTGCAAATGTCCATATATTTAAATTGACATGGAGTGGGATGCTGCTCATGTAGCTTTAGGCACCCCACGTGAGCTGATAGAGGGAGGACTAGAGAATGATTCACTCCAGCATAAAAGAGACATTGGCATTGATTAAACTGAATGGACTCCACTGACACTGTCTGGGTTGCAGCTGACTGTAATATCGACTTAGTTGCCTGACATGCAGGCACCTGGATTCCAGGCATGTTACATGATGTGTTCTGCTGCTGGCATGGAGAACAGGCTTTTTATTTTTTTTTTCTTTTCTCTAGCCAACCATGAGATTTTAGTGCTTGTGGGTGTAGACAAAGTTCTGAAATCTCCAATGTTGGGTGCTAAGACATACAACAACACTGTTGCTTTTTGGTCAATATTTTTGTTATGTTCTGGATTCTCACATGTTGAAAGTTCAGAAGGATTGAGTGGGACAGTATTTTTCCTTCTGCTTTTCTTTCTCTCCTTTACACAAATTGTTTCTCCTGTTTCAGCACATGCTAAAGCTTCTGTATACTTCTCTGGAATTGTGGAAATCATGTTTAGTGATTTTGACAGAATCTCTGTGTTGTCCTCTAGAATTTGGGAATTCATTTTTAACTTCATGCATTCATGGATGTTCAAGTATGACAAGAAAATTGCCATGTTTTTTATGCTAATTGTATCCTCTTCCATTTGGCACAAAGAACAATTTTAGAGAAATATTAAAAATGCGTCTTCCTAATAAATTCTTTGTGGGAAAGTTCAAAGTTGTGGACTATCTGCAAAACTCTCTTAAGAGAAAGAAGGACTGACAGAAAAGAGGAGAAATCCATCACTGACTGCAGTGCAATACTGTCACTAGTCACACAGATGTTTGTGTGTACAGATAAAGGGAAAGCCAGTATTTGAGATGACAACACTCCTACTGCATTTGATGCATAAGTATTCTTGTCTATTTCTAGGGCTTGACCAGGAACATCAGACAAATGAGGGCTGTTGAATAATATTCCTGGGTTGGTTCTCTGTCTCATCTGTGTAATTTGTTAGGGGTATTTGTTAGGAATTTTGTGACTTTTGGTTTTAGCTTCCTTGACACAGGAAGTACATGATGATTAAAGGCAATGCAAGCTGAGCTTGGGAATAGTGGAGGGGAGATGGCATAGAAGATACCGATGAATTTGTCATTCCAGGCTTTCCTTTTCTTTTTCTTTTCTCCAAGCTGCATGCCAGCATGGCATGCTTACAGTAGTAACTGGGCAATGGAATCTGTTGTGTTTCGAGTGCAAACAGGGCCACAGTTTGTTAACAGATCTCTCTTTTTTTTTTTTTTTTTCTGGCTGATCAGTTTCACACTGCACCTAAAATTCAGATAAGGAAACAGCAGGAGCTGTGAATACCTTGATAGAAACGCCTGGCTAACAGGCTGGACTAGAAGAGGCTGTAAGCATTAAACTGCATGCCCTTTCAAACTACCACTAGAATCCAAGAATATCGGAACAAGTATTAAAACCTACTCGAGAAGGAGGTATGTGCCTTGTCTCTTTCTAGTGATTATCCCAGATTGGGATAGTTGTCAGCTGCTGCTATCACACTGTCAGCCCAGTTCAACTCTCTGATCCTGTAGCTGTTTTTGTTAGTGTGTGTTTAGGTGAAGTGTTGTCCTTTTCTGTGTCTTCTGCTTTTCTGTGAAGCCCTGCAAGTTGTATTCTCACAGTGTGTGAAGAGGCATTAGAGATGCAAAATCAGGCACCCAGTATTCCAAAGAGAATATAGCTGAGGCTTTTTGGGCAGCCTAGTAATCACCCTTTCTTCTCTGTAATGATGTGATCTGTCCCATCAGATATGTTTCTTTCCTTGGACTCCTTTCTCATGAAGAGAAAAATTGGGATTATGTCCCAAAGAAGGTAATTTTCTGTTTGGCTTTCCTGTTTTTCCCCTCCTTCTCTGAACAGTAGTAGTATGTGAGATGTGAGACAGAACAGAATCACAGAATTGCAGGGGGAAGGGACCTCAAGAGGTCATCAAGTCCAGACCTCGTCCTAAAGCAGGTACCCTGCAATAGGTCAACAGACAGACGCCCAGAGGGGTCTTGAATATCTCCATAGAAGGAGACTCCACAACCTCTTTGGACAACCTGTTCCAGTGTTCAGTCACCCTCACCATAAAGTTTTTCCACACGTTTGTATGGAACTTTCTGTGTTCAAGTTTTAGGCCATTGCTTCTTGTCCTGTCACTGTGCACTACCGAGAAGAGCCTGACCTCAAAAGGAAGAGAAAGATGGTAAAAGCCCTTGTGGGAACTGGATCTTTTGCCTAGAATCCCTGTGGAATGTTGTGGAAATCATATACCTGAGGCATTTTACATGGAGTTATTAATCATTCCTCATTTTGGTTACCTGAGCTTGGCAGTCAAAGGTAGAACTGAACTCTGTGAAATTTATAATTAAAATTAATAGAAGTGCCTTCTAAGCAGAAAAGGCTGATTGTTTCTCAAATCCACATCAGAACTGAGTTGCTATTTCTGAAATGAGTGATTCTTGTATTGGCCATTTTTGCACTGCTGCCTTCTTACCTCACAGGCTGCTGTGAAAATAAATGTGTTTATTTTAAGGAAGCATCTGAATGATATAATGAGGAAGGTCATAGGATAGCAAGTAAACAGTTTCTGAACTATTTCTACTTAGTCTGCAATGAAGTATGGAAGACATACATTCAAGAATTAAGAGAAAGCAAAGTATGAAATTTTGTAGTAAAAGATTATAATCAGTACCCTTGCAGATCTGGTACTAAAGTAAAAATGCACAAATCTGTTTCAAATGTGGCACTTCTCCTAACCTCTGTTTACTTGACTTTGTCATCTAATGCCAAAGACCATCTTCCCCAAGAAACAAATCTAAAGCATGAAAGTCATGTATAAACGGATGTAAAAGATGAAGTGTTTTGATTGAGTAGATGGAGACAATTCGTTTTGCTGCAGATTTGTTGTTGTGATGGGTGTGAGCTTGCAGGTCATAGGCTAATTCTATTCAGATTTGTGTTGCCTGCTGCAGATGGAAGTTTCATAAGTGCATTACTTGGTGGCCTGAGGGAAAGCCGACTTAGCTTGTGTCCAGTATTGTACAGTCCAAAATGTTCAGCGACCTGAGAGAGTGCTGTCATCAGCAGTATGAAAATTGCTGCAGATCTACAGGAAAGTAAATTCTGCACGACCTGTACTAATATTAAAATGGTTTAAAGAGAACGATTCTCCCTTAATGCTGTACTGCATTCTTGTAGCTTAGCAGCAGTACGTTGGCTGCATGCCATCAAAGTGAACCAAGTAAAGGCAACCACTCAGCCTGACAATTTTAAGTAATGCCAAGTGGTTCCATGTGAAATAAATAAATGGATTTACCTTCCATAGAAGGACAGAGAATGCAAGTATGTTTCCTGCTCTAGTTTTAAATAGGTTTTCTTAAAGTTCGTTGACTTTCTGCAAATGCTGCTTCAATTTTTTTTACTCAAGTTTATTTTTATTTTTTTGAGGACATCTACATGCATGCATGTTGTATGTGTGCTGATAGGCTGGGTGTTAAGGAGTTCTTTGGAGTCAGTGTGTTCTGTGTACATTTCCATCCTGAGCACCTTGCTGCCCATGGCCTCCTGCTAAATCAGCTTCTTGACTGCCCTACTTCCTCTGTAGTACAACAGGCCTAATAGTGCTTCCCATATGTTAGCATATGGGTAACACCATCTGCATGGGGATATTTGTTTATCCTTGCAGTATTTTAGGGTATTCGTCTGTGGTTTAATGGGAGAACACAAAAGTTAGTTCTGAGGGGTGTGTGTGTGTGTGTAGTACCTAATTGCAAAACATACAGCTGTGCTCTAATTGTAATTAATGACTTTAGTTCCCTCTGCTGGGTACACCTTGGCAATTTATACTGCAGGTGAAATGCTCTCATTGATCTTGTTGACCTGAATTGCACCACTTCTTGTTGATGCACTTAACTGAAATTGTAGAGTTTCTCTCTCTCTTTTTTTTTTTTTCTGGAACAGTAATAACTAATGATTAAGGACATCAGTTATATGTAATTATAGCATAGTGTCTGTTAATGGTACTTGTACTAGCAGGATGTTTCTTTTCTGCTAAAAGTATGATTTTTATAATAACTGAAACTCCTTACTAGGTTCATAATATATTGTACACACATCTTTCTAATGCCTTTGTTTTTGTCTTTCCCTTTGGCAGACACTTTCCCTTGTTTAAATTTCAGACTGCTTGTTTTGTCTGATTTCTGCCCCATGAATACTAAGGCAGTGCCTCTGAGTTACTTTGTGGGTGCAGCATTGAGCAGTGGTGTGAGTTTGTGTAGTCTCTATACTCTCATTCACATTGTATGAGAAAATGCTTCAGCGTGCTACCAGGAGGGAACACATGAACAAAACCAAGGTACTGTGCATTTTGTTACTCATGGCTTTCCAAATGCATCATGTCTTTTTTTCCCGCCTGTTCCACTAGCTTCCAGGGCAAGAACATTTTATTACTCAGTTTGCTGAGTAATTCTGACTTTCTGCTATTGCTTTCAGGGGCAGTGGGGAAGTGTAAACAATGAAATCCTTTTGTTCTGACAATGGTGTGCTTCATGTCACTGAAATAAAACAAAGGATTTCATTTGATTTACTCATCTTGCGTGAAACGAGCTTGGAAGAAAATACTGTTGTGCAAGACCTGCATAACCGTCGGTGAGAGTACATTGGAAGGTGTAGACTGCCTCACAGAGTACAGCTGTAGTATTTGTGGTCTCTCTGGGAGCTTGTTTTCATGTAATCATAGAATGGCTTTGTTTGGATGGGACCTCAAAGATCATCCAGTTCCAATGCCTGGCCATGGGCAGGGCTGCTGACCGCTCCTGTCTCGTGCCTGCGGGATGTTTCCCTGTGATTGGGCTCCCTGGTGACCACAGTCTGCTTTATGATTCGGCCTCTTATTTTCTTATTTTGTATCTTGGCTACTTGGTCATGCTATTATCACATTTACTTACTTTTAATTTTCTGGATCGGGTACTACATAAATCTCTCTGGAAGTCATGCCTCCTATTTAATTTTATGGAATCTACAACCAATACAAAGAACACAGTGTCATCATTTGATAGAGCAAGTTCTCAGCTACAAAATGCTATTTTTCAACACAGTTACCACCATTAGCGATGCAGTTTCACCAATGATGAAGAACCTACATGCTTCTCTTGTAACAGTCTGCACTGTTGGTCTCTGTAAATGTTCAGCAATGAATGTAACTGTAAACGAGTCAGTGGATGCCATTTTTTCTGCATAGAGGAATTCAGTGATAAACCTTTGCTCAACATGTACTTCCGTGCCAGATACCATTCTGTCAGTGTGCCCCTCTGCTGCCATCTGTCACATAGCAGCAGCATGTAACAGAAGAGTGGTGGAAAGGTTCACCTCTACTTGCATACCATCAACATCTGCCGCAGACATTGTGAGCTAACATCATAAAAAAAGGAGGCACTACATTCAGAGCAACCCTCATCTGTGTCACTGTGTTACTCTCCATTACTGCCCTTTTTCTTCCTGAATTTCCCTTTGTCCTTTACTTACCTGTACTGTTTGTTACGGTGGCTTTTTTGTTTGTTCTTTTTTTTAATGTAAAATAGGGGAATACCTACTGCACCATAGATAAAACTAGAACATCCCCAGGCAGTTAAACATTATGATGATTTATTCTTACTGTATTTATTTTTATAAAAATGAACGAGTGATAATTTTTTCATCAAAAGCATAGAATCAAGTGTTTCTTCTTTACATTGCGTACATCTGCAGTAATTTCACTGGAGTGGGTTATTTAAACTAAGTGAATTCTCTAAATACTTCAAGTGGGACCAGGTACCTCATCTGCTCTAATAACGCGTATCTTTTATTAAGGCTTGATCAGCTGCCATTTCCTTTTTTTTTTTTTTTTTTTTTTTTTTTTCCCCACCAGTGTTCTTTCTTGATTTGAAGTTATTTTTAAGTAACCCCAGTCAGGAAGGATATGATTGGGGTGGAGTGCAATGGGAAATATGGACAATTAATGGAAAACATTTGGGAAAGAGTCTGGGGAGCTTTCAAAGAAGAAAATCAAATGCAGTTGACTCACTTGATTACAGTGACACCTATCAGAATCAGGTTGCCCTCTTACCCTCTTGGGAAAAAAAAAAAAGAAAAAAAAATCCAAAACACTAATGTAGCTACAGTAGATTATTTTATTTTTATCACTAGTAGTATCCAATTCTGCATTTGTTGTACATATTAAACCTGCATCTTTTAATACAAGTTACTCATGTCTTGAGAATGTCAGCTTATGTGATTTTTTTAGTTACTATTTGGGATGCTGGAGTCAGATCTGCTTCAAACACCTTTGGGTTTTCATGAACTGAGAATAATACGCATGAGAATAATACAAAGCTGCTAAGGCAGTAATATGAAAAATAACAGTCTAGAGTTGCTGGCATTCCCTCTTATTTTGGGGGTTAGAATGTAGCAATACAGACTATGAAACATCGTAATTTCATGAGCATTTTTCAAAGTAAGGAATTAAAAGTGAGTAGTTGAAAACACATCCTGTCACTAGGGGTGGGCATATGTGATTACAGTGTTTTTGTTGAACAAAAACTGTTTCATAGCACCAATTTTTATGTTTATAGCTGTGAATAGAAACAGTCAAACAAAAATTTTATTTGCCTTTCTCCCAGCAAATAAACTGTCACTAATTCTTCTGTCTCCTGACCTGTCCCTTCCCCCTTATCAGTTAACTGCATTAGGCATCTTGGATCTGTCAGTGCTATTTGACAAGAATTGCAGAATTCTATTATGTAGGTGTTATCTGTTATTTAAGCTGTCTCCTCTGGTATTTGAGAAAATACACAGTATTGTAAACTGTTCTGAGATAAATAAATTCACGTGTCGGTCAAAGCCTTACTAACCAAATTTTGCTCTCAAGTCAGAATTGTGATGGATAACATGTGACCTCATCCCTTTTTCTGGGTAGGAAGAACTTATATGTATCATCAAAAATACCCAAATACCCTTCCTTTTAAGTGATATTTAGTGGGCTTGACGCATTTAAACCCATAACAGCTGATTGGGTATACGGCTGTTGGGTATAGAAAAGCTAAATTAGAAGCTGCTTGTATGTGTGGAAGCCAAAGCTGTATAACAGTAGGTGTCTCTGAGCTTGTTGCTTAGTTTACCATGCATAGACACAGGAAGACACGGTAAGATACAACAGACATTCCAGATAGTACTTCCATTTTATCCAGATATCTGTTAGCATAAGAAACACAGAGTAGATGGCAAAAGTCCTTGTGATCACTGAAACAAAATACATAATACAGATGTGGAAGTATGCATAGATGCTTTTTTTTTTTTTAATGTTACAGAAATTGCTCTGAGAACATCCTCAAACATACCATTCAAGGTACTTATAAAAATTTAAGCTGAACTGATTGTTCTGATGTACCACATAAGCAACA
>JAOWBP010004700.1:49389336-49416500 GCA_028571105.1 Tragopan temminckii | reverse complement strand
TGGCTGTTAATGGTGGTCTTTTTATATTCTATCAGAGCTTTGGCAATTTCCCATTCTAGAGGGTGGATTATACCAATCTTGCTCTTCAACTCACAGAACACTGCAGCTGTTTGAAATATTGAGTGTTTGTTTTTCCTAAAACTGTTTATATATAGAAATGATTATATATAACAGAGATGTAACAAGGTCTAGGATGAGCCAACTTCTGATTCTTGCTTCCTTATCATATGTTGGCTCACTTTATGGAGAAAAGCTCTGTTTATAGCAGTCTTGAGTTGAGTTCACAGCAGATCTATATTTGGGCATCTTTGCACATATCCTTATGTCTAAAATAAGCACCATAATTCTTACCTTGTAGAAGAGTTAGAAGATTAGTTACTATCTGTAGAAAGCTTTAAAAATGACAAATCCTGTGTTTGTGTATATTCAGAATATAACTAGAAAGCCTGCCAATTAATCTGCTTATTAGAAATTAATACTTCAAAATATCTCACTGTGTAAAAATTGTTTAGGTGCATGACCTTGGGTATGTACATTTTTATGTGTGTGTTGCTTTGTGTTTTTTTTTTTTTTAAGTGTATTTGCTGAGAAACTCAGATTCCGCTCTTGCCAGTACACCCTCTTTGGGCACAATATTTAAAACTGAGGTTTACTAGCAATTTTGTTATTTAGATGTTCATTCACTGTTTAAAGCAAGAAGGATGTTTTGTAGTAAGTGTAATTTGACATCTAGAACAATTAAACAAGAGCTTAGGTAGATCTTCCATTGCTTGTTATGTTAGCATAGCTTGTTATGTTATGTTGATTAAGGAGGTTCTGTGGCTCACTGTGAACCTCTTTGATGCAGGAACAGTCTAGTGAGATTTTTCTGGCCTGTATTACCCGAGAGTTCTCACTAGAAGATTATAAATGTCCCTTCTGGCCTTTAAAATCTTAGCTACTAATTAAAATACCGGGATTAATGTTGTGGAGCAAAACAAAAATGGAGGTAATTTAAAGCTGAATTTGTCTGAAAGAGCTCTGCATCATTATCAGATTTTAGACTAGAAAGTTGGATGGCAGGTACTTGGGATGTTTGTTGGACAAGGAGAGAATGGCTTTCAGTACACGGAGAAAGGTTAGGCTTGCTAGGAATGAGACACTCAAAAAAATAAGAAGTCTAATTCCTGAAATAGATGTAAAACTGTCACTGACTGTAGTATTCTCTACCCATTTCTCATTAATCTGAACAGTGCAGTTTTCTGCTTACGCAGCTGTTCTGTGCTAGATTACATGGTAGGGTTGTGCTCCTTTTCTGTTCCTTGCATTGGTAATGCAGGTGATGACGGTTTCAACATAGACTTCTGCTGAGCTACATGTGGGTCGAATGTACATGTACTGAACATGTCTTGAATTATAAGTAAAAGGAACTCCATCAAAGCAAGTGATATTTTTCTTCTGCAAGGAATATAAGGAATATATTATAAAGAAACTAAAGACTGGAAAGGATGAGAAGCAATGTGTGTTAACATGGTAGCTAAAATTTAGAGGTTTAATTGTTAAGTGAGATTGGCTGACCTGAGTAATGTTTCCTTCTCGCAGCACTTGGAAAGTTGAGAATCCTAGGGAATGGGCTCATGACATACAGTGGGAAGCGGAAGAATACTAAAAAGAAGAGATAAGAAAACAAATTCTGCCTATCTCTTGGTTTTAGGCAGATTTTATTTGTTTGCTGTGTACAGAATACAGTTTTCACTGTAAAGATATTTGTTTTTGTAGAAATACTGTCAGGGTACAGCAACCCCCAGACGTTAGATGTAGAGGCGTATCAGTGTCAGTCCCATGAGGTCCTGCATGTGGGAGGAGAAGCTAGGGATAAGCAGGAAGGCAGCTGTTCTGGGAATGCTGTGAATGTTTACTAGTGAATACGGTAGCATCATGATGCAGCCTTTCAGCTCCCTAAAAACTTAGGTGAGGTGCTTTGTAGATTGCTTTGCCAGAAACAAGCACATTGATATTGAGTGAGTGCAAGTCCCATGTTTGTTGCTGAAAGGCCGTAAGAGACCTGTGTTATACACAGATTTCCTGACTAAAGGAGATGTTTGACCTGACTGTCCTGAATTCCAGTCCTTCATTATAGACCTTCTCTCTGTTCTGTGCCAGATCCTGGGGACGGCAGCAGCAGAGAAATGACTGTTGCAAGGGGAGGAAAGATGTCCTGCTGCTGGGTAATGCATAGCCTTCCCAGGTAACCAGCCTGTGCTTTCTGACAGGAAATTCCCACTGGACAGCATCAAATAAAGTTTGAGAAGATGGTACCCGTATTCTGTTTATTATAAGTGAATAATTTAGCTATGCTTAATGTGTTCTATCAGTTATTGTAGTCTTTACATGCTGAAGTCTCCTTTTGTGTGGCAGAATTTTTCCCTGCTGATGATGTGTTGCTGAAGTACAAATGGTCTGCACTGAAAATTTAGCAGATGGGGCCATATTAGCCTGAATCTCTCATCCATGAAAACAAAAGCCATAACCATTATAATTTGGCATCATTTTAATTCAAGTTAATGTGTTTGCAAGACTGTGGTCTTCAGTGACCATTGTGTCACTCCCTTTTGGTTTTGTTTGTTTCACATGCAAGTTGGGTATTTTTTTTCAATATAGGAAGAGTGTATAAAAGAGGGTAGACTTAAGTATATCCTCTCTACATCCAAAACAGCTGATTGCTTGTTTAAATACATTGCTGTTGCTTTTGGCCTAGACATTATTTGCAGAATAGCTCAGAAATGTGATTAAGTGACACAGGCCAGAATAGATTTTATGCTGCAGTTTGTAACTTGATTAATCCAATATTAGTTAAAGAGAAAAGGCACCATAAAATAACTTAATAGTCTTTTATAGTTGCTGTTTATATTTGGCTGGTGTTTAACCAAAAAGTAGGATAGATAACTGCAGCCTATCTCTGGATCTCCTCAGTGCAAGAGATGGCATTCAAAAAAATACCTTCTATCCTGTTCTTGATCCAGTGGCTTGCCATATTCTTATATTTGGCATATATTTGCTATGGTTTAGCAGATTATTAGGCCTCTTTCTTATTTACTTTCAGAAGTTTTTCTCTTGTCCAGTTTGATACCGGATTTCTATCTACCAGGAGTGATGAAGTAACATTAAGATGATAAAAAAACTCTTAATCTCTAATCTTCAGCAAAACTGTGAGATCACAAAGAAACACAGAAATTAAAATGTTGCAGTGGCTCTCTACCAGTTTTGCACATTTCCTCTTTATTTCTTTAAAGATTTAAAATCAGTATGTGCAACTGTAAAGACTAAAGATGTGTGTAAATACTCACATTACTCAGGATGTTTTATAGCCTGATAGTCTTGTCTGCTCTGTTATGGTCCTTTCCTAATCATCCCTACCATTCTCATCTGCTTTCTTGCAGCTGCTGACACTGGGCTGGTGTTTTCATGGCAGTATTTGTCATTATCCCAGGTTCTTACCCCTGAGTGGTGGTGCCAAGCACAGAGCCCATTTTTTTCACATGTGAAGCTTGGAATGTATTCCCTCATGTATGTCACTTTACATTTGTGTACAACAAACTTAACCTGCCATTTTATTGTCCAGTAACTCAGGCGTGTCTAGTCTGCAGTTCTTCACAATGGTTCTTGTCATTCCTATCTTGAATAATTAACAAACTTTGTCATCCTTTGTAATCTGTTGTTTCAGTTCTCAGAGCAATTCTCTGAGGAAGTCCTTTGGTGACCTTGTTCCATTGTAAGAACTGACAGATGGTCCAATATTCAAATTCTTTCCTAGCTTTTGATGAGATTTCTTTTTTCTTTTTATTTGTGGAAAGACATTCCTTTTCTAAGTCCTGGATGCTTAATTATCTTAAAATCTGTCAAAAGCATTCTGGAAATTTTATCATTGTAATCCAAATGCTGCTTGACCCCAACTAAGAATTCTGATGGCATAGAGGTGATGACATCATTTTATGTCTGTGATACTAGATTTTCCCAAGTACATCATATTAATTAGATTATCCACTAATTCTGTTCTCATTATAGCTTTTAGTAGTTGATGTGATACAAAAATGATGTGCATTGGCTTTGTAGATATCCCTGGAAACTTCTAAAAAATTACAGTAACTTTAATCCTTTTTACTGTTAGTTCATTTTCATGCTAATTTAACAACGAGCTACAGATTTCTTGCCAGTGTTAGTGGCACCGCAAATTTTGAGACAGGGATAAACTCAGCCCAAGCATTTGCTTTCTTCTGACTTATAGGAACATAGCTTCCTTCCCACTACTTCTGATCCAACCCACTGTTTTCCTCACCTTCATACCCTCATCCTTCTGTACTCATTCCTTTTAGGAATAGAAAATGCACGTGATATTTTATATTTGAGAGCCCAGGCATAATACTGACAGTAGAAGATATCTGGTAACTTTATGAGTTAGTATGTCCTTGAAGAGTACATCCTGCTTTGATTTAGAGTGGAGTTTACTGCTTTTCTATCAAGGATTGTTGAAGAATCTTAGATCACTGCAGTGGTTGTCCTCCTCTGCCCAACAACTTTGTACTGCTTGAGATGACATACAGATTTCCAGATTCTGAAATGAAAACGTCCTTGGTAGTCAAGAATGAGAAATACTTCTGACCTGTCTCATTCAATCTCAATTAGTTGCCTCTTCTACCTTTTTTACAGTCAAAGGATTTTTAACATGCCAGTATAAACATCAGGTATTGAATATAGTCCTTAAGGATACAGCAAATGAGTAAGCTTCCTCATGTCTCACACTGAAAACAGGTTTTTGTTAAGGCTCCTAATTTTTGGTGGTAATCTTCATGCACAGACTAATGTTTCCCAGCTGTTTTGTATTTATAATTACCATTCTCTTCAATATGTTGGCTGGAATTCTCTTTTTAGATTCTTATCGAGGTTCTGGTTTGAATGATGTGAACAGAACTGCACAGTAAGTCATTGGCCAGGAAGTCAGGAAGTAGCATTAGGTCACTCCATACTCAAGTTCTAAAAATAGTGTATTATGGAGAGAACGATTTTGTTTAATAAGGAAAGTTTAGGGAGAAGCAGTGCATAGGCAAGTATTGCCATACTGTAATCATTTACAAGCCCACAATATTAAAAGATTTGATAGTCACCTTGGAGTCCTTACAAACATAATTTAAATGTTTTTTATACTGCGCTGATGAAAGGATAAGTACCAAAAGCACATGCATCCTTTACCCAGTATGAATTTACCCAGTATGAATCCAGGCATGAAAGCTGACCAAAATCTTCAAGGAGCTGGACACAGGAGCTTGTAGTAGCAGATGTCAAGCAGTGTTATCATCTGTGGGAGTAGCTTTTCAGTCTGTGCTGTATAACGGCACATCTATGGGAAGATAAGTACTTGTTCTTCTTGGTCCTCTCATCTTTCAGTAACTTGGAATTGTTGCTTCCTTTCTGAGCATCAGCAGTAATTTACTGACAGAAAAGACTTTTCAGATTGCTGCAATGGTAGGGGATGGAAAGGAGTAAACAGATGATATAAGTGTGCTGATGAGCTGCAAGGTGACAAAGCAGAGATGTCCTTTGCAGATTCCATGTGAGATGGAGAGAAGAGTGAGCTGTGGGACTGTCCCTGTTTATTGGGAGTAATGTGTCTGTGTTTGTGTGACTCTCACTTCATAAACAGCAAATGCTCATGTCAGTCACAAGGGAAATAGCATGCCGTTGCTGTGAAATTTAGTCTTAAGGGTGTTTCTATTGATGGAGAATTGACCCCAGTGTGCCGTGAAGGTGGTGTTTATACAGAGCGTGTTTTCTGTTGTTCTTTGATTCCTCCCCCCCACCCCAGAATAAAGCTTGTTTTTCCCCATAGGAAGAGGAACATTAAATCTTTTGCTGTCTTATTTTGAATACAGCTATTATCTGGGATTTTAAAAAGTTATATATATGTATTACACTGTCATAATAACGAGTGACACTAAATGCTCTGGTGAAGTACTTTTCATCTTATTCTTGTTCTGGTCACTTCTCTGAAGCAGGGGCACTGATCATCTCACTGCATAATCTTCCATTCTCACCACAGTAAGGAACTTTGATTAGTAGTAGGTACAAGCTGGCACACTAATGTTCTTTATGCATCTTGCTCCTGTTCTTTCCTTCACGGTCAGTCAAGACAGTGCCTTCAAATTTATGCAACTAGTAATAACTTTCCCTCATTTATTCAGGCTGTGTTTTGGGGAACTTCCCTGTCCAAATATGCTTGTATTAAGACGAAGGCTTATATTTCAGTTGTGCATATATGAATCCTGAAAAGACACCTTAAATTGAAATGGATGTGTATACCTTATAGAAAAATGCACAATGTTCATTTTATCTTCTGTGAGACTGAAGATTTTTAGAATAAACAGTAAAAAAAAATCCAACCAAACCATGGGTTTGTTTTGAAACATGAATGCCTACTTTCTAATCCAACAGACATGATAAATGATGATACTGGTAGTCGGTGTTAATGTGTCCTGTAGTGCATGTTTGCTGTCATCACATCAGGAAACTACTGGTTGTATACAGAAAAGTGCTGAAAATACTGTAAAACATCAAGGATGCCATCATTTTCTTGCAGTAAGATATTTACTGCTTGAGAAATGTTTGAGAGGAGTTAGAATTCAAGCATAACGTAGAGATTCTCTTTGGGAGTATGTTATACTTTGCACTTTACTTACTGTAGAGTTGACTTCGGGCTAAGTCAAGTGGTAATTGACGCTGGAGTGCAGTACTCCACACACCCATGTGTGATGCAGCAGGTAGGTGATGATTTTTTAAAAGCAGCTTATGGAAACAAATGCCTTTTGTAATTTAGTTTTTGCTTTCATTGTGTCCGGTCCTTTCGCAGTAACCCTCTTAAGTTTGAATTTGTGCATTTTCCTGGTCTATTGAAAAGCATTTAGATCGTGCCTGTCACCATAATAGCTGCATGCCTCTAAGTCTGAATTCTGTGACATGAGATCACTGCAAATCTTGCTCAGATGAGGTCTGAATTAGATGACTTCTAAAGGGATAAGGGATAGGGAGGACTGCAGTGCTGCTTCTGCCTTTTACTTGAACATAGTGAGATTAAATCCCATGCTTGTCTGTACTTGTATCTCTTCTTATTTCATGTCAGTTAGCAGCTTTGTGAATCACAAATAATTTGTTACATAAAATACAGCACTGATTGGTGTGATATATCTTTAAATATACTTTAAGAGAAAGACTATTCCAGTCTATAAACAAAGCACATTTGTATGTAATCGTGCTGCACTTTTTTCCATCTTGCAGGTCGTATTCAACTGCACTGCTTTATCATGACAGTTACTGATATGGAAGATCTTACGGATATCATCATTTTACTTAGTTGCAAGGCATTCAAATTTAAAGGGTATACATCGCTGGGAAATTCACAGTTTAGTGGGGTTGTGCTTTGAGTGATTTATTGATTCTTGACTGTAAATGAGAGTAGTTTTCTTTCAGAAACCTAGTTGATCCAGGCCGAAGCTTTCTTTATGTTGCCTATTAAATGTGAGTGCTTCTGCTTATTTTGCCTTGCCTTGCTTGTTTTGATTGCCTGCTGCTAATCCTGTGGTACTTGTGATCTTCTGTATGAAAAACATTTTGTATACATTTAACAGTTTTTAGTAAATAATACAATTCATGGGGAAATAGATTTCTCTTTGTGGAAGGCCATCTTATGTACTCACATTACCTAAAATGAAGTTAAACATAGAATTGTAGTCAGAAGCACATAGACAGCTGGGTTTTGTAAATGTGAGGCCCCCAGGCACAAACCTAGATAAAAGCACAGGTGTGCACACAGCCATAGTGCCAGTAGTGAATACAATTCATTCTGAGCTCTGTGCATGCCATGCATGCTCTGTGCCTGCAGGCTACCAGATGTTTCATAAGGGTTCAATGAATGGGTGAAACCCTCTCTCTTTTTATATGGACAAAATTCATTATAAATGTTGATTATGAATATCTGCAGCCACTTCTCTGTAGGTAAAATTTCATCCCTCTGTTTCTTTTTGTGCTTGTGTTCCTTCTGCCCTGGAAATAGCTGTTAATTCTGAAGTGGTTTATATTTGCTGGATCTCCAGCATTGTGCTTGGCTCAGAGAGGTGTTTTCAGCTGAACTGTGGGTTTGACAAGGAAAGCAGAATGTTTGTTGACGTCACTTCAGGTTACTCACTGCTGTAAGCAACAGCTAATGGAGTTGCTTGCTAACTGGTCATAGCTAACTGGTGTGAATTTGGAATTTGCTTTAGAACCTGGAAAATAACTGCTCCCATGTGGTTACAGTCAGTTTCCTATTAGTGGGGATGATGGTGGAAGAGGAACTGAGAAATTTCAGATTATAAAGACAACTGAATGATCTGATATGGAGATGCTTTTCTCTGAGACCTCCTGAATCATACAACTTAGCAGCTGGATGGCTCTGTGTAGGGTCAGATCCAACACAGGTAAATCTGTCTGTGAAACAACTGACTGCACTGTGGCTGCAATCAAGGCACCTACTGAAGTTAAAAATGTGTGCTTAATTAGAAAATTTTCTCACTTATTTTCATCTAAATTGCAAGAATGCTATTTGCTAACAGACTGCAAGTAACCCTGTGAAATGTGTTTTGAAATAGTTGATGATGTTCTCAGGTTCTGCTAGCTGTAGATATTGTTAGTGGTATTACTAAATTCTGAAAGGCGGAAAAAAATTTCCCTGAAATTTTGCATTCCACAGAACATACCATGGGCAAAATCCTTCATATGAAAAGGCCATAAAAAAATACAACACTTCTGTGAGTATTTTCTTACAAACACAAAATATGCTCTAATGATAATTATGGCTGAGGCTTCTTGAAAAAAAATGGAAAAATGTTTTTGGAGTGTGAAAAATACGAAGGGACACTTTTCTTGTTCTTCTGGAGTAATGAAGAAATTATCTACACCAAGTGCACATTCTTGTGATGAAGTGGTGGTGTCACCAGATTTGGTGGCATACAAAGAAAATGGTAGCTGAAAAAAATGCAAGAAAAAAAGAACTACAGATACTTTCCTACAGTTGCAGTATTGTATGTGACTAGAAGCTTCTAAAGGAGTTACATTCTGTTATTTTGTATGTGAGACCTTAAGAATGATAACTTACTGTAAGTATCATGAAAGCTATTACCTCGATTCACAGGGGAATATGTTACAATTTGAACTTCAATCTATGTTTCATGACTAATAGCATAAAACATATAATGACGGGCTGGAAACAGTTTGGGCTGAGTTTAAAAAGACAGATTCCTTATGTATCTCTTTTATTTAAGCGTTTCTAAATATTATTTTCTTTTTCTCATTTTAATTTGCAGTATTACTTTACTGTTCTATTTGGCCATGAAGGGCAGAAGCCACTGGAGCTCCGTTGTGAGGATGAAGGTGATGGAGATGAATGGGTGGAAGCTATTCACCAGGCTAGGTATGAAACTTGATCATTAATCTTCACCTGTGTCTTACTGATAATAATTTGAAAATCTAAATTCACCTTCTAAAATAGAAATACATTTTACAATGTGTTAGATGTGTATTACTTGCAATTTACAGGTATGTTTTAAAAATAAATGCTTTCTTCAGTTCATGCTTACAAAACTGTATTTTATCATTTGCAAATGATTGTATTCTAGATGAATTTTTCTACAGGATACCCTTTTATTAGAAACAGCTTCTAGGATAAGTCTCTGTTAAAAGTGAAGTGAATTATATGCATGAAGAAATAAGTGATCTGCCAAATGAAGAAACAAACATTTCTTCAAAAGCTCTTACTCGGGGCTTTTACTCGGGAGTAAGTGTAAGAAAAAGGAGACCAAACCATCATTATGATAAAGCGTAATGAAAAAAAATTCTTCTTTAAATCGAAGCTCTGAACAGTGTCTTTTGAAAGGGGACGTGTTAACAGTTCCAGCTATGCAATAATTTCCCTGAGAAGAGGTCTGATTGGATAGCATTCAAGGTTTATAGTATAACTGAAAATCAGCCAACTGAAGGTTTGAGAAATAGGTTGCAGAGGCAAATGTCTGTTGAAATGCACTTTCTCCAGCCTCTTCTCTTACACACTAACCTCAGCTACTCTACCATGGTAACACTTTGAGGAAGGAGACAGTTTCTGAGTTGCTTACAACTTAAGCCACGTAAACAAAAGTGATTGTGCTTTGTATCTAAAAATGAAAAACACCAGATAGCAGCATTTAATTTAGACCTTCTGAAATTAGTCCCTGAAGCTCTAGCCCTTATGTCCTCTAGACATCTACTGTTTGGATCTTTATCATTTTCTTAGTATTGCTGCCTAACTGAACAGGTTTTGCTCCTTCTTGGAGCACCTGTTGGGTTGTGGTACTAGATGAGCCAAATTTTGCACAGTAGCCCTGCCAGTGAACAACAAATTTCAGGAACTATCAGGTTTTGGAGTTTCTTCCCATACCACCCATGTTATTAAGGAGAACTGTTCAACTTGTTATTGATTTTAGGTCAATTTCTGCTGTGATTTATGATAAAAAACAAATGAAGAAAGGAGACTGAATTTTTTGCTTTCTGGTAAGGGCATTCAGGGTAAGCAGGATCCTACAGCGTGTTCCCTATTCTGAGAATTTTCTTCTAGCTTGTTGCCTGGTGTAAAAGGCACATATGCAAGAAGAGCAACAACACTGAGTTAAAATTTCTTATTGGAAGGTTCAGTCCATAAACACATCCCACATGAATTTCCAGGGCAGCAGTTAGCAAAATACTAAACCAACCTTAAACACAAATGAAAACACAGACAAACTTTTTTGGAAGAAGCTAGTCTTGAATTGTTACTTGCACCTATTGTCTGAAGTGACAGCTATAATAACTTGAAACTATGGATAGGGACTATGAGGGATATTTTCAGGGCCCTGTGTCCTCTGAGGGATTTTGAATGTGCTTTTCTGCACTGGTTTGATATTTCTAGGCAAGGCCTTCCAAGGACCTGAACATTGCTTTCCATGTTATAGTATTCTTCTTATTTTGACAGAATACCAATAAGTGACAAAAATTGTGTTGAAATTTAGCTGCTCAACACACAGCAAAAGACACTGCTGTTTTTGCATTGTTATTCTAATGCTATCCCGCTTGAGTGCAAATTACTTTTATTTGCTTTATGTTGTGCCTAGCAAAAAAGACTTGTGGTTACACACCTAGTTATTTAAGCATTGGGTCTTTTACCAAAGGTAAAGTGAAAGGTAATAGTTTTAGGCTATTACCTAAGATTTTTCTTGCCATCTTAAATAAAACAATGTTGTCTCAGGGATTATTTTTTCCCTGTGTCACCAGACTTTTTTGTTTGAGTTTGTCTATATTTTTGACATATGGGGACAAGCTGTAGCAACTGCTTGAGTGTTACTGCTTGTCTGAGACTTGCATAAGACATTTCTGACCCTTCTCTCACAGTTTTGTTTTGAATTGCTAAAAGGCAGTTTGTGTTGCTTTTTGAAGATACTTCTTTCAGTATCTTAGATACCTTAGGTAAAAAATTTGAAGAGATATTAAGAACATCTCTCCTTCCTTTAAATTTAAGTCCTGGAATATCCTGTTTTGTGTGAATATGTTAGAAATATTCATCTACTTTCTAGAGATCCCTTTGTAATCAGTAGCTGTGATAATCCCTGTTTTAGGTGAGACAAAACAGGAGTGAGTTGCTTTTCCTTTTTTGTTTCATTGTTGGTTTTTTGTTTTGTTTTGTGTTGTTTGATTGATGCATACAAAATGTGTTTTTTTGGACTGCTTTCCCTGACTTTTGCAAAATGCACATTGGCAGTCGTCAGACTCTCTTCCATGTTTTATTTAATTTGCAATTGAAAAAATAAGCCTTTCCATCCCAGTACACACTACAACCCTCTTTGAGAATTAGGTGTTTTGTCTGGATGCAAATTATTAATTAAAACATTTCCTGTTGTGAAGGGATGAACGTGTCCCTTGTTTCTTGGAAGATTTTGCTGTGGTGGGATGCTGCTGCTTATCATTTGGGGAGTACTGTACAGTCTTTGAGAGCCGACGTGCTTTTGTGTGCTGCAGCTAGATGCTGCAGTGCTTATGTTCCCCTCCACAGTACTTCCTCCTCATCTGAGAATGGATGGTTTATGATCTTACAATGGCATATGCAATTCAGTATATTCTACTGGGACTCAATTCACTGTGAGCTCCATGTTCATACCCATTTTTCATCTCTTTTCATTTTGTTTCAATTCTCAGTGTTTTGACTTTTCAGTAATATTCAGAGTGACAGAGAAAGGTTTAGCTTTTTGGAGTTACATTTCTGGACTGAGGGATTTATTCTTGGCAACTGCTGGCTCCTCTGTCTGTGAGTGCTTCTGGGATTTCTGTCCTGGGCTTTTGTTCCAGAACTTGGCCCCTTTTGAAAATATATTTCTCTGTCAATAGACTGAGACTGATCGTTTTTTTTTTTTACCTTCTTTACTATTTCTTCTTTGATTTTAATTTTTTTTTTTCCACTTAGCTGAAATCCTGTTAGGTTTCTTATTCTTTTTTTTCTTTCTTTCTTTTTTAATGTATGAAGTACTCATCAAATTTCTACTCTAGCTTATTTGAAAGTCTTGAATTAAGTACCCAGGGCTGCAGTTTCATGTATGCTTTATATCTGTACAAGCCTACACTGCTGCTGGAAGAACCTGTCATTTTCATAAGTCAGCTTTTCTTTCCCACACCTTTGCCAGCCCTTCCCTCATGCTGCCACAAGCGTGAACTTAATTGGGAAACTGATTTGCACTAAAAACAATGACATTTTTCATATTTTTTGCCAACATAGTTTTAATCTATTTCAGTTCTCTGAGTCCGTTTACTACACATCCACACAATATACCTGTGTTCACCACACAAAGGAATGGGAGGCACTTGGTTGGAAAAGCTGTGTGGGGGAAAAGAGTGGAGTGTTTCTTCCAGCTAGATTGCTGTTTAAACCGTATGATATGCCCTCCAATCCACAATCCTCAAAGAAAAGACTTACTCTTCAGTCTTGTTGGCACACTTTGCCTGCTAGTGCAGGATGTATTTCACGTAGGATTTTGTAGACAGTTGTAAGCTCAGTGTGCTAGCTTGAAGCTGCCTGGAGGCTGAGAGTAAGTTCCTTTGCTGCTAATGCCTTAATGCTGGAAAGGCGATAGCAACCGTGATTTTGTAATTTCCAGTTGGCTGGGAATGGGTCTGAAAGGATTTTAGAACTCAGAATATAAGGAAAGCAATCTCATATCTGCCGTTCAAATAATGCAGAACAAAAGGACAGGCAATACCAAATCTGAGGCGAGGCTGCCTCTGTCCCTATACCCAGAATGAATCAGAAGTGAGCCTGAGCATATGTTCTCAGCACACATGAACACAGATGCAAGCCTAGCTGGCCGTACAGATCAGCACAAACAAACATTCAGAGCTCTTGCAGGCATAGACATCACCAGCAGCCTTATCTTGCTCCCCGCCCCGACTGATTAGGTTGAAGGCATACTTACAGAAAAACATACGTACATACAATATGGAACCCTTCAGTAAATAGCCTAGACATGCGGTCTGCTCAGGAACTGGCCCTGGATCCTTGGTCCTCCATTGCTGGCAATTGGAAGCATGACTCAAAGCCCCTCAGTCCCTCTCCAGCTGCTAGCCTTCAGCCTCACTCAGAGGCGAGGGTTTCTTGTATCTGACCTTACACACTCAGCCTAGCTGTTAACTAGCTTGTGGGAAGCTCATTTTCAGAAGTCAAACATACAGATACGTTTATCAGTCAATCGCCCAACCGTATGGTCTTCCTAGTAACTGAACTGGGTCTTCTGTGACCTCCAAAGGCTATCTCACCGACTCTCTGATGATTCCAGTCTCGTAGACTCATCAGTGCCTGGCTTCTAAGGGGCTAATCTGACTCACTGGCTAGTGAGGCTTGACACTCAGTATAGATCACGCCCTGAATATGCGCACTCACACCATATACACACACTCCTGCTTTCCTGAAACTGCAGGCACACAGGGTCATATTGCCTGTTGCCCCAGCTGCTGGCTCATGAACACGTGTACAGAGTCTTCTCACTCAGGCAAAGAGTTAGAAACTGAGTTTACTGACAAGATAGAACATAATGTGCTGATTGGGGTAGGGCACAGCCAGACGACATTACTGACAGTGAGGCTGGTGACTCCTGCTGGTGGCAGGAGCTGGCAGTTTTTTTTCTTGATTGGGTCACTGGTGTTCCCTGCCTGTGCTTTTGGCCATTCCTGTGGCGAAGGACCTTATATGGACTGATTGGTCTCCTGTGGTAGCTGTGGGAGTAGCTAGGCCAAGGGGCTCATTTATCTGCTTAGGTTATTTGCATTCATTAAAATTAGTCTATTATCACACACCCTAACATTCCTACTCTTAGACATAGAACTAGAGAGGATGGCATCACCTATGCTTCTTGCACACAGAAGTCTGTCTTCTCCCCCAGGAGTGCTGTGTTCCTGGAGCAGACATCTTAGTGCTGCTGCAAACTACTTTTTAGCCCATTAAGGGGACTACTTCTTCTTGGCGGATAGGTTCCTGTTGTGTTTCCCTTTTCTGTCATTTCCACATTACCACACAGCATATTAGATAGACATAAAACTCCACAGGCAGTCATTATTTATTGTTGTTATGGCTGTCTAGGTGATTGGTGTGGTTGTTTTCTAAGTGAATATTTGCATTTTCGTCGGTCTCCCCCTCTCCAAGAGATATTAGCTGCAAGTTCTCAGGAGCTCAGTGAATCCTTAGCTCAGGAGTGTGTATGTTCCCTTTGTATTTGGTCTGTTCTTTATAGCTGGTGTTGAATTCTGACCTGTTTTTGCATAATGGAGTAATGTACCTCTCTATTTGAGTTCATTACAGATTAATTCCTTTAGTCAGATTTTCCTGAATAAAGGAGTGCTAGGACAATTGAAACAGCTTCCTTTTTAGTATGAGTTGTAGTGGGCCCTGTGTTTTGGAATTTGATGGATACTGCATTGATCAATGAAATTTGTTTTCAGGATTGTCTCATTGTCCCATGAGAGGGTAGCATTGCCCTCCAGCATACCCACTGTCCAAAAGAAAGCCATTCCCCAACTCCATAGCTTGGGTGCACAAAGCTTTCAGTGTTTGTTGGATCTACCTTTTTAAAGGTTTATGTTCCAGTTTTTATTTTCATATCTCAATTTGAATTGTCTTGTACTAAAAATAATGAGCCATTTGGGATGCAGATTAACCACATTTCTGGATATGTCACGCAGTCCTGTTATGCCACCCTCTCCATCCTGACTACTGTAGTCATTCACAGTCCAAGTGCCATTTCCCACTTGCATGACTGGAAATCAACAGACACTATTTTTACAGCCTTTCTAAACATTTGTCCATGTGTATCTGAAAGCCCATTTTACTTTTATATCTTCCAGTAAGCCTGAGCTCTATAAACTCTTAAAGCCATTGATTGTCTTTGAAATCTTGTATCATCAGAAGTTCATTAAATGTCAATGGTACTCATGTACAGGTGGTCTCACAAGCCACATTGATTGCAGTCGTAGCAGTGGATTATGTAGGTTCTATTGTAACATTTACCATCCGTAATGTGGCTGCTAATACGACAGTAAACTTCAAATCTTGTTTGGAAGCTGCTTCTCCTTTGATGAGGAGACCAAGGCTGCTTGACGGTAGTTCATATGGGCAGATGTACATGCAATTTATTTTGCATGCCACACCTCCAAAGCCATCTTGCCTGCTTTTCACGAAGAGTTGATGGAGTTGCATTCTGCACTTCAGATTTGATAGGGCCATAAGTATTTCTGACAAGGTTCACTGCATAGTGCCTTTGGCTGTTTATGTAGTTTGTACAGTTTTTTTGTACAGTTAGCGTTCTAAGCCTTTATCTGCTATGAGAAAAGGGAGTTCCTAATAATGAGAGACCTCTCAAGTAGCTCTGTTTTCTGAGTCTTGCTACTTCCTGTTAAAACCTTACAGAATTACTTCTCTCTATAAATACCACTCTGCATAAAACTGTGGTTCACAACAGTTGGTTTTTTTCTTTGAAGCAGTACCTAAACAAGAGAACTAGATCCAGACTGTTCATATGTTGTTTTATGAAATTTTCATCTTCTTTTGACAGCTGAAGGCTTTGGTATCATTTATTAATTAATAAATTAATGGATTTTGTATACATATGTAATTAATTAAAAGCCTGCTGATCCATTAGTGAAACCATGCTGTCTTTGAAGGCTTCAGAGATTATGCTTGATACACAGAATAGCAATTTATGTGTTATATCTAATTCCTAAATGTAGAGATGGATGAGAAATGCAGAGAAAAGTATTGTTGGAATTAAATGAAGTTTATTCCAAAATCCTGTAATTTCCATTTCCCAGAACAAGTGCAGATTTGAAAGGAAAATGGCTAGCCCATTTGAAGTTACTGTAGTTGCATAGGCTGTTCTAACTAACTTCTATTTGTACTACGAATTATGGGAGTGAATAAAGTGTTTGGTTTCTATCCCAAGACTGACATTTTATGCAGTCAAAACCACTAGCTAGGCAAAATAGTCTATATGCATCTCAAAAAAATTAAAAAAAATTCAGTCTTTTGTTGTAAAGTTCTTATGGCCTTATGAAGCAAGACTGCAGAAGTACAGCTAAATGCATTTTAAGAACTTGAAAAATTTAGATGAAATTTCTTCCCCTAAAGGAAGAAAATAAAAATAGCAAAAAGACAAAAAATATTGTATGTACTACTGCTCTTGAATTTTGTGTCAGTTAAGACTGCAGGAGTTGTTCACTCTTCAAGATTCTGCATCTTGATGTTTTCCCTGGCCTTAAATAAAAGCAAATACAAATCTGTCAAGTTTTATATTGGAAACATTTTGTAGCGAAAGAAAGAAAGACAATTTTGAAAAGGAAGGATCCAAAAAAAGGGCTCGTCACCTGTCTGGATCTAGTTCTGGGTAGAAAAGGCTGCTCTTCGTATTAAATGTGAATTACTTAATGCTGCAAGCAGTAGGAACTACGTTTTCTTTTCAGTTACATTTGCTTTTATCATTGTAACACCTCTTAATGGTTGTAAATGTGCAGGTGCTATCTGTGTTTCTAACTCAGACACTTCTTATCACGCCCCTTAAAGTGCAAGGAGATTGAGAACTATGTTTTCTGAAAAAGCTGAATTCTTGTAAGCCAAAAAGATAATTAACAAACATCTGTAAAGCGCTTGAACTCATACCTTATTACTCTTTATTCCACAAAAGACATACGTACATTATACATTTTTTCAGGGATTATATTTTATCTTTTAGAAGGGATGTTCAGTGCCCTTTTCTGTCCATTTACTTTTGCAGTAGTTAAATATAAAAATAAATGCAATGGAATTGAATTCACTTTTTATCCTTCTCATAATCCATTCAAGGAGGAAAAACTTTAGCTTTATGATAGCTAACTATTTTAAATCTAAGTTCCCTTTCCAGGTTAAGCAGTGAATTTAACAGCTTTACTAAATAGTTTGCTCCTGCAGTATGTAATTGAAGTTACGCTGATTGAATTAGCCATAAATGTATAGGGGAAAAAAAGATTAACTAGAAAGGATGCACGCTGTTGCATTTTTAGAGCAGCGTTTAACAGCAAAAATAAAATAAAATAAAAATAAATGCTGTAGCAAGTAGAACGAAGTTTAGAAGGAAAGCACATGCAATCCAAAAATTCCTTCCATCAAATCCTGTACTAATATGACAGTAGGAAAGATGTGATAGTCAGCATTTTCAGTGATTGATTATAGATCATAGAATAATAAAAGATCTTTTGCCAAAGGTTTGTACCTTAGTTCCCCTGTGTTTTTGCAATTTGGTCTTTGTCTTATAAATCATGGATCTGTAGAATATGTTGAGTAGGAAAGGACCTTGCAGGTCATGTAGTTCCACCCCCCTGCCACAGTCAAGGACACCTCACACTGCACTCATTCAGCCCAGCCTTGAACACCTCCAGAGTCCCTCCTCAGCCTTCTTGTAGGCCCCTTTAAATACTGTAGGCTGCAATGAGGTCTCCCCAGAGTCTTCTCTTTTCCAGGCTGAGCAACCCCAACTCTGTCAGCCCTTCTTCATAAGAGGCTTCAGCCCTCTGGTCGTGCTTCTGGCACTTCTCTGAACCTGCTCCAACAGGTTCACGTCCTTCTTGTTTTGGGGGTCCCAAAGCTGAATGCTAGATTGTGTCTCATGAAAGTGACGTGGAGGATCACCTCTTTTTCCCTTCTTTTGATGTAGGCCAGAATACACTTGATTCACTTGGTCTTCTGTGCTGCAAGCAGATGTAGCCAGCTCATACTCAATTTCTCATCCAACAGTACTAAATCCTTCTCCTCAGTGCTGCTCCCAGTCTGCTCATTGGCCGGCTGGAACTTGTGGTTGAGATTGCTTTGACTTATGTGCAGAACCTTGAACTTGGACTTGTTGAATTTCATGAGCTTCACACAGAGCCCATCTCTCAAATCTGTTAGGATTGCTCTGGATGGCACCCATTCCCTCCAGTGTGTCAACCACACCAGTCAGTTAGGATGAGTGGCTAATTACTTGACTCGCAGAGGAACAGTCTCCTTGAGACCTAGGTAAATAGGCTGCATATGTCTGTAGATTTTACTGAATCATTTTCCAGCAAGCAGGCACTTCATAGGACTGTGCTTTTTCTGCACATTTAAATTGTCTTTGTCAGAGAGATTGAATCATGTGAAAAAACAGTTTAAGATGTTGCGTAAGAAGGTCTGATTTTTTTCTTTACCTGAAGTTGATGATTTGGCAGCTAGGAGTTATAAGAAAGGACTGATACCACAGTTCCTGTTACTAAGTAGATTAAATAAACTTATTTGAATAAAACACTGAAGTAGGTATTAACAAAGCAAAATAACTGTGTTGAGGATTATGATGGGAGTTCTTCCATAAAGATAGAGAGAATTAGAAGCATTTTAACTGAGATGCTAAATGCTGTATACATATATCCCCAAGTAACGGAAGGAAAAAGCTGCCCTTAAAATAATTAAAGAATTTGACTGAAGAGAATTCTTGAGCTAAACCTGGAAATTGGAAGCTTTTAAAAAGATGAGTGCTGTTGTCTTGTTCAAGGGAGATTTCGAACGCTTCTATATCTGAAAAGATTATTGAGCATTTTGTAGCTCTGGATGATTTGTGATCAAGCTTTTCATTATGTATTAGACAAAACAAGGATTTTTTTCCTGATTTCTTGTCATTTTTGTAATTCCTGTCACTATCCCAGAAATGGATATGAAAGAGAACATCTTGCTATTTTTAATGAATTAATTGTTTTCCTTTCTAGTTATTCAGATATTCTGATTGAAAGGGAAGTATTGATGCAGAAGTACATTCATCTTGTCCAAATTGTAGAGACTGAAAAGATTGCAGCCAATCAACTTCGACATCAACTTGAAGATCAAGACACAGAAATCGAAAGACTTAAATCAGAAGTATGTGACAAAGTAATCAGTAAATTGTAATATTTTCCTGTGTGCATCATAATAATTTTCAATATTTCTGTAATTTTTGTGACTCGATATATAAAATTCCTCCTATGAATCCTTGGCTAGATTTTTTTCTTACAAGTACTATGGACTGGTATATTGATTGGATTACTGTTTTGTCAGAGTTCAAGATTACACATTGCTTTGCAATATGAATGCCACTAATGATATTATTTCCTACCTGTCTTTAAACAATGAGTTTGGTCCAAACTACCCTATTTCACTGAGTATTAGAAGTTTTGTTGCAGTTTTGATCTGAGGAGGTGTGAAATGCGCATTTCATTTTGAGAGGAGAACCAGCCCTCTTCCGGTTCTTTTTCCAGCTGGATCAAGAGCCTTTTTTGTTTCCTGAGAACTGTGTTTGTGTCCCTGTGACCAAATATATGCTTGGCATTCTGTGCAGCTTAATCAAACTTTAAGAAGAGCCTTAGAAGATAAAGAAATTATTTTTCTGTTAGTTTCATAAGAAAGAATTTCATTACGTTGAAAAAGCATTTAATGAATGGTTGTTTTTATCAGATTATAGCTCTAAATAAAACAAAAGAAAGAATGCGACCTTATCAAGGCAACCAGGAAGATGAGGATCCAGATATTAAAAAAATTAAAAAGGTAAACATGCACCACTCTGTGTTTAAGAGTAGAAAAATGGAACGGGGGATGTTTTCTTCTATTTTAGTCTGTCTTGTTTTGTTTCCCACTAGTTTTGTCTTCGGTTACTGTTTAATTAAGCACACTCAACTATCACGATATCTTTTGCCATGACCCTACTCAAACTACTTAAATTATATCAATTTCTATTTTTCAAAGGTGTATTTATTCCATAGTGTATTTCTTACTTAGGTGTTTGTTTTTACTTGGTATATATTCAGTTTATTAGAGAAGGTTGCACATTTCATTCAACTGCTTGTGAAGATTGAAATTAGGTCACAGGCCAAGAATCAAGCACATAGTGAGTTTATATTCCTTGCTTGTAAAAGTGTTTATAAAAAAATAAGAGAATAATTTACATTCTGTCACTGCATATGGAATACAAACACTGAAAATGCAGAGAGCTACATTATTTCAGGTTTTCTGCTGGTCTATTTGATGTTGCTTGTTCTAGGAGAATATGGCCAGTGTTTTTAGCATAAATTAAGAATTGTCCCAGTTTGTATGGTATTTACGTGCGAAGCTTTTGGTAACACTGCTTACGGCTGTATATAACTGCCTCAAGAACTGTGCCCATAGATGACTCCCACAAATCCTAATACATAAGTATAAATGGAAATCGCACTTGAAGATGTGGTCCTTTATCTGTCACCCAAATTTTCACAGTGCTCAGTCTCTCAGATGACATAATTTCTTTTCTGCATGGATTTAGTTTCACTAACCATTTTGGATAGTCTGAGTCGGGGTCAATACTGAGCTGGTACCCTTATGTGAATATTCTTTTTCATTGTAATAAAGTCAGAACTGTCTCTTTTTGTACACAGAGAGTTCTGATTCTGATTCACTGCTTTCTACATCTTCATTGTTTTGACAGTTGGGCCTCTTTTTTTTCTTTTTTTTTTTTTTTTTAAGTTGTTTATTCAGTGTAAACTGTTACCAGTGAATTTTTCCATTTCTCTTTCAAGACAAATGGTTGTCACATCAAGGTCAGGGCAACTGAAGTTTTCTGTGACTGGAAGTAGATGTTTAATCCGCTTGTAACTTCAATGGATATTATGCTTAAGTAGGTTTCTCTGTGGCATAGAAAATCATTATAAGAACGCCCCAAACCTACCTTTTCTGGATAATAGTATTTCTCGTCTAGGTGTCTGCTATTATACTGTGTGTAGCTTTAGATACAAGCATTACGTGATACCTGCATGAAAAAACAAACAAACTGAGCTTAGCGGCTTTTTCAGAATTACGTCAATGCTGATATTGAAGTCTGTCTTGAAATACCTTACACAAAAACATTGTACAATATGATTGGTGGTGTAAGAAAGTAAGAAATGTGTAAGGAGAGGTAAAAGGGGTTAAAACAACCTGTGTGTAGGATAATTGTGCTGATAGAAAGAGGTTGAACTTTTGAGACTGTAATAAAATCTTGCTGTGTATATGTTGTCTTTTCAAGCAATTTCTGGGCAGCAACTATTATGAATATTACAAAATGCTTGTGGGATTTATATTAAAAATAGATACCTAAAATAATTATTAAGGAACAATTATAGATCAGTAATATTTTAGAGGACAACAGATTTTTTTGACAGAGGCTTTTCATGTAGAAGGTTATTTATTGAGAGAAGAACTTAAAAATAGTCATGAAAGTTTTCTTCTCATCTGTTTTTCTGCCTGGTTCCTTTTTAGGTTCAGAGCTTTATGCGAGGCTGGTTATGTAGAAGAAAATGGAAGACTATTGTCCAAGATTATATTTGTTCTCCCCATGCAGAAAGTATGAGAAAAAGGAATCAGATAGTTTTTAACATGGTTGAGGCTGAATCTGAATATGTGCATCAACTTTATGTTCTTGTGAACTGTTTTCTGAGGCCCTTAAGAATGGCTGCAAGTTCGAAGAAGCCACCTATCAGTCATGATGATGTTAGTAGTATTTTCCTTAATAGGTATGTTTATTTTTTTGTTGCTTTTGGAAGTTCCTCTGACCACTCTTGTTCATTCTGTCTGTATTTGTAGTGATGAAGTTTTGCTTTTGTTTGTTTGTTGTGATATAAGTAATGTGTCTGAGTTGGACCTCATTCCCTTGGGGTAAGAGGTAAGTTGCAGTCTGTGATTCTGTTTGAAACCATTTAGTCTTGTCTGCCTCCTTACATTCTGTAGCTGCTGTGCTAGAGGAAGGAAAACATAAATAATGCCTTATCGAGCAGCTCTCTTAAATTTTCTGTCACCTTTCCTGTTTCCTTTTCTCTTAAGAGAGTGAAATTGTACTTAGTGGCCTCATATGATTCAGATAAGACCCTGAGGATGAGTATGTCATATTTTCTGTTTTCTGTTGTCGTGCCTAAGGAGCCTCCTTTTTTCTTGCTTGTCTTTTCATATCCAGCAAAGAAGAATTGTTCTTTGCATTAAGCATCCTAGTGCTATTGTAACGAGTATGTAAAAACAAGCCAGCAGCCGTATAGAATTTGGTACAGGATTGGGACTGCATTCAAGACTGCCCCAAACTTCTAAGAAAACAACTTGTTTCTTTAGTTATGAGACAGACTTTCCTTTCATAACATCTCATTCATGATCACTGAACTCTTCATGATTTCACTTACCATAGGGATACCTCTAAAGCTTCTTCTGCTGATCACGTGAGCTCAAGTACAGTGCTATCCGAAGTTCACATTATAGAAAACCTCTCATCTTCAAATTTTGAGGAGTACTGTGAGAATACCTGTAACTGCCACTGGCTAGAGGTTTTCTAAAACTGTTGATATATTGTCAGAGATATTCTTGGAACACTTAGTTGTTAACCTATGTGGAATATGTTGTTTAATAGATTATTTTATTTAAAAGATTAAGCAATTAAGATATGCTTTCCATGGTAAATACTATGTATTTTGTAAAGATACTGCACTAAAAAATCTAAACAATATAGTAAAATGAATCATTTACTTCCATAATAATAATAATTGTCTTCTGTTTTTCCTACTGAAATGAAAAATGCACCAATAAACAAGAAGGAATGCTTCTTTGTGAATTATAAATTGGCAAATAGACCTAAATTGTCTTTTTTGTTTCTTTAAATACTTGTTTTTCAGTGAAACAATCATGTTTCTTCATGAAATATTTCATCAAGGTTTAAAAGCAAGGATTGCTAATTGGCCTACCTTAATTCTAGGTAAGTTGCTGTATTTTCTACTATTGTATTTTTTACAGTATTTCTACAAGTTATTATACTTTCTCAATTTTTGTAATTATTTTTTTGAAATTGCTGTGAGTTTTCTTTCTTTCTTTTTTTTTTTTTTTTTAAATGACAGTGTCCTTTTTTAATGAAATGCTTTTGTGGAGCTAGTACCGTATGGTTTGGTGTAGTGAGTGTACCATGTGGGCAATAGTATAGCATTCCTGATATCAAATGAGAATTCCTCTGTTTTAGCCTTGATCCTGAGCATTGTTTACACAGAGGCCCCTACATTTTCAGTGAAATTATCTGGTTATTATCTCATCAGAACAACTATATTTTGACAGGTGAAAGAAGCAAGTAAAATGTTTCTGAATATATTGGAAACAGAACTGATTGCAGTAATTCACTTCCATAGAACATAATAGTTTTGCTTTTGGTTTTTTTTTTTAATACATTCCAAGACATGGATAGCTGGAAAAAAAAGCATTTCTTGACTTTTTCTAGCTGACTTATTTGACATTCTGCTGCCAATGCTGAACATATATCAAGAATTTGTTCGGAATCATCAGTATAGTCTACAAGTACTGGCAAACTGTAAGCAAAACAGAGATTTTGACAAACTCTTGAAGCAATATGAAGCCAACCCAGCATGTGAGGGGCGAATGCTGGAAACTTTCCTTACTTACCCCATGTTTCAGGTAGTCTCTGTACATTTTTTTCACTCTTTGTTTTTAATGTTTTGTTGAATCATTTTGTGTTACTGAAATCATGATTGATAGAAGATATTTCTTGCGTAAGTAAAAGTAGTCTCATCCAAACTAATTTAGTTTTTATATATTTCATTATTATACAGAAACTGCTTATAGAGATCTTTTCTCCAACTGCAATGACTCAAATCTATTAAGAATGCTGTATATATGCAAGGAGAATGTTGGGTGAGGACTAGTACCAAAAGAACAAAAAAGGAAAAGTTGAGAAACAAATTCTTGACTTCTGACCTGCTGCAGGAATATGCAACAGTCCAGACAGGGGTAATATAACTGGTACAGCAGTTAGAGCAATCACAAGCATTTTAGGATAAATATATTTTGAAACCCTCTTCCTACTTTTGTTCTTCAGTGACCTGGTCTTTAGAAAATAAAAAATATACAGCAGAAGTATTTGAAAACTTCATTAGCCTTATGATATTTTGTGTTGATCTGTCTGGATTAGTTATTTGCAGCTGTTATCAAAAGTCTTTGAAACACCAGTGTGATAATTTTATAACTTTTATGTTTGACATGGTTTACTTACCATGACAATGGTGAACCCCAGCAGTTTGCTTGGTAACTGGCAAATGAAGTTCCCCCCCAAAAAAGGGTCACTGCCATTGTGTTAGAACTAGTCAGCCCTATTATCTTACTTAGAAGGCCATTGCTACCTCTAACAGTGTATTTGTTCAGCTTCCAGCTTGTGTATTATAAGGTTTGGGAAATTTTGATTGAACTTAAAAATATCTTGGGATTTTAGAGGGGAGAGAGAGAGGGTCCTATTGATATGATGAATAATGTTGTGATGAGGAGGTTTTCAGCATAGGAGAAAGCATCTCTACACTTTCTTAATGGTTCTTATTCTTTAAAGATAAATAGTACTGCAGGATCACTTGCTTCTGTTTAACATTCGTGAATGTGCTTTAAGTGATGACAAAGTGAATCAAGATCGTTGTGCTATTATTTGGCCTTTAACTGTCAAATCTTGCATGTTCTTCAGTGTCCGTTAGTACAATACGAATTATTTCATCTGTATGCTAACAGGCCACCATCTGGCTTGTAAAAAATCTAGATGCTTGCAACATGTTACAATTTTAGTAAGGTGTATATGGATCTCCCAGAATGTTTTGAAAATTTTCTGTGTTGACACTTAAGTAGCAGTAAGAAAATAAGAAATTCAGTGTTACATTTGTCATTGTCTCTGATATGATTTTTTTTCTTTGAATATTGAACTGAACTTATGTTTCCTCAGACTGAAAATGTACGCACACATATGCAGCCTCTGTGACCAAAAAGTTCAGAATTTTGGCAGTCGTTTGGATTGTATGTATAATCACTTAGCTGTGGATATTTGTTAAAAAAGACAATGTTTGCAGAACTTTATCGACCAATGTAATACTTCGTATTTAAAAAAAAAAAAAAAACCTGTATTGAAATTATTTCTTTAATGATTTACTGATTCTATTCCTAATTTGTTTTAAGATTCCTAGATACATAATAACGCTTCATGAACTCCTGGCTCACACACCACATGAACATGTTGAACGAAAAAGCCTTGAATTTGCAAAATCCAAACTAGAAGAACTTTCAAGGTGAGACTTTCTACGCTTTTATTCAATAATTCTGAAGCAAAGATTCTGAAATGTAAAATGAATTTTCTCTCTTAAGATTTGGTTTTGTTCTTTTTTTAAAAAATTATTTTAAAGAAAAGAAAACCAAACCAAAGTCCAGAAAACCAAAGAAATAAATAGTAATATTTAAACTCTTCTAGTCTTTCGTTGAACAGAAATCTACAAGTACCTCGTATTTTGGGTAGGGGAGAGCAGAGTTGCTATAGAAACCACCTACCCTTGAGTTATGAGCAATTTTCTTTTTTAAAGAAATATATGGTTTTTTTCACAGTTTTTTTTTAAAAGGGGCATTTTCGATATTCTGCAATGCTGGAGATCAGTCAGGGTCTTGAGAAGTACTGAGTTCTCAATCCATGTTACAATTTGCATGTGTTAATGAAATAACTGATTATCGCATATGTTATAAAGAATGCCAAATAAGCTGGAGCTAAAGATGTATTTTCAGAAGTAGTACTCACTGTAGAAGTCTGTAAAATGAATATCTTCCCAGAAACTCCAGGCCTATCTTAGATGCTTCTTTCTGTCAGCCAAAGCAGAAATTTGGTTGCTATCATTAGGAAACAGATCTTTCTGCTGTGAACAAAGACACGCTACATGAACAAGAATGTATGCCTTGAATATCTGGAGTATTCACCAAAAAAGTCCCTGTAACATATGTAGCTGTAAATGCGTAATTGATTTATAGCTCTTGTTAATTGCATTCTTTTGACTGTTGAGATTTCTAATGCCTTTAAGACACAGTTGCTATGTTGGACAGACTACCTATTAGTTTGGAGCTTATTAATTTTTCTTTTTTGTCCTGCTGCATCTTCAATACAGTCAGCTAAATGTCATTTCCACCACCTTTTAAAGCTCTGGCTTCTTTTGAAGAAGTAGCTACATTTGCTTCTTGCAGTGCAAGTGGGGTCTGCCATATTCTGATGCCATTTGAAGCAGATAAGTAATGCTTCCTTTCCCCTTAGTCAGAGACAATTTCTGTGGGTAGGGTTGTATATATATACGTATAATGAGATCAAATAGCACTGACTCTGCTTCATCTCATAAGTTAGAGTTCATCCAACTAATTTATCTCAGAATGTTCAGAATTGGAGGCTCAAATTGACTGATGCTCCTCTGCTCACAAAGCAGGCAATATGGACCATATGTATAAAACATTATGGCTTATTTATTGTAGATGTGAGGGAAGAGTAGGTTTGAGACAGTGCAGTCAAGTCACAGTTCAGGAATATCACAACATCATACAAGCTTCTGTGTTAAGATCACTCTTGGAATAAACTGCTTTTCTGTGTAAGAGGAGGATACTTACAGAAAGAATCACAGAATCACAGAATTACCAAGGTTGGTAAAGACCTACAAGATCATCCAGTCCAACCATCCACCTATCACCAATAGTTCTCACTAAACCATGTCCCTCAACACAA
>JAOWBP010004700.1:49368300-49382886 GCA_028571105.1 Tragopan temminckii | reverse complement strand
ACCTGCTTTGGCAGGAGGGTTGGACTCGATGATCTCTGAGGTCCCTTCCAACCCCTACAATTCTGTGATTCTGTGATTCTGTGATAAACTGAAACAGAGGAGGTTTAGGTTAGATATTAGGAGGAAGCTTTTCACTCAGAGTATGGCGAAGCACTGGAACAGGTTGCCCAAGGAGGCTGTGGATGCCCCGCCTGTGGAGGCATTCAAGGCCAGGCTGGATGTGGCTCTGGGCAGCCTGGTCTGGTGGTTGGTGACTCTGCCCATAGAAGGGGGGTTGAAACAAGATGATCATTATGGTCCTTTTCAACCCAGGCCATTCTATGATTCTGTGATTCTTTAATGGCCTAAGGCATTGATCTGTCATCCAGCATTGGCTGACATCCAGAAAACTGGCTTCTGGAGGCCCCTCAGAGGCCATCAAATGTGTTTTCTGATCTTCCTATCATCAGCTGCACTAAATTTACCTCTGCTAACAAATATGTCACAATTACAAAATTATGGAGTAGTTGAGGTTTGAAGGGACTTTTGGGAATTGTCCTGTCCAATTCCACCTACTGAAGGCATTATCAACTGGTGCCAGTTAGTCAGCATCATGTCCAGTCAAGTTCTGATTATTTCAAAAGAATGGAGATTTTTTAAAAATCATACTGTTAGTGAACATTCCAAAATTAGCCTCACTTGGTTGTGGCAGTTGTACGCTGGCCAGTCATAACAATTCTTTTTTTTTTCCTTAAGAGGAAATCTGTAGTAGAATCTACGATATGGCAAATGCTCAGTTTCTGTAATTACAAGAGCTTGATGGAAATGCAGTATGTCCTTGGTAGATTTCAGCTGTATAGAAATTTAGTTTTTTTCTGTAAGTATTAAGTTCATTATTGAAAGGAATAGTGCAGTCTCTCTTCACGCTATGAAATAGTAATATTTCAGGCCCATGCAAGAACAGTGTTTAATCTTCTGCTATTTTAGCAAAACAGAATATGGTATTTCTGAAACAATCATTAAAAAAAAAAAAAAATAAGGTTGAGTTGCAGAGCTATATGTGTACATGTATCATATTTATAGATATCATTTTTTTTAAGGAACAAAATTAACAGGTAGAATTGCTTGTTACCAAAATGTGTAGGAGGAATTTCAGGAAAAAAAGTGACTGAAGTGGAAAACTGAAACTGCTTTGTATATATTATTGAGCCTCACACTGGGAGCTGGACGGCAATTGGCAACATACAGAAAAGTCACAGCTCCAACTACACAGAATGATCACCTTCCTAACTTTTACAGTAGAAATTGTTAGATATTTAGATAGTTTTTTTTCAAGGGAATTGTACAACAAACAATAGGTAGGGTGGGTTGTTCATGGTTTTTTTTTTGGTAGAATATAGGTGAATCTAAAAAGTGTTGCATAGGTTTACAGATTTCTAGAGTATAACTTTTCTTAGTGTTTTATTGCAGTGGCACAAATCATTGTGTACTCATTTAGTCTGAAAATGTAATGGTTCTTGAAGGACAACAGAATGTTGTAAGTTGATCAGTGTATATTTTGTTATGTCTCAGATATATTAATAACTTAATAATGAAGTGCAAATAAGGAAATAAATGTAGGAAAAAGTGATGTAGAGCAACAGTGGCTTTTTCAGAGAGTAATGTTAATTTCTCTGTTAGTTTTTGTATACGAACTTCAAATTGTGCTTCACTATCAGATTTGATTCCAGACCCAAAATAAAAGTGATCATGATATCAACATGCAAAAAATTGGTCAGAGAATGGTTTTGAGGTATGAAACAACATGGAAGCATAGTTTGCTCTGTTTTGGAATTTTGTAGATTGCAAATTCAGACTTAATGTAATGAGATTCAATTTAGTGCTTTACTGGTAACACTTCTAACTGAGCTATGTACCCCTGACACTAACACAATGCAAGATAAGAAGAGATCTGCTTCATTTCCATCTCTTTCACACAGACATACATATATACAAACCTTTTCCCTTCAGAACCTTTGTTTTTCTTCCTCTGTCTCTTTGGCTTGAAAATAGTGTACCTTTGCAAATCTAGCGATTGCCAAAAGCTGAGAAAAATGGAGATTGCTGTTCAGCTTTGTTCTCTGATCAACATGTTATTAGCTCAGAGTTGCACGAGAATTTGACAACGATCTATTTGTTTAGACTGTGCTTGCTTGATTCTAAGACTGTGGTTACAGAGATAGATTTACTACTTCCATTAAAAAAAGTACAAATCTGTGAACTTGTCCTAAAACCCAAAATGAACTGGTACAAAGAAGATAAATGACTTTTTTTTTTTTTTTTTTTAATGGAAACTAGTGTGTGTTAATACTTACTAGAATGAAAAGTTGCATGGTTTAATACCAGAATGTTTGGTGGATTAACACTTCAAACACTGTCTTCTAAATATTGTTATAGTCACAGTGTATTTTTTATTTTGATTATTGTCAGGTTCCCTTATTCAAGTCCCTTCAGTTGAAAGGGGAAAACTTAGCAAAGTTCGTCTGGGATCATTATCCTTGAAAAAGGAAGGAGAAAGGCAATGTTTCTTATTTACAAAGCATTTTTTAATTTGTACAAGAAGTTCAGGAGGAAAACTGCATCTACTTAAGGTACAGATGTTACATTATGACTCAATTCTGTATTTCAATTCAATGAAAATAAAGCTTCAGTGAAATTTTAATATTGTGGGGTTTTTTTTTTGTTTGTTCTAAACTGAGATTTTGTGTTGTTTTAAACAGAAGTGAGATGATTTCTGTATTTCTCACTGCAATACACTTTTCCAGAAGTGTGTGATTTTAATAATCACTGGGGCTAGAAACAGTACATCAGTGTTTATGTATAAGCCAGTAGTGGCTCTAAGTCCATTTACAGTGCAATAATCAGTCAGTACACCCCCAGAGAATTATGAAAGAACTTCCAGAGCTGTAATAAGATTAATATTTGAAGTCGGTTTTGTTTTCCTGGGCAACATATTGTCTTAAAGTGAATGTTCCACTTAGAACACTCTGGTTACACTAGTTGAGAATCAGTCTTTCTTGGGTTAGCTTTTGAATGAAGGTAAAATGGCGGTTTATGCATTGATGTATGTTGAACAAAATTTTAATCTGAGAAAGACATATCTGAGATACTTTTAAGACTGCTTAGAATGTCTCTTGTTACTTTCTGTATGCATTTTCACTTTGTACTCTTTAAATAATTAATGTATTTTGCAAAGTAAATTGAGTATAACTGACTGTTTCAAAGAGTCATGTATTAGTTTTATTTAAATTCAGAATAAAATGATGAAATTCTAGTTACTTTTTCTGAAACTTGTGAACAAGCCTCAGAGACAAATTATAGTACGGTAAAAATGAAAAAAATTTTGCATATTTAAACGTATGATTGATTTGCTTGCTTAAGGAAAATGTAATGTATAATCCAGCTGGTTTTAGTTCTTGGAAAATGTACATCATGAAATTGATGTATCTTCCAACAAGCTCTGGATTGTAGAATCTTACTGTAAGGTGTATCAATATTTTAAAATAGCTATAATGACAAATCGGAGCAAATGTCTAAATTTATGAAAAATGTACTTTGTTTTCATAGACAGGAGGTGTTCTGTCATTAATAGAGTGCACATTGATTGAGGAGACAGATGCAACTGATGATGACTGTAAGTTACCTTCAACTGCTTGTAGTAATTACAGTTCTAAGTACATATATATTTTTAAGTTTACCCTTGGTTTATTTTTCGTAACAAATTGATATGTTCTCCTCATTCATGAAATCAGAGAAAGGTCTGTTAACTGATTGAGTAGAATAAATTATTTAATAATGGATATACTGGCTTGCAAAAGGATTTGTTTTGCTATGTTTGTTGTTGCTGTTGACATCTCACATAAGATTTCAAAGTGGCTGAAGGAATGTGACAAATTATTTGCTGACTTTTCTATTCAGCTTCACTCTGAGGATGTTAGAAAGAAAAAAAAACAAACAGATAATTGAGTTTCTTCTTTCATGAAAGCTGAGAGAATTGGCAGAATTAGTGGAAAGTTTTTGTCTACAGATTTTGACTACAGCCCTTTTCAAATGAAGTAACTAAGCACATCCCCAGGCCGGGTGTTTTGTTACTCTTGGCTTCCACCCTGTAGTTTTAGACAAGTATTACCCATGAACTGTGGAAGTAGTTTCATTAATTTCAGCAATCCTTCAGTGTACTGAGAGCGTATGAAATATGAAATACAGAAGTGTTAGAAGGACCTCAGCCTTATTTGGCATTTTAACATGTAACTTACATCAACTCCCACTATTGTATATTTGTAACTTTTATTGTATTTGGTGTATGTGGAAAACAAAGATCAGTGTTTTGGAGTCACATTTACTCTTTGTCAGAGAAATATTTTAATATAACTTTTCCAGTAAGTGGAAACAATATTTTCTTTATATTGTGGTTTGAAATCTCACATTTTGTCTTTTTTTACTCCTTTCACTGTAAAGCAAAAAGCTCTGGACAGGTGTTTGGACACCTTGATTTCAAGCTTGTAGTTGAACCTACAGATGCTCCTCCTTTTACTGTTGTCCTCTTAGCCCCTTCACGTCAAGAGAAAGCTGCATGGACAAGTGATATAAGTCAGGTAGCTTTCTGCATTCTTCATCCTGTTTGTCATGAGATTATTCATTCCATGTTTCTGAAAATTAATCCAAGAGGAAACTGTTTTTTTAGAACTGATTGATTACAATGTATTTGAAAATCCCCTAGTGTTACCTGTTCTCCCTGAAATTTTGCTTTTGTATTCGACTTGTTAGTGGAATGTGTGTCTATCTGAGAGCTGAAAAGCTGCATGACTGAGTTGTGTGCTGCATGCCTACAAAGCTTGGAAGTGGCCTAATAAGTTATAGATAAACGCAGCAGCTGGGAGAGCATTGGGTGAAGTAGTTAGTCAGACTGCCAGGGAAAAACAGTAGGAAATTTTTCTCTCTTGATTATTCCCTTTGAGGAAAGGAAAATCTGCCCCAGCTATTGCTTTCTGAAGAGATTTGAGGGCAACAACAGAGATATTTTAACAATGTGAGAATGAAGAAGATTAAGCTTCTTAAGAGAAGCTGAATGATAGAATCACCAAAATTGGAAAAGACCTCCAAGAACATCTAGTCCAACCATCCACCTACCACCATTTCGCCACTAAACCTTGTCTCCTAGTACACCATCTGAATGCTTCTTGAACACCTCCAGGGATGGTGAATCAACCTCTGCCCTGGGCAGCCTTTGCCTGTTCCAGCATCTGACCACTCTTCTGGAGAAGAAATTTTTCCTAATGTCCAAACTGAATCTCCCCTGGCACAACTTGAGGTCATTTCTTCTAGTTCTACTGCTACTTACACAGGAGAAAAGTCTGACCTGCACCTCACCTCAACATCCCTTCAGGTAGTTGCAGAGAACTATAAGGTCTCCCCTGAGCCTTCTTCACAGGAAACAATTCCACTTCCCTCAGCCTCTCCCCGTAAGACTTGTGCTGCCTTCACAGCTTTATTGATCTTCTCTGGGCACTCTCTTGGGCCTCAATGTTTTACTAATAGTGAGGGGCTCAGAACTGGATGCAGCACTTGATATGAAGCCTCACTTACGCTGAGTACTGGTGGATGATTGCCTCTCCAGTCCTGCTGGCTGCACTACTTCTGATACAAGCCATCTTGCCACTGGCCTTCTTTGCCACCTGGGCACACTGCTGGCTCATGTTTACCTGAGCATCAACCAACACTACCAGGTCTGTTTCTTCCACGCAGCTTTCCAGCCGCTCTGCCCCAAGCCTGGGGTTGTTGTGGCCAAAGTGCAAGACCTGGCACTTGGCCTTGTTGAACTTCATCCCATTGGCCTCAGTCCATTGATCCAGCCTGTCCAGAGGGTTTTCTTACCCTCAAGCAGATTAACACTTCCTCCTAACTTGGTGTCATCTACAAGAGTAGATACCACCTTAAAAGAGAAGAGTAAGGACTCAAGACCCTGTGCAAACATCATGGGCATTTTGTTGCTGCTGAAGAAATCTCTCTCCTACTTTAAGCTTGTCCTTTGGCCCTAGCTCCCTATTACTTTGATTCCTTCACCTCACAATTTTTCTAAGATTTTATTTGTCAAGTAACTGATAAATGCTAGGACTATGCAGTCTTAATGGAAACAGGACTGAACCACCATGGGCAGTTTTGTGCTTAGAGCTTCTTTGCAACATTTAAAAGTCACCTGGAGAAAACTATGTATTATTATTAGAGATGTGTGTTGTTTTTTTTTCTCAGTGCTTTAAAGTAACAATTTGGTAAAGTCATAGTGTGAATTATTTAACTTTGAAACCACTGTTAAAAACTGAAATTAAAAACACATATATAGTTAAATAAATCATAGAAGACCAGAAAAGGCCTGTGGTAATCTTTGACCGATTTAACATCAGTTGTTATGTTGCTAGGCAATATTTCAAGTTCAACAGATTATTCTTAAACTCAGTGTAAATGTATGAGAACTTTGGAAACTCCATTTTGTTGATGTGAAGTAACAGTGTTGTCTGCACATATATAATTGTTGAAAATAAAATTTGAAAGTATTATAAAAGCAATAGTCCTGTAGTAGTATGTATGAGATACTTGTTCCAGACCATAAAAGCCTTAACTGCTGGCAGAGTGCAGACTTCCAAGAGCAGGGTTTTGTGTGCTGCATTATCTCAACTATGTCAGAATACAAATCAGCAGAAAATGCTGTTCAGATGTCTTTGAGCTGTACTTATACACCACTAGTGCTGAGCTGCTTTGAGGCTTGAATAACAGCTTAACCACCCATAACTTGTAAACTTCTATTGGCCACAGCACAGCCTGTAATTTCAAACTGATGTGTGCTATGAACATGTCCCAGAAGTGTCTTTACACTTTCTGATACCTAGCCCAAAACATTTATACAAGAGTTTTCAGTGGACTGCTCAGACAGCAGCTTCATAGCTGTATTTCTAAATAATAGCACTGTTTGAATTTGTTTTTAAAGAAAATGTGTGTTTTTAGAAACTGTTTGTCTCTCACTTTATACATGTAATATATAATATTCTGACTTTATTCCAGTGGTGATTTTTCAAGATATAATAGAAGTATTTAACATCATTCAGTTTCAAATAAACTTCAGGGTTATCTCAATTTCAACTAAAAACCTGTAGCCATGTAAAAAAGATTCTGGGCCAAATTCTCTGAGCATGCTGGTAAAGATGCATGGACTCGAGTCTCTGCAAGTCAAAGGAAGAAGACTAGAGAGTAATATCTGTTACAATTGCTTCATCACTGCTTTTCTTTTATGAAAGTACCTTGTACTTTAGTCTGCTCAGACTCTGTGAAAGCTATGTTTTAGTGATGCTAATGGTGACACTAACAGCGTGAAAATTAATCCTTTACAGTGTGTTTTGATATTAACAGTTCACAATATTTATTTTCACAGTGCATTGATAACATAAGGTGCAATGGTTTAATGACCATAGTGTTTGAAGAAAATTCTAAAGTCACTGTGCCACATATGATAAAGTAAGTGAGACAATTTATTCCCAGTGAGCAAAATTTGTTTGTTTGCTTTTTAATAAATATTTTAAGAAAAGGAAGTGTGTTTTTGGAAAATAAAGTATTTACCCCCCTTCCATTTACCCCCATTTTTATTGACTGGAATTAAATCTTCATCCCAACATGTATTTTTTTCAATCTGTTTCCTGAAATAGTAGGGATAACTGAAAAGGGCCAACTCTGAAGTCACAGTGTTGGACTATATAGAATCACAGCTCAATTTTCTCTTTTATTTCTGAAGCTGCAGTAAGTTATGGTTTGGATAAGTAGTTTAATTCTGTACTGGATATTCATTTTCTGTCCTACTACTCATTATTTTATTTAATGTATTTTTAAATGTTTGGTAAACCTACAGTTGCAAACAAGTATGACTTTCCAAAGCATTCCAAAGCCAAAGTTTTTCTTTTCTTTGTTTCTCCTATTTCTAAGGGGGAAAAAAAAACACATTATCCTACAGTTTTAACATCAAATTAAGGTAGCATGTTTATTCATAAACCTGCTCCTTTCACCCTTAAATTTATTCCGGAGCCTGGGTGCAGGTACAAGCTGTGAAGGAAGCCATAACTTTAGCTAAGGGGTTTATTTTACTGTCTTTCACTGGGATCCCCTACAAAGCAAGATCCCAGCAGAAGCAGGTTTCTCCATAAAAGTCTTCTTATGTTGATGAAGTACAAGAATGCAGTATGTATTTCTTGGTTCTGTGTTAACAGGAGTAGCTGAAGTGATACCTCTAGTGTACCATGATCACTCTTCCTCTTTGGTGAAACATTCTACTTTAACTTTTGTGTAGGTCTGATGCACGTCTTCATAGAGATGACATTGATATCTGCTTCAGCAAAACTCTAAATTCCTGCAAAGTACCTCAAATCCGTTATGCAAGTGTTGAACGCCTTTTGGAGAGGCTAACAGACTTGCGATTTCTGAGTATTGATTTCCTGAATACGTTCCTACATACTTACCGCATATTTACTACTGCAGCTGTTGTACTGGAAAAACTTTCAGACATATACAGACGGCCTTTCACTTCCATTCCAGTTAGGTGAGCACTGTTTTTTGTCTTCTATGATAAATTACTTACAAAATTACCAAGAATTACCATTTGTTTGTTTTTAACCTAATTTCTGTGAAAATAATCTGAGAAGAAAGTTCTTACTCTGTAAATATGGTGTAAATTTTTTGGTAAGTCTGTCTCAATTTTCTGCCTGGGCTTTGTGGTCTAAATATCTCATAGATTTTGCCTTCATAAGTGTTTTCACTTAAATCGGTTTTGCATTTGTTACTATGATGTTGCTTTTTTGTTTCTTGCTTTCAGGGCTTTGGAGTTATTTTTTGCTACCAGTCAAAACAACAGAGGAGAGTACCTAGCTGATGCGAAGTCACCACATCTCTGTCGCAAATTTTCGTCTCCCCCTCCACTGTCACTTTCCAGAACATCCTCACCTGTCAGAACTCGAAAATTGTCATTGACTTCACCACTGAATTCAAGAATTGGTGCCCTTGATCTTTCTACTTCATCTGTGGCAAGCAGTCCTACCTCAACCTATAGTCCAGCCACCTCTCCTCCACCAACAGGTAGCAAAGTACCTCTCGACCTTAGCAAAGGGCCCTCCTCTCCTGAGCAAAGCCCTGGCTCCATAGAGGACAGCTTGGAGAACCCTCGCATTGACCTCTGCAACAAGCTGAGGAGAAGCATTCGAAGAGGTATTCTATATCTACAGAACAGTGAATGTTACTTTTGAGTAAATGGAGCGGTCTCGAATGAAAGCTTAATTTTCATCCGGCTACTGCACAGCAGTTGTTTCTTTTTCCTTGTCCTTTTTTTTTTTTTTTTTTTTTTGTGATCACAGTAGCCTGCATTGGGGAATAAAATACACTGCTCTTGGTGTCTTTTCTAGTGGCTGTGTTTCCTCTGTTTGTTTTTTCTTTTTTGTAGGCATAGTAGTATGGCAGAGCAGACCTGTCTATTTTCAGTCCAGCAGAATGTTTTGGATGAAGTAAAAAAAAATACTTGATGCCAGTTGCATTTGGTTGAAGTTGTCCTGTGAAGTAAAATATTAAGCTAAAAGGAAACAGATATATAAAATTAGGGGGAGTTCTCCAGAAAGATTTAGTTGCTAATTCAAATAATTTATGTGAGCACTGGGTGCATTATTGAGATTCATAGCACCTGATTGTTATCAGTCCAGAAGGTAGATGTCTAAAAAGATGAATTGCTATTGTGCAAATGCTTGTTGGCTTTTGTAAGGCACCTTAAAATAAGTATTACTTTCAGAGGAATAATGCTAGTTGGTATAAAACTCACTGTGGGCATCTAGAATGAGAGCATTGCACATAAAATCACAGAATAATTTAGGTTAGAAAAAAACCCTTAAGATCATCAAGTCCACTCATCAGCCTAACACTACAAGTCCACCACTAAACCACGTCTGTAAGAGCCACATCCACATATCTCTTAAATACCTCCAAAGATGGGGACTCTACCACTTCCCTGGGCAGAGAATAGATGACAAAGTAAGAAAGTAGCTGTATTTTCATAAGGTATGTACTTAGTTACTGCTGTTTGGGAATGGAGGTATGGTCTTCTGAATTGGAATAAAAACATACTGTAATTTTTTATTTTGTTACATTAAGCAAAAGATGAGGAAATGCAACATTACTGTTTTCTTCCTAAAATTCTAGTCTTCTAGTGCCTGACTTGTAACCTGAATAAATATGAGCAGAAGATAGCTTGGTCTCTTTACAAACTGTGCAATAGTGGAAGTTGGTAAAACCACAGAGGAAAGAAGATAGCCAAATGTAAATTAAGAAAAATATCATTGAAGCATTATATCTCTTTACTGCTGCATTATTCTTACACAGCATAGCACATTGTTCAACATAAAATTTTTTCATCAGGCAGTATAGCTACATTAGCATTTTGGGAACATGTGACTCTTTATGCTTTCATAAAATGCTGGTTGGCCGTTACATTTAAACATTATTTCTGTTCACTGGATATTTGTGGATTAATTACATAACAGTCTATTTATATGTCTAAAATACAGTATTTGCTATATAGAATTGGGCAAATTCTTTGCATGCACCAGGGTAGTCATATTCAAATCTTTATGATAGCACATTCCAAAATATAGGCCAAGTGTTAAGGTGATTTGTAAATAGGTAACAATAGTCTTCGATGTAACATTTTTTGTCATACACTAAATGTACACCTACTAAGGTAGAGATTATTCTGACCTAGCGTTAGCACCATGCATTACTGCAAAAGTATTCTCAAACTGCATTCTAGTCTGTCAAAGCTGTGTCATCTGGGCAGCATGAGGGAACATTTGGAAATGGCAAGAATCTCATATAAATGCTAAATGGCTGTCTCTAGTCCCTTCAGAGATCTCCTGCTGAACAGTTTGCACACAGTTTAGAGGAATTTGCAACTATCTAGCTTTGTTCTCCAGGGGAAAGTCCCTTTTGTCACTGCTTATCACGTTCAAGAAGAGGAGTAACTTTAAAAAGAAATTGCTCACAAAGAATGGAAATGAGTAGTAGGAAAACTACATAATGCTGATCTGCATTTTCCGCATCATTCAAACATGGTTCTTTATTTCTGAAGTTTTCTGGGTAAGGAGACAAGTTCTGCTTATTCAGCAGCTACCACCACCTCGTAATCATTAGTGCTATTGCTCTGGTACTTGAGGATTTCCAGGAAAACAAAGGTATCATATTCTAAATCCAATATAACTGTACAAATTCAGTTTCCTGTGACCTATTATTATGATGATGGTTGCTATTTTTGAACGTGGTTCATTTCTATTCCCAAATTTTCACCTCCTTTCACTATCAAACTTTATTTATATTTTTATAGTACTTATGCTGAAGGCACAGTTGTTGTAAATATCAAACATAAAATATATTTTATCAGCTTTTTAAAATACTTGGTTTTCCTGCACTGAGGAAGTATTTTTTTCTGCTATTCTGAAGTTATGACCATTTATTTTAATATGCTTCTAATGGAAGAACTTTTCCACAGACTTATCAGCTCTCCAGTGTTGTTGGCCATTTTATTAAGCAGTATTCTGTTTATACATAGTAATCTATCAAGGGTTTTTTCTCGTGAGCTCATATGAAACTTGTGACTTCAGGTACCCTTATTACAAATGCATTTTAGTGCATGCTCTGCTGCCTTAAATTGCAGTCATAACCAAGCTATTTTTTAAAACTGACTACTTCCCATTTTTCACCAAGTTATTTATTTATTAGCTTTTGTCTGGTTATGTCATCGGTACAAAGCTTTCATTCCAGACAGTAATTACTGCTGAATCTTCTTAGCACAGAAGATGCATAGCAAGTTCCAAAAGCATTACCGTTTAAATGTAGCATTATATAATAACAACTACAAAATGTAGATTAAACATAAATAATTTTTGTGTATTAGATTCAGTATTTAAACATTGGAGTAAAATATTCTTAATTAATGGCCATTTTTAAAACGTTGCTTTTCAATGAAGATCATTTTGACACACAAGTTCTTTTGTATCATTGCAGTCAGTTTGTTCAAATTTGTCTGTTTGCAGATTTTTTATCTTTCATTGTTCATACACTGAGAGTTCTGAGTCACTTGCCTACTCTTTATTCTCTTCAGAGCTGTACTGTGATCGTGTCTAAAACAAACTAAACTGACTGTGCTCTGTACTTTAAAAAGGCATGTCATAAAGCCACATAGCTTTTCTCCCAAAAACCTCTTAATATGTTGTAAATTTTGAGCTATCATCCTATTATTAACATCTGCTCTCTTTTAAAGCAGCAGTTCTAGAATCAGTGTCAGTGGACAGAACTATTCCTGAAAGCACCTCGGCAGTGGATACCACAGAACTTTCCCCATGTAGATCCCCTTCAACACCACGTCATCTCCGCTATCGTCAATCAGGAGGTAAGAAACTGAAGTTTCTGCCCTCTGTAACTTTCAAGAGTTTAAATAATGTAACCATAATTTTGCAAAATATTCAAGATGTGTAATCTTTCAATAATGTGAATTATGCCACTCAATTAATAAATGAGGGCTGCTCTGAAAGTAATGCTTCCTTTTTTATTATGGTGGCCCATGATGTCAGAGGCAGATGTTGTGTTGTTGGTGATATAACAGTGGAGTTTGAATCTTCCTGCCAGTATTGTTACTGTGCTGTATTTTGTTGCTGCGTGACAAATGGCAGCAGAGGGGCATACAGAATGGTATTTGATGTGGAAGTATCTGTATATATTACCTTCCTCTGTGTGAAAAAAATGGCACCCATTGACATATATTCATAATTGCTAAATGTTTCTGGAGACAGAAGGTGGATGTGAGCACAGTGAGAGATGGGTGGAGCATTTCAGCAGTGGCAACAGCGATGTGAAAGACAAGCCACATTCTGGACAACCATGCACAGCTGTCACACCATGAAGTGAAGAGTGTCTTGATCAGTTTTCATCCATGTGAGTTGGCATATTATGATCAGGAAGGTGTGTTTGGAGCTGAGGATTGGTTTCAGTACATTGGAAACAATGGTTGCCAAAATTGGAATATCTAAAAGTTGGAGCCAGGTGGGTCCCACAAATGCTGAGACAGGAATAGAAAGAACACTGCATGCAAGTTTGTCAGGACCTGTTGAACCGTATAAGGCTGAAGGTGACAGTTTCCTGGGTTGCATCTTTACTGATGATGAAATGTAGTGTCACAACAACAAGGTGGAGTCAAAATGGCAGCCCATGGAGTGATGACATGTGAATTCCCCAATGAAGAAGAAGTTCAAGATGTAGCTAGCTCCCAGTGGATGAAGTGATGCACACTGTCTTTTGGGACAGAAGAAGAGTGATCCACTGGATTTCCTGGAACCTGGACAAGCCATCAACTACCGATAACTATTTTGCGACACTGATGAAGTTGAAGGCTCAAACTTCAAGAGCAGGGCCAGAGAAGAAGACAGCCTTTCTCTCAAAGCACAATGATACCAAGCCCCATACTAATCTGAAGACCATGGAGCACATTGCAAGTCATGGCAGGAAGATCCTACTACACTGACTGTGAACAGTCTGGATTTGACGCTTTCTGTCCTTCATTTCTTTTGGCCAATGAAAGATGGACTGTATGAGCAATATTTTCCTAGCAGTGATACTGTCATAGCAGTGAAACTGGGTCATCTTCACTGCTGCTGATTTTTTACAAGTCTGGCATGCAGGCTCTTGTTCATTGCTGGCAAAAATGCATAGCTAATAGTGTTGACTGTGTTGAAAACTTGTGTTTTTTAGCTGAGAATATGCTCAATCAGATAGAGTTCTTGTGCTCTTTGTATCTGTTTTAGTTTCCATGGAAATAAATTGGAGGCATTATTTCTGGAGATAAGTATGTGTTAATAACTGGAGACTTCGAAGCATGTTGGAGCTTTGTGTGTGATGAAATCTTCTTTAACAGCTTGAGCAGGATGTATCCAAGTTCAGAACTAATATTGAATCAGTCTTATTCTCACAAAATTCTGTAGACATTTACAGATATTTTTTTTTCAGCTGCTAAGGAGACATATTTTGGATACGATAGGTAAACATGAATTACACAGTACCCAGTATTGTCATTGGGAAGCAACTGTGTGAGTTACCTTGTGTGAAACTGAAAATTTACAGTTGATAGCAAGTGATTTGTTCCAAAATTTGAATAAACTGCTCTGTTGAAAAGGTAATGGGAGAACTGGAGTTCCTCAAATAGCTCTCACAAGTCTCTTCAAAAACATTAACTGAGCTGTGAGATCTATCCATGAGCTCCGTCCACTTAAAATGCTATCTTCTCAAACAAACCAGATCTCAAGGCATTGTTTGATACTTGGGTTGGAAAAAAAAAAAAAAGAAAGAAAGAAAGAAAGAAAGAAAGGAGGAAAGGAGGAAAGGAAGAAAGGAAGAAAGGAAGAAAGGAAGAAAGGAAGAAAGAAAGAACGAAAAAGAAAACAGAACAGAGCCTTCTCAACTGTTAATAAGTTACTGAGACACTTCAGTACTAAACCAGTACTAATC
>JAOWBP010004700.1:49345711-49361117 GCA_028571105.1 Tragopan temminckii | reverse complement strand
GAGGCTACTAAAGCGTAGATGGGAACAACTGCATGACAGATATTGTGGAGATTGTTTCTAAGCAGTTGGAAGCAGACTTAAACTGTAATGCTTTAGGTAGTAGGTTTCTACGTGCAGCTGCAACATTTAATTTGCAGACATCTAGCCTCCTGTCATGGTTACAGGATATCGGCAAATCAGTGACATCATGGTTCCAGGTATGGTTTGCAATCCTGTTTGAGTTGTGTACCTTTCCAGTCCCTACTTTGTGTTAGTAATCTGCGGTGTTCAGCTCCACAAAAGAAAAGGGTTCATGTGGGAGTTGGTATCCTCCCTTGATCTTTTCTGCAGGACAAGGAAGGGGTTGTTTTGTTTTTGTTTTTTGTTTTACTTTTAGCAAGGAAATGGAAAAGTAAGTATGCTTGTTCCCTTTTGGGAACATGTTATAAAGAGATTTCCAGACCAATTTCCTATGCAGGCCTAGGAAGGTTTGAGAAGCTCTGAGACCTGAATACTACGCAGTTTCCTTGTGTTCCACGTTTTGATTGAAGAGCTGCAGGTGGAGCTGGGTAGGAAATCCTCATTGGCTTGCTGTTTGTCTGACACTGTTCTTCATCAGGAAGAGTTGTGTGACAATTAACCATTAATAGACTAGCCAGCTTTCTTTCTTGTGGCTGGAGAGTTGTCAGGAATTGACCAGATGTCCTTTGCAGTGTTGGACATAGCCAGTGCTGGTGTTGCAACAAGACCTGCTGGGCAGGCTCCTGTGGGGCAGCAGAGGATGATGTCGTTGTCACCCTAGAGAGGCAAACTGTCTTCTGTTGTAGGCTGCATCTTTAACACATGTTCACCAAGCGGTTTTTGTGATAAATTTGTGTATGTTTTCTCCTGCCAGAGGATATTTTACTGAGAAATCAGTAGGGAAATGAAAATAGAGATTAAAACCAATTTGTTTGGAATCTACCTTCTAATTCAATAACCCTAAATGATATTCACCTACCCTATAGTGAATTTGAATAGATTTCTGTTTTTGCTCCTGAATTAAGAGCCCTTCAAATTTAACAAAATTGTTGCTTAGCAATTTTAGCTAACTGGCTAAACATTCAAATGAAGTTGAATCTTCCCTTGCAGTTTTGATAGAACGATAACTTTGAATTGAAACAATGGCTTCAAGGTGAAGTTTAGTTTTGCCTCAGGTGACCCCTGCTTTTGCAAGTTAAAAGTCAGAGGAAAACAATGATTTTCCTCACTTTACCAGAAATTTTGAAACCAGTTCTTTATGGGTTCCCCTCTCCTAAATTATTTTCTTATTCTAGCTTATTAAAGAAGCTGGCTACTCAGGAAAAAAAGTAAATGCAGTGGTGAATTCCTGAGTTATAACACCATTAACCATGTGCTTCCTGACCCATTGTATTAATCTTGGAGCAGCTGCCGGGAAAATTTCATAGATAAATGCAAGCAAACTGGCATGGAGATAAAAACATTTTATCTGAGAAAGGAGAATAGCACAGTGCCTATTCCTGAACCCCGAAACTGGATCCTACTGTGGATGGGATAATTGGATGGGATGTGTTGAACATGCATTTTCTCACAGTTCTTTCCTAAGCTAAAAAGGAAGGAAGTTGGAATAGGACTTTGAACAGGAAAAAAAAATCCTAGGATGTTGACTTTGCAAGTGGAGAATTGGACTACAAAATCTGAAATCATCTGAAATCATAAAGTGCAGGTTGTTTGGATTACCAGTTATCCTCCTTACATTTCAGGCACCCAGTGATGTTGTATGGTCTTTCATATGAGACTGGTGAGATAAGTTTTGGGAGGATTTTTTGGTGGTTTTTGTTGTTTGCTTTGTGTGGTTTTTTTTGTTTGTTTGCTTTTTTCCCCTGAGTTGCTTGATTTGTTTCAGCAACAACAGTCACAAATGGTCTGGGAGCTGAAAGATGAACATTTTGTTCAGAGATTCTTGTTGACTGATACACACTGTCAGTTTTTGTTTGGCATGACAGTCAACTATCCATTCACACATGGTCTGAAAAAAGATACATTTGGCTCTTTGGAAGTATTGCCTCCTTCCTATTTAATCTTTACTCTTATTGTCTTAAAAAAAAATCAGAACAGTTTTGTAAAACACTTCTGTTAGATTATGTAGAAAGTACAGGCCAACTAGTGGAAAAAATCCCAAAAGGCTTTTAGGCAGTTTTCTTTTTCTAGCTGTATGTTTTCATAGAACTTTAACATGTCTTTTGTGGCTCTGCGCACTGAGTATTTTAGAAGTCTGAAACCTTACTTTGAATAGTTCTTGAAAAGACTGTGAGCATTCTACAAAAAGTTGTGCTAGGCTTTTAGTATTGCTGATAAAGCACGTTGAAAGTATACACAATCTGTAATTAAGCAAATGAAAAGCTGGAGATGAAATGCAGAATCACTTCAGCAGGTAAAAACTGGAAGGAACTCAGGGGCATAGCAGGAATCAAGGCAAACTCAGTTGGCTGTCATACAAATTAAAAGATACATCAGCTGCAATGTCACCATTCTTGTCCTTATTCATGGAAGATAATTCAGGCATTACCACAATAAAAAACTGTTTAAGATGTACTAAACCAATTACAAATGTAATTGTTAAGGTAGGTTGGTCAATTCATCTTTGTCAGTTGTTTCCTACAGTTATTTTATATAAATAAGTCATAGGAAAAAGAATTGCTGCTTCATTGCAAATTTGTCATGATATTCTACAGTGTGTAAATATAGTTGGCTACAACAGCTTTTGAAATTGAAGATCTTTTCTTTCAGAGAGTTACGTTTATTAATACAGACATGAGATTTTGATGGTGTGGCCTAAGATTTCACTAGAAATTTGGACTAGGATGTTACACATACAAGCAAATATTTGTAAAACTTCCATGAAAGCAAATATGGTTTTGAAGATATAGGCATGTAAACCAAAATTTAGTATCAGGTTTTGCTGAATTACAACTCCTTGTTGTCTCCTTTTGTTGTTGCTGAAGGAAGAAAAGAATAGGGTTCTACCCTAATGGAATTACCAGTTCTTCCTATTTTTGAAAATGTGTTCTAGTATGTGCTATAGACTAAAGGTACAGATAGATACTCGTTCCCTGTGTGGGTATAGCATATGTAAATGCTAATGCACACACGTTCATTTTTATCTAACAGAGGAGTGAACGACGCTGTTTTCTCTGAAGCCATATGTTTATCACAGTGTTCCAAAAATAAAAATGCAGTTTCATTGCTGCTGAATTTTGCTTACAAAAACATTAACAAACGGATTCTTGATTGTTTTTTACTTCCTAAGGTGTGTTTTAGATTTTCTAGAACAAGTTGCATAACTGCAGTTATATTGTTGGTGTTGAGCAAATTCTAAAGATTCTCTAACAAGTGTGACCTTCTGACATGCTCTCCCAAGAGCATATCTTAATTGAAAAAGAAATAATAATTCCCAAAAGTGTGTGCCAGCCTGCCTGTAGCAGTAACCTTTTTTTAAAGAAATACAAAAGGGAAAATTTTCAGATTTTAATAGTTGACTTTATAGGAGCATTTTCATTCTTCATTGTACCTGTGTTTTAACATCTAATCTAGATCATTGTAATTAGCAACCTTACTGTTGTGATTAGGACTTGGAATAGTGTGTTGATGTTAAGCATATTATTTAGACATCTATCTTATTTTCCTCTGATTGCACTAAAATTATTTCACTGGATAGACAGATTTGTAGACTTTGGGATTTTGGTTCAAGTTCACAGCATAATATTTTAACTGCTTTGTCTCAGTTCTGTCTTCTTTAAGTTTCTATTATTAGAAAAATCCTTTCTAAAGCAAGACTCATTTAAAAATAGTTTACCAACCTTTCTCTTAAATATTTTGCAGAAATGAAAAACAGTAATTATAGCTCTCTCTGTGTTACGCTATTGTACATCAGCTGATGCATGTGAATCCAATGGGATTTACTTTACTAAGACTATAATCCCTTGACTTGATTTGATAGTTAGATTGTATTTGCTGTGGAGGCTTTAGGCAGAAGAATCAAGTACATACTTGGAATTACTCCTGACGTGGGTGGATACAGCAGGGATTTTCAGCAGCATATTTCTTAGAATAAAATGATTTCAGAAGTCCTAAGGACCAGTAAAAGTGAAATTAAAAGCCTGAAATGCTTTGGGTACTCAATTTCTTCTTTTTGTAACGATCACTGCTTTTGATACAGTATGAGCTGTTAACTCTTCATGAAACAAGCCAAGCCATGGCACAGTAAATGATTAGATACGCCTCTCTCAAACTAAGGTGGCTTGAAAAGCACGGTTAGACTTGATAATTCCTATCTTCAAGCCTTGAACTGCTCATATGATCCATTCTGTTATAAATCTGAATATGCACATTTGGTAATTCGTGAAGAAGGAGGACTATATTACTGGTCAAATTTGCTGTTCTTTATGCAGTGAGTGGGAGTTCATCTTCTTTTTGCTTCTTTTCCTCTCAGTTAATATAAATGGTCTTATTTCCAGTTTTACCATTCTCCAGCTAGCTGATGTATGGCGATCTAATATCCTAATGAGAGAAAATAAAAGAAGATCAGAATCCTTGCAAGTTTAGATTTCTTATCAATATTAGACTGCTTGCTTTCTGATGCTTTTCTGTGAGAATTTGTGAAACTCAGTTACATGCTTGAGACCAATAAACATGTTTATCTTTAAAACTGTCAGCCAAACTTTTTAGTTATGTCAGTGAAAGCCTTTTAAAATTAGGTATGGGTGTATGCTACATATGTTGCAGAGGCTTTTTCGATTTTAATCTGTGTATGAAAATCACTCTGGTTGAAGCCTGGGTGTTGCGTTTATTCTTTCTTTATTCAGGTCAGAAAGTGCTGCTGATGTTTGCTGACCCTAAGCTTTCAGGATTTGAGCTGGGCTGGTTTACAGCCCATGAGTGTATTTATCAGAAGAAAAAAACACAAAATAGAGGGAAATGTATTTTACCCTTTTTTTTTTTTTTTAATTATTGGTTGTCTGTTTTATGGGCAGTGGAGGTTGTTACCTCCTCACTTGTTGGAGTGCAGTTTTCAACCGTATTAGATGCTAATGCAGCTTCAGTATATGATTCCAAGGTATTTTATTGAAACTGACTGATAAAATGCTTTTTATAAATGAAGATTTTTTTGTTAGGAAAGTCACTAGAAACTAGCTGTAGTTACTCTTCTTAAGTACAGACAAATTTCCTCTAATTTGGGGGATTTAAATTATAAGTCATTCCAAATAGGTGATCTATCATCAAAACAGTGACATCGGGAATCATGTCTTACTGTATTAACACTGAAGAATAAAATGAAGTTGTTACAATTATTCCAACTGGGCTCAGAGGTTTTTTTGACATATTAAGCAAAATATAAAAGCAAGTATGCATTGATCAATTCCTTTAGCACACACAGTGCAAAATGTGTTGGTTGGTTGAGAGTGGCTTTTAAATGGGGAATTATGTGAATTTCTGATAGAGACAAGTTTGCTTAGTGGAACAAGAAAATGCAGAACATGACTGTGCTATTGGGACTTTCCTGTAACTTTTGAGGGGAAGGGTCCATTCTCTATCTCACAATGCGACAAGACTTTTAAATCTAGTCCAGATTGTAGGAGTTCCAAAGGTGGTAGAAACAGTGACATATGGTATTCTTCTGTGCTTTTGCTTTATGAGTGGGATAGCTAATGACATCTACCAATCTACAGTGCTGTAGACTTTCTCATGAGGGAAGCAACTTATGTAAAATATACTGTCATAATTTAATGTGTTTGTGTCTTCAGATGCTGAGATTTATGTTTGTTCAACACCTTTGTTTTCTTTGGTGGTAGCTTCAAAAATAACAGTTTTCATAGTAGTACCTGTAATAAAAATATCTGGAGGTGAAACTGGATTTTGCATAACAGTCTAAAGACAAGTGCACAAGCAGGGTGATTAAATTATATTAGAAGAAGTAGTACTAATATTAATAACTAACAATGATGGCAAATCAGCATTGTGTTTGACAGCATGTGGTAAAAGTTCTGTGTCACCATTATGTGAAGCAAATGCATGTGAAAGCAGCCTGTATTCATCTCAGCAGACATTGCAGGAAAAATAAGTTGCTTGAAAGTAGATTACAGTGAAGATTATTAATGATCATAAATATTGCTGCTATTTCTGATGTGGAAAGATTGGATCCTTCAGGACCGAAATGGATACACGCTATAAAATGTTTCTGATTGTTTCACCTTGGAGTCTGCATGCAGTCCTGCCTGGGAAATGTATTTCAATCTAGAACCCTAAATAAATCTTAGAAAATATTCTGGTATTCCCCTGTATCCTCTTCTGGAACCATGATGAAGATGAGCTTAGAGGAAGACATGCATGCTTTGCCCCTGATTTAATTGAAATGATACTTAGCTTCCAAACTGCATTATGCCATTATGCACTATGGGAAAGGCTGCCTTAAAATTGTCCATTTTAAAGATTGTTCCCATAAGCATTTGCTTCTGCATAGTAAGCTAGATAAAATTTCAGCTGATGAAGTGCTGTGGTTTAACCCAGCAGGTGGTTGAGCACCACACGGTCATTTGCTCACTCCCCCTCCTTCCCAGTGCAGTGAGGGAGAGAATCAGGAAAAAAACAGTGGAACTTGTGGGTTGATAAAACTATTAAAACTATTTACTAAGCCAGAGAAAGAGTAAAGGATAATAGTTATGACTATATATAAATATATATGTATGAATGTACATAACAAGTGATGCACAAACAAGTGATACTCACCACTCCCTGACCAATGCCCAGCTCACCCCCGAGCAGCAGAAGAGAATGAGATAGATGAACTCCCACCCATTCAGTACTCTCCTTCTGCATGATGTCATATGATATGAAATATTCCTTCGACCAGTTTAAGTCAGCTGTCCTAATTCTGTTCCCTCTCAGCTCCTTGGACCCTTCACTGTGGATGGTCTTGGCTCTGTATAACACTGCTTAGCAGCAACTAGAAACATCAGTGTGTTACCGGCATTGTTTTTTTCCTACAGCCAAAACATAGCATCATACCAGAGTCTCTGAAGACAACAATTCCATCTCAGCTGAAACTAAGACGTTAATTTTTTAGTCAACATATATTTACAGCCTCCATTGGTAAGAGTGTCTAAGAGCCTAAGTCACAGACAGGAATGGTATTATGCAAGGGTCTGTATAATCGGAGTTTCTAGGCCCAAACAAGGTAGGAAAAGTATATGAGGAATACCAGCATAGATCTGGCAGTGCTTGAAGCCTAACAGGAAACTGCTTGGTAGAATTAATGATTTCTGAGATAGATCTGAGATGTATAATGAAATCTTTCCATTTACTGCAGTTAGTATCTGAGCTGAAGCCTGTCTTGGTTCTCAAGTCTAGTCTGTAGTTCAGTGCCGTTTCTTTTAACTGATACATCTGCAGACCCATAAAAGTTTGTGCTTCAATTAAGAATCCTGGGCAGTGTGTGACAGGCTGCGTATCTCTTCCAGCCTCTTACACATCAGCTCTGCATTTGCAGAGTGAAAAAAGTGTGGTTAATGAGCAAAGGGGCTCAGTAAAATCAGTGATCTATTTTTGCCATTGACTTCCATAAGGTGGATGAAATTGTGCACCACGTTTCTGTGTTGCTTCTCCACATACCATATTTTTTTTGTTACTTCACCTGGACACAATTCCATTTATACTAAGTACATTGTAGACTTGCTTTTCAGCTAAGTCTGCCTGTCAGCCTTATCGGCACTTTCCCTCAGTCCCATTGTTCTCTCCCATTTGTCCATATTGAACAGCTGCTCTGGATTGTTAATTTGCTAAGATTGCAAGCTCTTTGGTAGTGGAATCGCTTTGTTGTAAGTGCACCTTTTTGTCTGCTGAAGTGGAGTTATAATCTCAAATGTTGTATTGCATGCTTTGTGCTGTCCCTCAGAAGATATTATTTCACACTTTTGTATAGACAGGAAAAAGCAAATGTTGTGTAGTTACGCAAGGTTCTGGCTCTCACCTACTTTTTGCAGTAGGTGACATGCAGTTCCTGTTAGACCACGTATTCAAAAGAAGTCAGGATTGAAGGATAGGTAGAATTTGAATTACCTTTAGCAAACACGTCTGTTTGTGGCTATCTTTGGCACTTCCTTTTCCACAGACCACATGGCTTTGAAAGTTGGAAAAAAAGAATGCTAGTCAAGAACTTCTCTTTGCGTCTCTCTGCTTTTATATTAATTTTGCTGTGGTAGTAAATTTCTGTTGATTTTTCTTTGTGTTTTGTTTAGACCTTTCCTTTCAAAGTTAGAAGACCAGAAAGTAGCAATGCTTAGTGATCTTATTTGCTTACAGCTCCTACATCTGCTATTGTTTTCTGAGTTTTATAATATTCCTAAAATTAACACCATACTTCTGTGCAATTTGTATGTTCTTGAGTACTGTATTTCTTACATATTCTCACATTCTCGTTAATTAAAAGATCTATTCAGTGACTGTAAGAACTAATGAAATTTCTTGCTCGCACAGTCAGTATTCACCAACTTTTATTTAGTCTGATAATGCGTCAGGGTTCTCTCAGCATCGGGAATAATACAGTCCAGCATTTTGAATGGTGGGTGTTTTTAGCTGTTGCTGTACTGTCTGGGAGGGAGTTGTCATATTAGTTTTGAATAGGTCTGCTGATACCTATCTACATATAGCTTCACACTTATCTCTTCTGAAGTATAAGTGGGTAGGTAAAAATAATAATAGCTTTTGTAATGATTGTAATGAAAAATTCACTGAAGTTTATCTAGCAGTTACTAAAAAAACTTAGAATTTTAAGTATAATCTAATTAATCTGTGCTTGATGGGAATGTTAATGATATGAATGGTAACCATCTTTACCACCTGCTGGCAGTCTCTAGCTCCCATTTCAGTTATCACATAGTTTGGATTTGAAAAGCTAAGAACGCGTGATGTGCTAAACACCATTCAAAAGGTTCTCACTTCTGGTGGTAGACCTAGTAAAGATAATCTGTGTTGCTTCTGGACATCTGACCACCCTGGTCAGCGATGACTGGCACATCTCCATCTTCATGAAGGACAGTTCTTCATTTGCATCTCTGTTGTAGAGCAGGTTCTCAATGTTGACCAGAATGTTTGGTCACCCCTTTTGAGGTGGGAATATAATCAGTCCCTTTGTCCAGAACTGCTTGCTGTTCATTCCATATCTGTGCTGAAACATTTGGAGTATTATCATAGTAGAGAGGCAGAGACTTCATTTTCTGAACACTGCAAGTCCCACCAACTTTGCCTGCTCCAACCTCAGCTGAATCAGGGAGGTCATGGAACTCTTTGTGTTGTTCTCCAGCATACCTGGTTCTGCCTTAAGGCCTGACTCTGCTGTGTTGTTGTCAAAACTACCGAGCGTGGAGCCTAGCTAAGGTCTATTGTTACTCAAAACAAGTTGAGAAGGAAAACATTGAGGTAAAGCTAAACATCTGTGTAGAAGGAGGCTGTGTCTCCTTGTATATAAAGAATAGTGACAATACTGACCATGACTTCTGAGTTATTTCCAGCATACTATTTAGTCCTTATAATTTTCTTTTGGGGGATGAAGGGTGGGGAGTGGAACCATGGGAGGGCTTTTCCTGCATAGTATGCTTTACACATTTTTTCTGAAAGCTTTCAAGGATATAATTAATTATAAAATAGAAATAGAGAAAGAGAAAAAAAGCAAGTATGTGAAGTAAAGGTGCAATTAAAGTTGGTACAGACAGCAGAAACCTGTCCATCCCCTAGGCCAACTTCAGCATTTTACACCAAAACATGGTTGAGTATTGAAAAGTCAGAGGTGGAAAGAAACTACTGTAGGCAAGGAACAGACCAGGGTAGCAGTGTAACAATTTTTACTGTGTGTCTTTGTGTTCTCAGATAGAAGATGCTGATCTCTGGTCCTCTTTTTGGGAATTGTGTAATGCATCACATTTCCAGATGATTTTTGAGGGTCCAGAAGAAAACACTTGTAAACAAAGTCTTCTTCAAAATTATTGGCAGATTTAGTTCTCTGACAGAAAGCATTCCTGAAGTATTTTGGGGTTCCTTTTTTTCAGAAAGAACGATCAAGCATAAATGTTTTGTGAAAAGAGAAAGAAGCACGTCCTGGCATTTTGACGTGTTTGATATTTAAAAACAAAGTGATTATGAAATTGGTAGATTTTCAGTTTTGTTTTGAACAAGTATGTTACATAGCTGTTTATCTGAAGTCTTGTACCTGTAGGTGTTCAGAGTTAACACACATGGAGTTAAGTATAGCTCTACACCTGTGTATCTCTGGTCACCCAATTCTCTTCATACACAATCGGACATATCTGTGTATCCAGTCAAATCATCAACATTAGCTACTGATTATGTGGATCTGACTAAGTATGTTGCTTAGGCTCCATTAAAGCTAATTACTGATTAAAAATTGATGAAATTCTGAGAACCATAGAAGTTTGCTGAGTGAACCCTGGGACTTTACATTTTTCCTTTCTTCCTCTTTTTATTCTTTTTTTTTTTTTTTTTTTTGCAGCTAGCTTGGAACTGTCTCTGTAGTTTTCTCTCCTTTTTTCCTTTCAATGTACCAGAACTTCTTTTCCTTAATGTTGCTTTCATAGAGACTGTACTGCTTTAATACATAATTTTCATTGTGACTTTCACTGCTGCAATTAAGTGGCTAATTGAGCAGTTTATAATGTGTATGCCTAATTGCTTCTGCAAGAGGTTAACTGCGAAAAGCATAGAAAATTAACACACAAAATGTTGCCTAGGTTACCTTTTACTAAGTAAAGCCTCAGAGATTTTGTTTACTTTGCTGTTTATGGGCAATGAAACTCCTGAAGATGTGTTAATATGAAAATTCTTTCAGTGCTGAGTCTTAGATAGCAACTACAATGAAATATGTCGTTCTTCAAAAAAAATTCCATGAAATAGAATAGAGAATCTGTTTGGGGTTCAGCCTGTAGTAAAGCATATATAATTGCAGTTACACTTGTTTATTTCCTTCTGCCTGAAAATGCAGAACAGCAATTTGGTTTTTTGGACTGACTATATTAAATGTCTGTCATAAAAATAGTATAATACTAATACTAGACTCAGAATACCTTCAATGTTCTTTTCACAGAATAAATAGATGCTTAATCCCCCTTTGCTCTTTCTAATAATATACAGGCTTCAGAACAGCTTTTATGCCAAAAAATTGCGAAGCACTGATCCATATGTAAGGGAGTTTCCAGTTGTTCCTGGACTCTGCACTGCATGAAATGGAAAACAATGTAGTGTAAGATCAAATCCAACAAAAACCTAGAGAAGAATTAAATTAACTTCTGAAAAGTTTTGTCAGAGTTATCATTTGTTGTTTTTTTTTTTTAAATAGAAGTATTTATTATAATCATTTTATTAGTAATATATAGCTACAACAAAACTAGACAAGCAAGAAACAATGCTATGAATGTAATAAGAAACTTACCATCCCTAGATGTGTTTAAGAACCATTTGGACGTGGTGCTTGAGGACATTTAGATTTAGAGGAGGGTTGTTAGAGTTAGTGTAGTATGGTTAGATTGTGGTTGGATTCGATGATCTTTGAGGTCTTTTCCAACCTGAGCAATTCTATGATTCTGTGATTTTTAAAAACATTTCTGGATGAATAAATATTGATGAGTAAAAAAAAGTTGACATTACAAGATGTGTGGGGAAATGCTGCATTTGGCACATTGCTTTCAGTACGTACATGTGTTTTCTGTGTACCTTTGTTCTTGTCACTACAGTGGTAAAAAAAAAAAAAAAAGCTGTTTGTACATGCTGTTGACTAGTAGAAGCCTGTACAATGCTGCTTCCATGAAGGGAGGAACATTTCTTGTGCTGAGCTTCTTCTCCTGTGTATTTAAACTGTTATCCTCCTCTGATTCCTTACAGTGTACCACTTCTGTGATGTACTACTTTCCTATTTCTAAATCATACTCGCTTTATATAGCCTGCTTGATTACAGGCTCTGTTTGCTTTTAGGTTAGTCATGTTTTATATTGTTTCTTTCATACTTAAGAGAGACCTGTCTTGATGCTCATGACACAAGCCAATACTCTTCATCTTTCTGAAGCTGAACAGTGAACCAAGTAGATGTCTGTATTACTTATGATGGACAAGATTATATTGTACTGGTTTTGCATAATTACAGTGGTCTAAATGATCATGTCTGAAAGACAAGCTTTCTTCTTTTCGTTACTCATAAATGCTCAAATAAGCCTTTTATTTAGCAGTTATAAATACAGCATTTCAAAAAATGTAATTTTAATTCTTACGTGTGTGTTTTTTCCTCATAGGTTTTAACAATTCTGAACGCATGTGTGACAAAGAGTTCATAATACGCAGAGCAGCCACTAATCGTGTCCTGAATGTCTTACGTCACTGGGTCTCCAAGCACTCTCAGGTATTCTTGTGTTGCACTTGTTCTCTCCATATGTATTGCCTAAGTGGAAAAATGCTATCTGACTTCATTGAACAAATGGAGTTTATGTACTTTGATTCTCTCTGCGAAATCTTGTGGGGCTGTTAAGTTACTTTGATTGAATGTGTTGAAATGCTTGTGATGCATAAAGATATTTATATATTTGTTCTGAAGCATATCTGAAAAGATGCAGCAGTCCTTCATTTTCATCACTCTACAGTCCAGTTCTATGAATCTGATCACAAAACGGAGTAACTAGTAGCATTTCTTACACAGCAGTGTCTTTTAAGCTGCTAGGTAAGAGGAACGTTGGAAGATCTTGGCATGCATTCAGAAGACTATGAGGAAAATTACTGAAAGAAACAATGGAGGGAAGAATGGAAACAGGGACAGAAAAAATGAGGAAACTAGCAAGAGAGCATTATGGAAGCATATGAAACATCTTTAAGCCTTGGGCAGATGGTACACTGTGGCAGATATTGACTACTTTATTGTTCCATGTTAATAATCAAGAACACGTGATCAAAGCAGAGTACATTGCACAGCTGACTGCAGCACTCTCCTGTGTTAAACACTATTCCCTTCTTGTCCTTATAATGAATTTAGTTTTAATAGAGATTAAATGTGCTAGTGAATGAAGCCAGTAGGAAATGCAAGTGTGAAAACTGATTGTGTTTGAAAAGCTGAATAGCCAAGAAGAGATTTTGGCATAGTAATGTACATGCTGTGTTTGTGCTATAGTTATCAGTAAGGGAGTGCTATGAGTCAACCTTCCATGCTAATTAAATGACAGTGTCATCAAACTTTTGTCTGCATTAAGTAAATCTCTACAACGTACTAAACTGATGTTTCAGTTTCAAGGCTGACCCTGATTGAATTGTGATGATTCCCTAGTATAAACAGAGAGTAACTGTGAAGAGTGTAAGCACTCTCCATCACTGTGTCAATTTAACAAAAATATTCTTTCTCTCCTGGAAATGAAAATGTTATTTGTTCACATACCAAAGACCTCCAGTAATATGCAAAAATACAATGTTGTCCTGATTATTTTTGCACCTACTTTTACAGAAAATTACACAATTAGTATTTTTTTAAAACTATTGTGGGAATTAAGGTAATGGACAAAAGTCCAAAACAGTGAATTTTCAAAGAGGAAGCTGTTACTTGAGCTCCCTAATCATTACTGCCTTTTGTTTTTTCTCTTGCATGGATGGCAGATTTTAATTCTCTCTCTCTTAACCCGCTATTCCAGTAAAGCAAATATTTTAAAATGGAAGGACTTTGGCACAAAAAGTAATGAATGCTGCAGTAACAAAGCGTGTAATCAGCTGTTTGTGTTGTTTACTTGAGATACAAGGGACAAAGGAAAGACACAAGACCTAAGCAAAACAGAAATGACTGGCTAGTTTCTGCCAAATAAAAAACCAAGATCAGGACTGCTTTAAGAAAGGCAAGAGAAGAATTACTGTCTGGCCAAACAGTATGAAATGTTGCCAGTGAAGATAGATAGTCCTTGGAGAGCAGTAGCTTAGAGCCTCATTTTACCATAAGAACACAAACTGCAAACCAGAGAACCCTTAGCTATCAGTGTCTGTTGAAGAAATGCTTATTAGATTTTCAAAATGACAAAATAGTAAAAGCACAAAAATTCACTGGAATCAACAGACATGCCAAAAACTTTATTACAGGGTTTTTGCATCATTCACAGGCCATCAGTGTACCTGGGACATCTTTCACCTTCATCCACAGAAATGGGCAGGTTTTATTAGCTTAAAAAAAGAGATAGCAAAGAAAAACGTTGACAAAATAAGTTGGTATTGGCAAAGATAAGCGAGTCACTCAGTATGTTTTCTTGATAGCATTTTCCAGACTTTTTCTGCCAAAATGCCTTTTCCTCATTAGTGGATAAAAAGATGCAAAGGCATTAGATGGGTGAATCGTGAAGCATTGTTTAGCTTTCTCTTTAGAGTGCTGGATGCACATTTGCTTAGTGTTGCAGCATATGACTATTTCTGCAGGATGTGATTAACTCAGTGCTGGTGTTCTCTGATCCACCAATAATAGTAATTTCTTTACAAGTTATTTATTTGCCTGAATGATGGTACTGATTCACAGTGTTTCAGTGCCAAGGGTATAGAAGGTGTTGCACAGTCACAAAACAGTATGTAGCCTATGTTCAGAAATGTTCAACCATCTGTCATAAGTGTGCTTGCAAATTTTATCCAAGTTATTTATTCCGTACCCTCCATTCCTCTCTCTGGATCCCTTTGGTTCATTTCAGCGTTCTACTCTCTAGTGTATAATAACACAGGTCAAGGTTAGTGCATGAACCAAGGGAGAGAGATACTTCCAAACAAATGTTTCAGAGCTTTGTATTTCCTCAATTTCCTCCATCCAGTTCTTGGCTAGGTCTTGAAGATGTTTCATCTGCTGGGCTATGGAATTAATTAGCTTTCTACAACATCTTGCAGTTCTGTCAAAACCACAGTTGGGGAAGATTAGGTATTTTTTAAGCACGTGTTTTTAAAAACTTGTCTGATTGTGGGTGCCGTTTAATATGTAAACTTGTCTGTGTGCAGAAAACAGAATCATTAAAATTAACATTTCAGCCTACTCAGAGAGAATATGCGTTCATGAAGCAGTTTTGTTATCTTGAAATGATCCTAAATAATGTTTAGAGAAAGGACTAATTATTTTTAAAAGTTGGGTCATTCACTGTGTAGGACCCTCACTTAAATTCTGAGTAAATATATTGCGATGCCAGATCTGCAGCCCTTTGAGAATGACAGAGGGAACTAATTAATGTCTCCAAGAGCTCCCAAGGCACAGACAGAAATTTGGAACAAACATACTCATGTAATATGATACACAGTTTTTGCTTTTTGTTCTTACCACATTGAGCAAGGGGAATCAAACCTGTATTACTGATCTTCCCCTCCCCCTCTCCCTCCC
>JAOWBP010004700.1:49306470-49345383 GCA_028571105.1 Tragopan temminckii | reverse complement strand
TTTCCCTTCCCTTCCCTTCCCTTCCCTTCCCTTCCCTTCCCTTTCTCTTTTTTTTTTTAGTGCATGAAAGACTTCCCAGTTTTTTTTTTTTAAATTTGCATTTCATTCTTTTCATTTTCTTTAACCCCTCTTTTTTCCATGTACTTCTCTTCTTCATTCAAGCATCAATAGGCCAACAAAGCTTTCTTTTTCCCAAAATAACAGCTGAATGTTCATGTTTACATTTTGTTTTTAGAATGTAATTGAGAGGAAGAGCGTAGGATTCTCTGGTTGTAAACAATGAAAACACAAATGCTGAGGCAGACAGTTACTATGAAGACAAGAGCTTTGATGAGAATGGAAAGGACTTACGAAGGCAGAACTCCCACTTAACTCCTGTCAGAGATGGAAAAATAGGAAGGGAAAATGAGGCAAAGAGGAGAAAGTTCATGCATGATTTTTGTTTTCCTGGTGAGATCTTACAGCCTCATCTTTGTTTAACAATACTTCTTTTATCTAAACACTTCAGTATACAAAATGAGTATTTTCTGCTTCTGTGGCAAGCAGATGGAAATGGAGTTTGTCCAAGGAGAAAAATTTTGCATCTGCTGCTGAGGAAAGAAAAGCTGGCTTTTCCAGATTTCCCAGTTTTGAATGACAGTTCGGTTCTTGTTCCCGCTGGCTTCTTTGAGAATCTCAGCTGGAATGAATTGGAAAATCTTGACTCTATTACAAACAACATGACTGCCAGATGGTGTCAGTGAGTTATGAAGTTACCACAGGATCTGGGGAGCAGACCAAAACTTGCATTTTGAGAGTGTAGGTCATGTTTTTGGTGCCTGACTCCTGTCTTGCTCCAACTGCGAAATAACCTCCTACAAATCATCCCCTTGCTTGCCTGATTAAGCCATGTTGGGTTTTCAAAAGGTTTTTCCTGTGTAGTGACTGATCTTGCCTGGGGAATATGGAAGGAAGATACCTGTGTATAGAAACTTATCCAAGAAAGTAGGTTATGGTTAGGCATCAGTAGTTTTAGTACATCTTGCACATGAATTGGCCAATCCCATTTTGTGCATTATAACAAAAAAAGATAAAAATTCATTCTTCTGAGCCCTACTTGGCTCTTGTTTAAAGGCATAAAGTAATGAATATTTTAGCTGACAAAGTTATAGTGAGCTTATTGTAGAAATGTGAGCAGATCACACTTAAGCCACATTAACTCTTTGATAATCTGTTTTTTTCTTACAGCAAGATATTCTATATTCAAACTACCTGTGAAGTAAACCCTTAAGACCTGTTGTCTCTATCTTGAAACAACAGAGATGCTTCTGGTGTTCTTTCTGAAGTAGACATGTAAAAATACTAGCTGTGAATTGAAACAGAGGTTGCCACAAGGAGAAGCAGAGCAAGGGAACTGTGAGTGAGCATTCCGACATACTGTTGGTCACTCAGTAAAGAAATCAAGTTTACATAAACTTACTCCATGTACAGAATACACATGCATATTCAGTAGTAATGTACTTAACTGTTGTTGTACTTTGTCCAAATATTGCAGAAGCATAAGGGTTTGATATTACATGACCCTTTAGGGAGCATGAGTCACCCTCAGAACAGTAGCCAGGCTTGCGATCAGTCAAACTAATTAGAGGTACACTACCCTCACTTCTGCTGGAGCATGACAGATCCACCCTCACTGAGGTCTCCCTGCAAAGCTCTGACTTGTACCAAGTCCCAGAACTTAGAGGCAGAGATGTCACATTTCCTATCATTCCTGATTACTTTAATCTGACAGTACCTAGTGGCTAGATTCTTCTTTCAAGGTTCCTTTATACTACCGGATTTTACAGTTCTTGGATAATGAAAGGTTTGTGTTGTATGCACTGAGAATTACTCAGTCATGGTATTAATGTAGCTTGTACTTTTATCCTAATTATATTCAACCTGAACCAACAAGCGAACACTGATACTATAGAACCAGAGCTGGCACTCCTTCCCCAAATGACGATTGTTTCTTGGCACTTGAAACTAGCTGGAAGACAAAGCTATTGTCCTTTGGTTGCTTTCTGAAATAAACTAGAAGTTCATTGATGCAGTAATGCATTTTTCTGATTGCCAGGTTTAGTATCTTTTATCTGTTTTTTTCCCAAATATGTAAATGTTTTGTTGCAAGTGTATTTATAAAAATTTCATGCAACAGAATTATATATGATAGTTGTGCTTTTATGAAAAAAAAAAATTGTTGTAGAGTTTTGCATTACTGAAGTAATTCCATTTAATTATGATAGAGTTTGATCTTCTGTGAAGTAAATTAGAAGTTACCCCGCTGATGTCATTGCAGTGATTGAACGTTTACACTTTGGCATAAGAACAGATATATTAAAACTGTAAGGAAAAATCCATCTATTCAAAAATACACCAATTTCACTGTGAACAGTCTTTCAGTAGGTCTCTTTCTGCTCCTGGACATCTCCAGTGTTGAGCTCCCAGCAAGATTTTATCGTTATCCTGTCACTTTAAAGTAATCAGTTATAGCCAGCAGCAGTGCTAGTCTTTCTCAATGTCTGTGCCCGTCTGCTATTTTCAGTTTGCTGCTGGCAGTGGGAGCAAAGGACACTGAGTCTGCACACAGTATATCCACATCATATGAATACTCATAGAGACATCCAAAACCTGACTCTAGATGTATGTGTAGTTTTCCCTTCACATCTGATATTTTTAATCCTTCATTAAATTTTTATTGTCTCTTCACTAATTAAACTCTTTTTTTGCTCTCCATTAGAGCATTTTCACTTCAGATATCTCTGAAAATTTTCCTTTTTCCTAGCCATTATGCCATATCTCCAGCAATTTCTGTCTTCACTGACATACGTTCTTACTTGATGCTTCTCCCTTAACCTTCCATGTGAGCATTTCTTATTCTTTCTAGGTTTGTCTTTTCTACTTCCCTGTGTTTCCTTCAAACACATCTCTTTTTAGTTTTTCTTGCTTGTCATTTACAGACTGAAAGATCTTCACTGTGTAGTTATTCAAAAGATGAAAAGAATTTGCTAGGAAAAGATTTCAGTGCATTGATTCTTCTTTCTTGTAGTGATAATATAAACAACATCTGGAAAACAACATTGGTTATATATGCTGGTGCTGGGAATCTGGATTGGAAAGCAGTCAGCTCCCTTCCTTGCCTGCTTGAAAAAAGGCTTCCAGCTTCAGATGCATTCTTGATCAGTGGATTAGTTTTCTGTCCATTTGTAATGATGCAGAGCCATGCAGGCTTTGGATGTGCTGTTCCCCATCAGCCAAGTGTGCCTGCCACATCTTTTTGAGCAATTTTCCCGTGTTTCCTCAGAGCGATAGAGAGAAACCAATAAAATTGGTCCAGATGTATTCAGCAAAGTCTGTCACAAGGGATTAGCATTACATTTATCATGACAATTTGTACTCCTCCTACTCCTCTTCACGGCAAACAGAACTCTGAAGCCAGTCTCCCAGTAGTTGTTTTCTGCTAGGCTTATTTTTCTTGCCTTCTAAGCAGACACCTGAAAATTTGAACACTTGGCTGTATTTTGAGAGCTGAACTTAGGTGAAGTTATTTTTACAGGTAGCATGTATAGGTTCATTGAAGTTGAGATTTCTGAAGATCTCAGCAGGTTCTTCATGATTACTCCTTGTACAATTCCCTTGCCTATCCAATTGATTGGCATTCTGCTGTGGAGTGATGGCATCGGTGGACAAAGAAGAGATAACTGATGGACCTGCTAGGCCATTGACATGGTCCCATAGTACATCCTTTTCTTTACACTGGAGAAAGATGATTTGAAGGCTGGACTATTCTACAGATTAAGAATTGATTGGATGGTTGCAGCCGGAGGGTTGTAATCAGTGGCTCTATGTCCTGTAGGAGGCTGGTCACAAGTGATGTCCCATAGGGGTATGTCTTGGGACTGGTGCTCTTCAACATCTTTATCAATGATATAGAGAATGGGACTGAAGGTACCCTCAGCAAGTTTGCTGATGACACCAAGCTGAGTGGTGCAGTAGATACAGTAGAAGGAAGAGATGCAATCCAGATGACCCTGGCTTGAGAAATGGGCAGATGAGAACCTGGCCTCACGGCCCAACTGTATCCTGGACTACATCAAAAGAAGCATAGCCAGCAGGTCAAGGGAAGAAAACCTGTCCCTCTACTCTGTGCTGGTGTGGTCTTACCTGTAGTACTGCATCCAGATGTAGAGTCCTCAGCATAGGAAAGATGTAGACTTGTCGGAGAATGTCCAGAGGAGGGCCACAAAAATGGTTCGAGAGATGGAGCACCTCCACTACAAGGTCAAGTTGAGAGAGCTGGAGTTGTTCCTGGAGAGCCTGGAGAAGAGAACGCTCTGGGGAGACCTGAGAGTAGCCTTTCAGTATCTAAAGGGGAGCTACAAGAAAGAAGGGGACAGACTCATTAGCGGGGTCTGTTGTGATAGGACGAGGGGAAAAGGTTTCAAACACAATAAGGGCAGATTAGGTTGGATATAAGGAAGAGGTCTTTTTTAATGAGGATGGGGAGGCGCTGGAACAGGTTGCCCAGAAATGTGGTGAAAGTCCAAGGAAGGCCAAGTGTAAGGTGTTGCATTTGGGTTGAGGCAATTCTAAATATATGTATGTACTGGGAGAAGAACTCATGGAAAGCAGCCCAGCTGAGAAGGACTTGGAGAGTCTGGTGGACCAAAAGTTGGACGTGATCCATCAGTGTGTATTGCAGCCCTAAAGACTAGCTGTATCCTGCGCTGCATCAACAGAAAAGTGGCCAGCAGGGAAAAGGAGGTGATTGTGCAATTCTGCTCAGGTCTCATGAGGCCCCATGTGGAGTACTGCATCTAGGCCTGGGTCTCCCCACCTCAAGAAAGATGTTGGAGGAGGTTAAAGGAGGGCCATGAAGATGACCAGAGGGTTGGAGCGCCTCTCTTACAAGGACAGGCTGAGGGAACTGGTGGTCTTCGGCCTAGAGAAGAGAAAGCTCTGGAACTCTCGGGGAAGCTCATTGCAGTCGTCCACTACTTGAAGTGAGCTTAAATGCAGGAGGAAGACTAAGTTTTAAATGCAGGAGGGAGACTAAGTTTTTACACTGTCTGAAAGTGGCAGGATAAGGTAGAATGGCTTTAAACAGAAAAGAGTGGAGATTTAGGCTAGATGTTAGACAGAAATTCTTTACTCAGAGGGTGCTGAGGCCCTGGCACAGCTGCCCAGAGAAGTTGTGAATGCCCCATCCCTGTAGGTGCTCCAGACCAGGTTTGATAGGGTCCTGGGCAGCCTCATCTTGTGAGCAGCCCTGCCCAAGGTAGGAGATAGGAACTAGGTGATCTTTAATGTTCATTCCAACCTCAGCCATTCTGTGATTCTGTGACATGCTCAAATATTTTTCGAATAAATTATGTTCTCAGGTTTTAGCTCCCTTCTGTTTGCCTGGGTTATTCAATGTTTCCTGACATTGTTTAAATGAAGAATGTTTTCTCTCACTTAAGAAAACTTAAAGAAAGGGAGGAGGAAATGTTTTGGGAGTTTCACATAACAAAACTTAAAAATTATATAACTACCATCTGTAATAAACCTACATATTTTTGTTAGACCTCACTGGCACATCTAGTTGTTTTTCTTGCTTTCTGCTGCCACTGTCACAGTCTCTTGTCTTCTGGGCAGTGATTCTAAATCCAGCATCCCTTCTTTTTTTGATTTTTCACTCAGCTGCATAGGTTGCTTCTGAAGCACTTTCATACTGCAGCACAGTTTTTCTAGCTCCTCCTGGCAAGGGAATTTGTATGTACTTTCTGAAGAAAACAGTACCATCCTGTGGGTGGTGATCAACAGGCTGGTTTTACTTAAAATGCATTTACTTATAATGTAACCATGCTGAACTTGGTGCTCTTCAGTTATAAAGGAGATGATGTTGTTTAACCCTGATAAGCAGGTAAGCACCACAGTTGCTCTCTTACTCCCACCCAGTTCTCTTTCAGTCCATAAATAACAAACTTGTGAGCCAAGATAAAGAGAGTCGCTCAGCACCTGCCAATGCCTAACCAGATCCCAAGCAGTGACAGCATGCTGGCCACCTTCTCCAGATCTATCATTCTATATGACGCCACATGGTATGTGACATCCCTTTGGCCAGTTGGGTCAACTGTGCTGGTTTTTTCCCTCCCAGCTCCTTGGTAATCCCCAGCTCCTCACTGGGAGAGCAGTGTCAGAAGCTGAAAAGTCCTTGGCTCTGTGCAGCATTACTCAGCAGTAAATAGAATATCAGTGTGTTACCTCTGTTGCTGCACTGCTCTACTGTTGTGAACTTAAATAAGCAATGGTGACCATTGTGCTTTCTAACAGCTGAGAACTTCACACATCCTATTCTTATCCTGTGTGACTCCAGGGCAGCCCTCCTACTTAACTCATCAGCTGCCTTTTGTATATATATTTTATTTTTTTTTTAATATATTTTTGTAAGTGATTTTGTACTGTAAATATTAAATACAGAAGCGGCACCTTTTCCCTTCAGTGACAATAATGGACTTACAAATAAAAATTGAATTTCTTCCAGGAAATCTTAGTTAATTTCTCTGCTTAAGCCAACTGTAAATCTGAATAAAACTAACAAATCTTTAGGCTGATGTGGACTCTAAAATATATTAGAGTTATGTACCATTTCATAAAGAATTCAGTCACTATCAAACTGAAATCCGCCCTATGGAAAGCTCAAAACTAGAGCAGTTCTTGTCTGACTACATTGTTTATGAAATATAGAAATTTCAATTGAAAGTCTCTTTGAATACTGCTATGCTGCAAATTCTGAGCAGCTGTTTAAATGTAAGCCAATATAGCAACTTTACTTCTGCCTGCCAGCCTGTACTTCTACTCAGCAGAAATTAGTGAGCCTGTTTGCTTCTGCCAGGCCTGGTGGGTGCTTCAGTCTGCCTTGTGCTGAATTTGGTGGCATTCTTTTTGCTGCTTCTCCTAGTGCTGGCATGGTGGGATACTGTCACGTTAGAAGTGCTGATGAATTAGGGAAATATATAAACAGGAGATAACAATGGATAAAAAATGTCACAAGATTGATCTAAAACAATATATAGAGAAATGACATACAAATACACAGTATGTCTAGATCTATCCATGTTTGCATTTTGATCTATACATACCAATACTATAAGTGTAATATATAAGTATATATTCTTGTATGATGTTCATAATAGAGGTAGATCTAACTACTTATCTACAAATGTTTCTTGAAATTGATAGTTTTTTGGTGTGTTTTTATAATTCTGATAAACTTTCTACAAGAATTCAAGTACATTAAATGATTTCCCTAGATTCTTTAGACTTTTTTTACACCTGTAATATCTTAGGAATCCATAGATCCCTGACATTAACTGGAAAATAGATTAATCTCTACAATTGTCTTTTGAACTCCACATTTTTTCAGTGTTCTTTTCTTCTCACAATATGAGAAACAGATCACACATCGTAATTAAAAAAAAAACTCCAAGCACAAAAAAAAAACACAGAGCAACAACAAAAACAACGACAACAACAAAAAAACAAAGCCAAAATTTGGGGCTGTAAGACAATACCTGCTGAAACAACATCAGTAGAGGGCTTTCTCTGTCCTATGGGTACGATTGTTTTTTATTGGATATAATGCACACAAAAACCCTGTCCTTTTGCCTTGACTAGCAAGAACACAAACCACTGAACTATTGAGCAGACAACATGCTGACCAGCAGGTCAATAGAGATGATTCTGCCCCTCTATTCTGCTCTCATGAGACTCCAGCTGAAGTTTTATGTCCAATTCTGGGGCCCCAACACAAGAACATGGAGCTGTTGGAGTGGGTCCAGAGGAGGGGCACAAAGATGATCAGAGGACTGGAGGAGCTCCCTTACAAAGACAGGCTGAGAGAGCTGGGGCACTGGCTCCAGGGAGTACCTCATAGCAGCTTTCCAGGACCTGTAAGGAAAGCTGGGGAAGGACTTTTTATAAGGGCATATAGCAACAAGATGAGGAGAAATGACTTTAAACTGGAAGAGCAGAGATTTAGACTAGATATTAGAAAGAAATTCTTTACTGTGAGGGTGGTGAGACACTGGAACAGGTTGCCTTAAGAGGCTGTGGATGCCTCCTCCCTGGAAGCATTCAAGGCCAGGCTGGATGGAGCTGTGAGCAACCTGGTCTACAGGGAGGTGTCCCTGCCTATAGCAGGCAGGTTGGAACTAGGTGATCTTAACAGTCCCTTTCAACCCCTACCATTCTATGATTCTGTAATTCTAACACTAATATTAATTATACTGATTAACTAAGTCTGTGCAGATTTTTTTTCAAGATTTCTAGCTGAATTTTGATAACTTCATATTCCAAATGGTTTTCTATTAAAAGTCACTGGAGCAAACACTATTCTTTTGTAGTTCAGTTACATTCCTTATGCTTTCACTAAATAGTCCCATTTCTGTACCCTCAAATAAATAAATAAATCTTTTCCAAACAAGCTAAAATAGTTTCTACAGCAGGCATTTTGGACTATGGTTAAAAAAACAAACAAACAAACAAAAAAAACACATTATAAAACAAATACAGTGCAGTACCTGGAACTGTTTGTACTTATTCTTGAGATACTTGTCCAGCATTCAGTTTTCTTATCCAGATGCTAGCTTTTAGCTTAATACAAGCATTTTTGAAGTCTACTCCATGACCTACCTGTCCCTTCCTACCTTAAGATTTGTACATTGTTCTATTCTTTTATTTTCTCTATATGAGGTGTCAAGAGGAACTGGAGTTGTGTGTTCCTGTTCTTCAGTTGTGGCCCTGTGTAAGATATCAATCTGCCTTAAAAATAGTTAGAATGCTATTAAATTAAATGTAGTGCCAGACAACTGCTCTGATTTATCAAGACTATATTCATTGAATACTTCACTGTGTCAAACAAAAAGCAGATCATTCCTAACAGAAGAGTATGGAAGAAGAAATACAGAGGTTGAGAAAGGAAAATAGAGAAACTCAGTAAAACAGTGGGGAAAAAAACAGTGTCCACCCTTGCTAGATAGTGATCTCATTATTGGAACTAAATTGCTCTTCCCCTTTTTTAGTCATTGTAGGACAAGAGATGATAAAGCATAATCCGTAACAGAAAGATGAAGTCATTTGTCTGGCTTGACAATAGATCAGTGGTCAATTATAGCCTTTTGCAGCCTGTTCTTTTCAATAGCTGTCAAAGTTTACTTAGGTGTTCATAGCTAATAGCACACAAAAAGAAATGGGAAAAACTTACAAAACTGTATCCTTTCAGTTATTTGATTAAAATAGCTAGCTGAAGAAAAAGAAAATATAATTGTTTTCCTTTGTAGGATTTTGAACTAAACAATGAGCTGAAAATGAATGTGTTAAATTTGCTGGAAGAAGTTTTGAGAGACCCTGATCTCCTACCACAAGAAAGGAAAGCTACTGCAAATATCCTGAGGTAAATACATTTCTGTAAAGTTCGTCTATCTGTAGCATGTGGAATAGATATGAGAACATGTATTATAGAATTAACATGAAATGTTTTTATCCAGAGTATTTTATTTTGGAATATTAGTAAGTGTTTTATTTGCTGTAAGACAGAAGAAATTTGAAGCATGTCATCCAGCAGCAAACAGAGTATACTTTCAGGTTGATTTGTAGTGATTGTGGTTAAGTATACAAACATTGCACATACTGTACAATAGGATCTAAAGAACAATTAACCAAAGAATAATTTGGATATCTTCAAAATGGACTTGGGAAAACTTCGCCATGTCTATTATAAGGAGTGTTTTAAAATTCCTTTGTAACTTCATGAGTCTATGCAAACATCAGGTATCACATCGTTCCAAGTTTTATTCAGAACACTGTCTCTTAAAAAAATCTGGCAGCCATTGGTTCAATCTTTATGTGGTAGGGAAAAGCGCTGTCTAGTAAAGCAGGAAGACCATTCCCCTGTAAAACCTTGAATAACTCTTATCTCAGTAATGAGCAATCAGTGCTACTAAGCTCTTGAGAGGCTGTTGACAGTCTAATGTGTCATGACAGTCACTAGACCACGCTTGCACTTTCCTTTGTGTTGACAGTTGTGTCTTTACTATTTTGGGTAGCTTAGGGAGAGAAATTCTTGTTTAATTAGTGCTACAGAATAAAAGATTCTTGAACTCCTGCATAACCAGAATTATTTAACTTGGGTTTCAAACACCTTATTTTGACATTTAGGGTTGTTGTTTGAGAACTGAGTGTCTAGTCATGCCAGACAAAGCCTCACATGCATTTATAATTGTAAACAATTCATTATAGTAAGTGTGAATGTTTTACAGTAACATTTTATCAAGTAAATTATTCAACATTACCAAGAAACAGTAAACATTTAGAGACCAAATAATTATTAAAATAAGACAACGAAAAAAACACAGATAAACCTATGATATGCCTAATATTTTCCTTAGTATTCTGCTGGATAGCTAACAAAGATGCAATCAGTGCTATGTGTGTGAATTTTCTAAGAACATTTGACGGTTTTCCCATCGGATATTTATGTGAAAAAGAATATCAGAAGAGTAACACTATGTTGTTGATGGTGAAAAGAAAATATTGGAGAAAAGAAACAAAGTTCTTAATATAAGCAGTTTGTGTTAAAAGGATCCTACTTCATTTTTATGTGAATAGAAATATATCTTTTTGTTAATGGTACTGTGTGTGCTGTTATTCACAGTATAAAAGGAAGTCAATTCCATGTATTTCCTTGGAAAAAACTACAAAAAGAGCACAAAGGGATTAATTTGTTATACTGTAGCAGGATATAATAATACATTGATGGTGAAGGCTGTGTCAGATTGCTCCTAGTGGAGAAAGTTCCCTTAAGATCTTTAGCTTCTTGAGAAAATGTGAGTATTCCTGACAAAGTAGTGGAACAAATTTATAAGCCTGCAAATATACCATATTGTTATCAATTTCCTATATCCAGTTTCGTATTAGCCAGTTTCTTTTAGATGTTGCATCCAAAAATGAGATGTTGGTAATTAAGTGTAAACTGCAAGTTGCTCCCAGTTACATTCTGCTATTCTATGAAATGGTGCATATCTTGTTTCATCTCTTCGCTTTTTAGTAGTTGCTACTTTAGTATCTAAACACACTGTATATGGTAGTGGCTATTCTGTGATTTTCAATGTTTTTTTTTGTGAGAAAGAAAAAGTTCTACAAGTTATGAATAGAAGAAAACAGGACTAACAAAAGAAAATGATACTTGTAAATTAAAATTCTAGTAAAAATGAAAAACGTAGGCACAGAAATTGAACAAAATTTTTTTTTTAATTAACATTTTTAAATATTTTGTAGAACAGACTCTTCTCTAAAAATCATTCTTTCATAGCCACTATCCTATGTTTCTGAAAAATATTATGGCACTTTACAAGAAAGCAAGTAAAGCAAAAGTAAGATGATCTATTCAAGTTCTTAGTGAGAGTTTGTTTTGGAGACAGGAAGAGAATGAAGATTTCCTGAGACAAGGTCTTCAACAAAGCTATCTTTCACCAGGGTTTGCAGGTGCACACCTTCATCCTATCAGAATTTTCAAACAAAGTAGTTTGATTATAGATTTCATCATATATTATGGTCACAAATATTTGGTTTCAACCTACAAACTAGCACTAGAAAAAAAGATTTTGGTGAGTCAGCACATGGAGCTAGTCTTTTTGACTGAAAGAGGCATGAATTATCTACTTGCCTTCAAAATGAGATATGAAATTTAAGCTTTGGCTATCAGTGATTGTCAGAAGTCCTGCATTACTTTTCAAGACCAGCAGTGTTGCACTCTGAAACACTGTGTTGAACATTTCCTTCCATACTGCCTCATCAAAGTCCTGTAAAAATCAGTGACACAGTGTTGTTGTCTCAAGGGTCCAGAAAACTTCTGTGTTCCATTTTCTGTGTTCTGTTTTCTGTGGTAACCATGTTTCTGTAGCATCTGAAATTACTCCTGTTTCATAGCTGTGTATTTATTATATATACGAACCTTGGTACATTTTCAAATACAAATATGCTTCGGGTGAAAACTGGTGCAGAAATATAACTTTCATCATGTAAACTGTTGTTAAGTTGCAATAGGTAGAACTTCAGAATGTAATCTCCATGTTAAAAGATGTTAGTAAATAAATGAAAACATACTGCCCCAAAGACTTACACTGAGGTAAATAAAATTTGAGGGTTTTGGGCTCTCTTCACCCACATAGGAGGCAGCTATTTGCCAGACATGTCAAATTTCTTAACAGTCAGCTGTTTAGAATAAATTAATTTTCCAGGAATGGGAACTGCTTTGTAACCTTGTGAGAAAGAGTGTGTTGGAGCAATTCTGATTTTGGATGAAAATCATTCAGCTAGGATGAAATACTCAGATGTGTCATATATCTCATTCTTTCACTAAGAGAAGGAACTCTGATTATCATATCACCTCAAGAAAATGGTTTGCATGCTAATTAGGAGCAGTTTCGCAGTTTCTCTGCTTTTGAAAAGCACTATAGTTACTCTCAAATATATGTTCTCAACTAGTTTATATGGTTAACTGAAAAGAGGAAATTATAGGACTGCAGGAGTAATCTGCAATTTAATTTTTTTGTGTGTAACTGTAAATCTTTGGTAATGACAGAAGGTTGCACATTCCTTTACTTTTCCACAAGTTTTCATTCTTATTACACATTATTAAAAAATGAGTGCTTATAAGCATTAAAAAAAATAATAAAATTGCTAGTCCTATTCAGTTGACCTGTTGTCCCATGGAGGCTTCTGGCTGCCTCTGGAAGCATGTCCTCAGGAAAACCAGCTAGACAGGTCCCCCTCTGATTCACCAGTTTCTCAGCTTGTTAGTGGATTCGCAGGTCAAGCCAACTCCAGACTGTTCTTTAAAATCTTAACTTTTAATAATCCAAAATATAAAACTGAGTAATGGATTCAGTCAGGGACTTGGCTTTCCTGGCCAGTTGAAAAGGCCCTTGCCTGATTTTGGAACTGATGTCATGAAGAATGAGAAACCAACAGCGGCAGAAGAGACATTATCCACGTCTCCATCCCATCTAATAACATAATTATATGAACCAAGTACATATCTAGGCTTTCTACTGCTGGACAAACAAAGAAAACTTTCTATGTTTGCACTACGCTCAAAGATATAAGCACTAAAAACAAAGAGACTACTGGTGCAGAAAGCAGACACAGTAACACAGAGGTGGTTCTCCCCCCTTCATTATTGTCTGATGCCTTCTGCAGTGCTATTTCTGCTTATGGAACTAGATGAAGAGAAATGTTTAACTGGGAGTTTTCTCTGTGCATTGTCTCTGAAGATTTCTGTTCCTTGTAGAAGAAACAACCAAGACTGTTAGTCTTATAAATTGCCAGGTTTTAAGCAAACACTCCCATACAACACCAAGTTGTAAAGAGGTATTGTGTTCAGTAGCGATTTATCTCTCATCACTGTGAATTTTATCTACATATGATTACAGATCTTCTATCATCTGCCAACATGGTTGGCAGATTAGAGACAACGTCCTGAACGCTAAGAGGCCTGTAATGGAAGAAAGGTTGTTTCATGAGTTTCTTTAAGTGCCTGTAGGTTATAGTGACAAGATGAGAGGAAGAAATGCTATAGTAAGGCTCACTTTTATCTGAAGAACCCATCTATGAAACAAGCTGTAGACAGCTGGTGAAGCACTCCTTCCAATGTAATTCATTGTCTGTCAAGTCAGAAGGAGTTTCTGTCCACCAGAATGGTCTAAAATTAGGCATGCTGACTTTTCCTCTGGAGATTGTAAGACACCTTCCTCTCTCTGACAATTACAGAATATAGGCACTGACTAAAGGAGGATATGAATTCTGCTGTAGATATCCGAAAGACAGGCATCCAGAGTCTTTCTTGCTGTAGAAACTTGTAGAGATGTTCCAAGGTATTGTGCTCCACTTGAGCTCAAGTACACTTGTTGTGGACAGATGCTGCTCAGTCCATCACCACCACATAACTCTCCTTGGAAAGCTGTTACTTGTTTGGTTTTCTTCAAGGTGGAGGGCTCCCAGCTGATATTACTTAAGGGTTCTATAAATTACCCAAAGTTTTTTTACTGTTACTACATACCAGTTTGAAGACTTTTGACAGCATATTTTATGTTTGAAAGCCCAGATTTATGAGAAGGTTTTGATGAAACTTTCGTTCAGAAGTCTTTCCTGGGTCAGGATGAAAACAGCAAGTAGGAGTGAGTCAGTTAACATACCCTCTGTGAAGATAATAAATCATCCAGTTGTTATGTGGGTTTCATAAAATAGGTTTTCAGGTTGTTCTGAAGAGGTGCTTACTGCCTGCTTTTAGATCTAAAAGACCTAGACAGATCAAAAAACGTGTATCAGAATTCTTCTCTTTCATTCCACCTCTCCACTGTAGCTCTTAGTTTCCCTTCTTATACTTTACTCTCAATTCACAAAAGCAGAAAAATTCAGAGTGAGGAACTGCATTTCTTATTGTAAACGTATTGTTCAAACACTTTAAGAGTCTGCATATGAGATTATGCTTGGGCTATCTCTTTGAAGGAGAATGTCTGAAAGCAGAGTGCTTTGAGACTTTGTCAGCCATTGGGCATGCAGAGCAAATAACTCTTTCAGGCCACATAGTTTTCAGAAGCGTACACTATGTAAATTGTCTTCTACAACTGACTGAACTGAGAGCATAGATGAGTATAACTGGCAGCTCTGGGCACCTCACTAATTCATGCTACTGACATCCAGGCAAACAGGTTTGCTAACATAACAGAATGAAATTCTTAGGCTATTTCTGTTATTGTTTATGATCCCTCCATAGTTTGATCATTTTTTAAAAGAGTTTTAGAGTCTGCACACAAGTATATGCCATGGACCATCTCCTTGAAGGATATTGGATAGAAATGTTCTAGAAACTGATGTTGCCTGTGAGTTTATATGTGTATATGCATGAATACATTTCTTGAAAAATCAGTTCCTTTTAATCATTTTTACTAGCTAATACTAGAAGAGGAGGTAAGAATGGTTTGCTTGAGATTTAACCAGCCTTTTTTAGTAGCCCCTGAAATCTAGATGGCATTTCAGTGATGATGAACCAGGAAGGTGTAAAGTACTGAAGCAGATAACTTAGTTGGTGAATAGACGTATGTGAGAAAAAGGAGGTTCAAGAAACACTTTCTACTTCATCTTCCTCAGTATGAATGTAAATGGAACCAAGGAATATGTGAAGCTCAAAATTTGATCTGTAACCAATATTATACCCTGTATGATCTCACTAGACAATACATTTTAGACTGTATCACTTACTGCAGCTTTTAAAATATTTTGAAAAATATTCTATGTACAGTAAGAAAAATAAAAGGTATTTTGGAACAAATTCTAGAGTTTTATGTTGAAAATTATTTGGGCTACTCAGGTTTAAATGACAGCATTTTAATCCTAGCTACTAAGTGTAGGAATTAGAAAGTTATTTCCTACATATTTACTTTCTTCATAAGAATTTTACTTTGTTCCTATATAAGAATAACAGCAGAGTTGTCCATTCAGTCCTGCTGAGACAAATATTGTTTAATAGTCATGCAAAATGTTTCTGTAGCTTTGCTTTCTTTTGTATCTATTTTCACATGATCCTGAAGTGCTTACCTGATTTCCAGGAGGTATTTAATGGCAACTGCCCAAGCAGAACTGAGGAGCTCAGTGTGTGCTCCTAGACCTCTGTTGAAATTAATTGTCCCAGGGCCAGCAACAGTGCAGACTGAAATGGAAGCTACTACTGCTGTTGCTAAGAAGTAATCTTATGCAGTCTAGAGAGAGGTGATGTCCTCTGAATATTTAAATACAGAATATTTATGGATAAAAGAATTTTTTTCATGAACTGTCTCTGTAGAGCAAAGGATTAAAAGTCTGTATAAATACTGTGCATATCATGAAAGAAATATCAGAAAGTAAAGCAGGGAAAAAGTTAAGTATTTTGAGCCTTTTGAGAATCTCATGTCTCTTAATTCCTATTAAGCAAATAATATCTTTTCTGTATCAATGGTGAGAACTCCAACCTATATAAAGTCAAATATAAGAAACTCAGATTATGATTTTACAAGATTACCGAGAATACTTGGGACAGGAGAGCAAGCACTCTGTTTTTTTTTTTTTATTGCTAGGGATACGCATACTTTTGCTACATGATCTGCAGTAGCTTTCTAAAGGCAGTCAGTTGTGAGATGCAACACAAAACAAGCTGCTGAGGAAACAGATTGCCAGTCTGTTTACAGTTACTGAGGCTGCAGAGAGCTGTTTTGTGAAGAAACGTTGTTTTCCTGAAGAAGTTGACATGCAAAACTCTACATGACTTGCCCATTAGATATAAACATTTCCAACAGTTACGAAGAAATGAGCATTTTCTCTGGATTTTATAGGCTGAAATGAAGGCAAGGAGAATTCTTAGGTTCTTTTTCTGTATATCTTTACTAACCTAGTCCTTCAGTTTGGCAAACTAGAAGGAAACAACAGCAACTCACAACAGAAGAACCTAGTGTACTAAGTATTGATACTTCCTCCCCACCCACATAGTACAAATTCCACATTTTACACTCACTGCTAAAGACTCTAGGCAATATAAGCCTTTTCTTTCCCTTCCTTGTCAAATGGCATATAGAAAGCTTATCTCTACAGAGCGCAGAAAGAGGAACTATGAGAAAATATCTTCTCCAGATGCTTTGTTCCATGGGACAATCAGTGAAACCGGATCTTCTTTGAAAACAGTTATCTAAACTTTCCTTGAAAATTCAATTGATAAATATTCTATGACTTCTGCAGAAAATTTGTGTCAGTGATTTCCAGCTGTAAGTGAAAATTTAAACGTAATGTTTAATCTAAATCTTCCTTAATCTGCATCAGTCTGGCAATTTTTTGCCCTGTCACTGTTGTCTTTATAGCCAATCTTTTACACACTAGCGTATTTTTATTTCTCTTTAAATATTCTTTCCTGTATTATATAAATCCAGCATACCCAAGGTTTGTTTGAGTCTATGCTTCCCAAATACTTTATCAGACTTTTTGATTTGGACTCATACCGTGTTGTCTTTGTCTTGCTGTGATGTTCAGGTCTGGTCATAGTACTCCAGCTGAAATTTAAGTAATGCCAACAGAGTAGAATTACGTTATCTGTGCTTTATATACAGTGATCTTGCTAGTTGAGATGTTACCTGCCTTTCTGGAAAGAATATTACATTAAGGATATTACATTATAAAATGAAATCCCTAACATCTTTCAAACAGGATCCTCCCAAGACTGACGACTCATTAAGTTCAGCACTGAGACCGATTGTTTGCAGGGTAAATACCATACATAAAAGTAGGGGATAAGATCTTAGAATGATGTACTAAGTTAATACTTTAAAGAGGATGGGCTTAGGTAAATACTTGTTTCTTCTGCTGGGTTCATTTTTGACCCATTATTCTGAAATAACATTACAGGATAATAATCATAGGTTCTAGAGGAGAATTGAAAACATGGTTCAATACTTCTGTTACTGAAAGCACAGCATGCACTTGCTACAAGTGAAATCTGCTGTTTGTTATCTGTTTTTACGTTCAGAGCTCTTAGAGTAGGTCAGTGAAGAAGATAGTCTGGTGCCAATAAACAACACTTCCCATTGAATCACTATTTCATTGTACTGTCTTTTTTCTTCTCAGATGTTGATTATCCTAACATTTCTCCAAAATATCATTTAGTATGCCATTTGAAAATCAGAGAAGAGGCTTGAGATGCAGTTCCTCTCCATGACTGGCATTTTATATAATGCTGATACATGATTTTATAAATTACATTGAAGTTAGGAAATTAGTTTTTAGGTCCAATATTATTATTATTTTCAATTTGCATTCTTCAATTGCAATCTAAGAATTTATATTAGGTGAACATGCTTGCCTGTCTCAGAAGATTTCTCTTAACCATAGGTAATTTTCTTTATGTATGATGTTTTCTGCTTAATTTTTTAGGGCACTTTCTCAGGATGATCAAGATGATACCCATTTAAAAATAGAGGATATCATTCAGATGGTAAGTTCATCTTGAAATGTAAATACGCCTATAGAGATACAGCATATTTAAGTCATTAAATTGTATCACTTCTTCACCTTTGCAACTCAGGACAGATGTACTATTCTTTTATACCATGGATGTACATTTCAGTTTAGAGAGAGAATCTGGTGCTCATATCAAAGATGGCTAGGTCAGAACTTAACAATTTGGTGTTAAAGATGTGATGAAAAACAAAACAAAAAAAAGGTGAAAGATGAATATATTTGAATTGATAAATATCTACCATCTCAGCAGCCATCAGAACCGTAGTTGCCTTTCACTGATGAGAACTGCCCTCCAAACCTTACAGTCATCATCATCTCCTAAGTATTAATACAACTAAGTGTGTGAGCAATGAAAAGTTCCATAGAACGTGGCACAGAATGCATAAACTTTAGTTAATCTACATATATACTCATAATTTAGTATGTTCCTGTTTTCATGTGGGTTTCCAGCCTGATGTTTAACCTCACATTGTTAACAGTTTTTAATTAATTCTTATTTCTCTGACTCAAATAAGTTAATTACAATTCTATATTGAATATGCATATGAAGTCTTTAATACACTGTGCTTTGAAGTACTCTTTTGATACAAAGGGAGATCCTTTTTCTTGTTTTTCTTGTTTTTGCAGTCAGAGTGTCCAAAACCAGAGTGCTTTGAGACTTTGTCAGCCATGGAACTTGCAGAGCAAATAACTCTTTTAGACCACATAGTTTTCAGAAGCATACCCTATGAGTAAGTGTTCTCCCACAGCTGACAGAAGTGAGTGCACGGATGAGTTATTAACTGATTCTGGGCACGCTAGTTCATGCTACTGACATCCTGGCAAAGATATTTGCATATATAACAGAATGAAATCTTTTGATTGTTTCTGTTATTGCTTATGACTCCCCTGTAGTTCAATCTTTTTTTAAAAGACTGAGTTTTTCCAATCTGTGTTTATGAAAAAATCTGAGATGTAAGGCTTTGGGCTAGTGAAAGGTAAGTATACTATGGAAGTGCTCAGTCTCTGGGGAGGAGATGTCAAATAAACTTTCCTCATACATCAGTTTACAATTCATATGGTCATGTAAACTGATAAGGCCAATTTCAAATAGGGTCATAATGCTAAAAAGTTACGGGAAAATTGGAGGATGGCATTAAAACCAGTATAAATCTTTATAATACCTACAGCTTTATTTGTTAGCATTAATAATGTAATAATGAAGTGCTGGAATTAGTGTAGAGCTTTGTAGTTATCTTCTAAAAATATGAGGTATGTTCAAAATACATTCAGGCTACAGTTACAAAGACTCTGTAATGCGTTCATTAATTAAATTTTTGTTTTTGTTTTTTCTTTCCACTCATTATCTAGAGAGTTTCTTGGGCAGGGCTGGATGAAACTGGATAAAAATGAGAGAACACCCTATATTATGAAAACTAGTCAACATTTTAATGATGTAAGTACTTACAAATATGGATTGCCTTCTAGGAACTCTTTTGACACTGCCTGTGACCTCTGGAACAAAAATATCATTTTTACAACATTTTATAATTTCTTATCTAGCAGTGAATGAATGCTGTAGTCTTCTTGTGATTAACTTTTAAAATCAATGCATACAAAGATTCTCCTTTTCATTAATTGCTTCTCAGCATTTCAATAACTATCAAATAGACTAAAACATTTTAAACTATCCTAAACTTTCTTATGGCTTACAGAATAAAATAGTTTTTTTCATAGTGAAAACGTAAAACCAATTCAGTTTAATGAATGCCCTTTGAATCTCCATCTGTTTGTTCTTTACCATTTTTTGTGAAGACATTCCAATCAGTGTTACTGCTGTTGGCTTGAAGATATACCGCATTGCATTTCTTACCCTTCTTTCATATGCTCATTCACATCCACTGTCCTACAACAGTGTTCTCAATATGCTTTTCTGATTTTATTAAGAAGTGTAATTTCAGTTATACATCAATTATATTTTCTACCTTGCTTGTTAAATAATTGTTCCTAAAGTGATCATTTTTAGATGTCCTCTTTCTTTGGTCAGATGAGTGCAGTGTCAGAGGCAGACTCAGATGTGAACGATCCAAACCTCTTATTGCAGGTTCTAACATCCCTTATACACCTTCATGTTTTCTCTTTCAACTTTCCCACCTTTACATGCCGACAAAACATTCCACAAACACTCCATAACTGTGCATGCAGGTCCTTATCCAATCAGAATCATGAGCCTTTCCTAGCCACACACTCTTCCTCCAGTCAGGGTCATCATTACGTGGCCATCATGCAGCTTTGTTTTTCTCTTCTGGAGGTGTTCTTGGTTCTCAGTGTTGCTTTCTCGTGCTGTTTATCTTGCTCTGCAGCTTCTACTCTGAATAGTCTTTCTTGTATTCCCACAGATGAGTAACCTTGTTGCCTCCCAAATAATGAATTATGCTGATGTCAGCTCCCGGGCTAACTCAATTGAAAAGTGGGTAGCAGTAGCTGATATTTGTCGATGTATGCACAATTATAATGGCGTGTTAGAAATCACATCAGCCTTGAACAGAAGTGCAATCTACAGACTGAAGAAAACTTGGGCTAAAGTTTCCAAACAGGTAAGAAGTATGTTATTACACTTACAATTTTTAGATTTCTCTCATTGGTATGTTGTTCAGAGAGCAGCGTGTTGTAGGATTCCTCTGATAGATATTTCTACTTTAACAGTACTCATGAGTTTTTTGCTTGAAGCATGAAGTTGTGCTGATATGTCTTGTCGAGGTGTTTGGTATTTAGTGTATCCTCTTTTTGGTGTTACTAATTAAGTATCTGTGAGAAAATCTAATTTCAGTGGAATTAGCACATCTGCTTTAAATGGTTTAGAAGAAACTTAATGAGCAATGTAAATCTCAGCTTTCTGCTATTAAAAAAAACCATTTTATTATGGTACTATAACAGAGTGCTGAGGTCAGTAGGACAGAACCAATCACTTGTAAGTTAGGCAGTATTTGGATAAAGAGTTATTTGCAACCATTTGAAATATCTTTCTAATTGACACGCAAGAAGTTGGGCTTTTATTCATACATTTCCTCCTCAATATGTTCCTGCAGTTATTGCAGAGCAGACAAGCAGCCCAAATAACAAAATCCATTTTCTGACTGTACTGCATTCTCCAGTCAGCTTACTCTCATGTGCATTTTATCTGTGGCTACTTTCTTTTGGTTAAAAATATGACAAAAATACTTCAATATAAACTCTTGGGTAAGAGTTTACCTAAAAAAAAAAAAAAAAAAAAAAAGAATTAAAAATGTATCTATATGTCTGGGATTTGTAATTGTAAATGTAAAATGAACAAACATAAAGCCCAACAAATCATTAAAAACATTTTCAGAGTGTTTCATCAGCCTTAATAAGAAGGTGACTGTTTCTGCCTACAGCTTCCTATTAACTGGAATTTCCACTTCAGATATGACACATTCCTCAGGATTCTCTGTTTTCTCATCTGTACCATAAATAAATAATGAAAACAAAATGTATTTTCATTTGTGGAGTAACCAAGCTGTGATGATGTCCAGTGAAAAATCAATCTTGTAAGGCAGTAATAACTTTTCAAATATACATTCAGCTTTTATCAGAAACTTGAGGCAAAACCAGTTTGGTGCAGGCTGCAAGACAGTAGTACATCCTTTACTGTCCCTAGTTTCAGTGAACCCAGCTGTGGAGCCTCAGCAACATGCAAAATCATGCCTCTAATACTGCTGTATACACAGTAAATTGATGTGCTGCTCATTAATTTAATGAACATAGGTTGTTTTCTGAATTTGCAGGCTGAAAGTATCAGTATATATACATATTCTGTGTATCACTGAAAAGAAAATCTTTTAGGATGCCTAACCTCCTCTTGCAGAAAAGCGTTAGGACTACAGTGAAGCTAGATTTGTAGTACTTGTATTGTTACTTTTGAAATTGTGGTGAAGATGCTAAGTGAATTACATCTTCTTAAAAAAATCTGATACCAGTCTTCTACGTGCAATGGCAGTGATGTTTGTAATGTGTTCTCCTTCTAGGCAAAAGCACTCATGGACAAGCTTCAGAAGACTGTATCATCTGAAGGAAGATTTAAAAATCTTAGAGAAACACTCAAAAAGTATGCTTACCTACACAACACAATTATGTTACGAACAGTGGATAGTGTATGTTATAGATGAAGTGGCTTTGCTTAAGTTTTAAAATTAATCTAATGCTGGGTAACACTTCTATCTAAAAAGCTTTTACATGCTTTTTTTTTTCTATTTGGATTTTTTCTTTTTGCTAAATATCCTACAGCCTAGCACTCTGATAGTAAATATGATGTCTGCAGAGAATTACTGAAACAAATTTAACTGTTACTCTGTGCAGAGTTTTACTTATAAACTTTTTCAGTAAGTGTAAAACCAGGTTTATAAATAAAGATTTTTATTCAGAAACAAGATTGAAAATTTTCTTGCTCCAAATAGTTTAGGGCTGATGAATAAGCTTTAGTCAGATCAAAGACCCTTTACTCCTTTATCTTATCTCTGACAGTGCCCTGTAGCTGGTGCTCAGAGGAACACAGTGCACAGAACATTGGTATTTCCTCTCCTGTATCCTTCCAGCCCTTGTAGTCTGCTGCTCTGGAAAACAGCCTGTATATTTGTACAGTAGTTCCTGAATTTATAAAGCCTATATATTTATACATTCTTTATTTAAAAGTAGGCTTTCCAGAATGGAGTATTAGAACTACCTTAAATGGTCTTGAGACAAGCAAAGAATCGAACTATTAGAATAATTACAAATGTTAAAAATATATCCATTAAGTATAGTTCCTGTAAAGCTTATACCTTTCAGTCAATGTAATGCTTGCCTGTGCACAACAATCAACCTTGTAATACAAAAAATACTCATAATTAAGAGCTTAGCTAAGCGAAGACAGCAGTTTGTCTTTAACAGTGCCCTTTTTTCTCATGCCAGAGCTTCAGAAAACCAGGTTTGCTGCTATTTCAGCTGAGATAAGAATCAGCAAGTGTAGAGTAGTGATCAGTGCACTAGGGAAGCAGCATTCACTCTAGCCCACTCTTCTGCCACCACCAAGAAAAGTTACTCCCAATTTTCTAGCACTGCTATCTCTAGTTTTCCAGATCATCCTTCCTATCTCTGTCTTTTGCTTTCCCTGTATTCACTGTTGACCAGCCTTAAAAAAAAAAACTGAAAAAATGCTATGTATTTACACACACTTGTGTTTATGTTTGTCTCCACAGATGCATGCACACACATGCATGTGGATCTTTGGTGGCCCTAGAAATCTTAACACTAATGCATAAGAACACCATCCACTCAGAACCACATCTCTGTGCACTTTAAGCTTGCTTGTACAATCTGTTTCTGGTATCTCCTGTCAGCTGGGACTGAAAAATGCTTGAAGGTGTTTTCTGATTCCAGAGTACACCAGCCCTTCCTCTTGCTCCATCATACGTTAGCTAAAGGCTACCGGGCTTTAATTTAAATTAGATGTTTGATACAGTCCATTCAGTTTTTCACACATGGAATGAAAACAACTCAAGTGAAGTCAGTTTTACAGACAAATGTGATCCACTGTATAAAAGTTCTTCAAGTAATAGAGTTTGCATGAGTTATAAAAGTAATAGTTTATAAATTTATTTATATGCAAATATACTGATTATTATATATTTTTTTACAGTTGTAACCCACCTGCTGTTCCGTACCTTGGAATGTACTTGACAGATCTAGCATTTATTGAAGAAGGAACACCAAACTTCACTGAGGAAGGCCTTGTTAATTTTTCCAAAATGAGAATGGTAATTTCCTTACATGCTTTCCCAGCAGATGTTTAATTATGAGCTAATTATTGATTTAATTACATCTGCTTTGAATGTAACTGCTAAGACTTACAAGTGTATTTGCATTGTACATGATAGATAGCTAATTGAAAGCAATTGTCCCAGTCTTCTATCACCACCTTCTGGTAAATTGAGGATTTGTATGGTGAATTTGTCTCCAGTTTGTTTACTGAAAAGTCGGTGACAGAAAAAGCAGTTGCCTTAAGCCTGTGAAGGAGCAGCAAAAGGAGCAACATAATTAAATGAGAAGATTGAAGTGTTTCATCAGAAAATAGTGCTCACGGTTTTTTTCCCAAGTTTGCTAGGGTCTGTTTAAAAAAGCATTATGAAGTTGATTCTCTCCAGCTGTTATTTTATAAAGTTCCTTGGAGAGAAGCATGGAAACTTCTCCGTTAATCTCAACTTAATGTTCATGTAATGACTACAGTCTATAGCAGTAACTCGAGGCAAAGATAAAGGAGGTAATCAGTATACAGTTATCAGTATACAGAGAGGGTAGAAAAGGTGGGTCACTTGAGACTGACTTTACAATAAATGGTTAACTTAAGGAAGCAAAATCCTTGGAAACCATTAGGAGGTGATCTCTGCACTTCTTTTCCTGTTCCCCAGGTAGTTAAAAATTTTGGCAAAAAAAAAATATTGCATTGTGTGCATAACTGAAGTCAAAATGAAGTTGTACTCACTAGATTTATGTATTCTTTTGAAAGATCTCACACATTATCAGGGAAATACGCCAATTCCAGCAGACCTCCTACCGCATAGAACATCAGCAGAAGGTAAGGCACTGTTACCTAACAGTGAAACTAAAGCAGTGGTAGAAATTGACTGTAAGACACCGCTGTTGTTGAAAGTCAAAATGAATATTTTCTGCTGCCACAATCAGGACAGGACAGAGAAATATGGACAAATACTGTGGGTTTGTGATATCTTGGTTCCTTAGCACTGTTTGCCTTGTAGAGGCAAGTTTTTCACCATCCTGTGAGAACACCCTTGGGTTTCAGCCAACATAGTTTTGGAGTACAGGGGAATGGGTTTAAAGAGAAATGTGATCTTAATGTCCAGTTACAAACCTAACTCCCCACAGAATTCCAGAATACTGGGATTAGAGGATAAGAAATAGCACAAGCATCCACTGATGTTGTGTCCATCCTGAAGTTCTTTTCTTCTTGTCATTTATGGGACCTATGAAAAGTTGTCTAAAGCCAGCCTGTGTCTCCAAAGACTTCAGAAAATCAACGTGAGCCTTGGTAACCTGGCTAAGGATTTAGTTCTGAGACACTGTACTTGATTCATAGAGCACTGGTGGTACAGCTTTACACCATTACAATGAGATGTTGTGTTTCTCTGAGAAAAATCAGAGGAACTCACGCTCTGAAATGGATTGAAGAGAAAAAGAGGGGAAAAAAAAACAGAGAAATTATGCGTTCAGCTGCGTTTTCTGCATTTCAGGTCACTCACTACTTACTTGACAAGACACTCATCATAGATGAAGATACTTTGTATGAGCTTTCCCTAAAGCTTGAACCCAGACTCCCTGCCTGAAGATCCAGCTTTGTCTCAGAGTCTACAGAAAGCTTTAATATAATGAACAAAATTATGCATGCCCAGTCCTAAAGACAGCAAGGGAAATATTGAGAAGAATACCAGCTCTCTTTTCCAGTAAGAGATACTGAACCCCACAGCATTTCCCTCTCAGGCAACAAAAATTTGCTGTTGGACATGGAAGACAAAGATGCTTTCATCTCTGCATTAAGCTATTTTGCAAAGACAATGTTTTGCAGTAAGATGTGTGCATTTAATGAAAATAAGAGGCTTTCCTGTGAAAGATAACTCATTCTAGCTATCTTACTGTTGACAAATTTAAATGGTGGTAATATACCCAGTTACGTGAAGGTAAATGAGCAAAATGAGATGGCTCTGATGCGGTCTGTGTTGATAGCTGACAGTGCAGTCACTGAGGAAGTAATGGTACTGGTGTCCTCCTGTAACTTTAAATTAATTGAAAAAAACAGGAACTTAACAGTCATCTCCTAGCCTGGAGAGACTCTAAGGTAGCATCTAGTATCTCCCTCCATATCTGCAGTTGTTCTAAATGTTTGTTTAATAATATCCTTTATAGAATGTTACCTTCTTTAAATGTCTTATCAGCCTTTTCTAAGGTGACTGATTTTACATATAAATAAATTGTAAATATTTTTTCATTAATATTCTATGAGAGTATTTTCAGCATGGAAAGTAAATAAACTAGCTGAATAGTTGTACACAGTTGCCAGCCTTGCAGGCTTCATCTGGGAAGTACAAGGTTAGGAGCTATACCTGAGACTCGGGAGATCTGGACCTGCAGTGAACGGAATGGTTAAATGCAGTCCTGAAAAGGCACTTTATTTTTTCTGCACCTTCTGCAGTTTCTGTGGCAAGTCAGGCAACAGAGCACTTTCTGGACACACTGTGGAGAGAAGAATATACATGGTCTGGCAATAGGTAGTGATCAGCAGTGACCATTAGAAGTTGGAATGACTGTTTTGCTTGGAAATGTCTGGTTTTTGTTCAGTCATGGAGTGCTAACTCCACTCTAAAATCATTCATATCAGTGGCACACTTGGAATGGAGCAAACACATACTATATATTTTTATTTGAAGTAGTGATCGTCATTTGTGTAGGGGCACATGTTTCAAGGAAATGTAACGAATGGTAACTGTTTTTAAAGCCTATGCTTTTGTGATATGTACCAGGTAGACAGATTTCATTTCTACAGATAGTTACTACTTCCTAAAATTTTCTGATCATAAGTGGCCTGTTGTAGCTGCATGGCAAGTGAGCTCAAATGCATGCTGTAAAGTACATCAAAATACAAAGAGCTGGTATTAGCACTGTTGAATAACTTGGCTGGAAAAGTGTCCTTACTTTTCCAATGATATTCAGCCAGTTGAAGAAATAGGGCTATATCACTGTATACCTCCCTTAAATCCTCTCAGGGAGATAAATGTTTAAAATGGATTGTGACCTAGGCCTATTTGATCTGACAGTTCTCACCACAGTCATGATGCTTCTGAATGATTGCAATGAAAAATGGATCTGCCTGGCTTGTGTGCTTTGTCTTTATTTGCACTTTAATTATATTGTTAGTCCAGCCAAGAGCCGCACAGTAAATTCGTTCATTCTACCCAAGTGTAAATGCGAGCATTTATAAACGTACCTTAGCAACTGTAAAATTAGTAAAGGTTCTTCATCACAAGAACCATCTCTTTGTAAATAACTGCATGAAATACTGGGAAGTTCCTTAATTAGGAAAGCAGACGGCAACAAAAAAGGAAATTCCAGAAACATCTAAAGTATTTCTAATGGTTGCTGTAGAAATGAACATGGAAGATATTACTTATAGAAGCTTTTAATTATCAAAACTGTGTTTGTTCTTTCCATTAATTGCTGACAAAAAAGCTGGTCGCATCCCAGTGCATGGTAGAATGAAAAGCATGATTTATTTGGACCACAAAAGCAGCTTCTTGTTTATTTTTTGTACAAAAACAGATACGATCTGTTATTTTTGTTAAAGATTTCAAGATCAAAAAGAAATGGGGGGAAAGTGGTCCAAAATATGATTTCTTAATTTGGTCTTGTTGTTTCTCTGTTAAAAAAGAAAATATGTAACAGCTGTCAGTGTGACTTGGCATCTCTGTTGTTTGCTATGAACTGTTGCTTTATCTTCCTGTATCCCTCTATACCAAATTTCCTTGATGTTTTTAGGGTTACAGGGTATAGTTCTTCGTCTTATTCAGTTTGTTGTTTTATACTTTTGGTACACATATTGGTTCTTCAGAGTTTGAGAACACTGAATACATTTTAATGCTTGCTGTACACAGGGGTGGTGCTGTGCTAGTGCTCCAGTATTACATATGAACATAGGCTAGGAAGATGAAGGATTAAAGATGTTTATTTCGATGGTGCTAAGCATCTGTATCTTTAAGTCAAGTCAACCACAGTGTGGTTGTTCAGCCCTTCTGGAAAGGCATGTACTACTTACATGCCAAAATTTACCTCTTGGGTCAGTGGCAGGATTTAGATTAGCATCATTGGAGTAACTTGATAGATATTATGGTCAGAGCAGTGTTTGATTCAATGATAAACAATTTAATAATGGTTTTGGATGTGGATTCAGTGTGTTCATTAAAACAGAGGAGGTGGCTGCTCAAAGACCTGATCTTATATTTTGACATCCATAATCCTAGCCAGTGTTTGCAATCCTAAATCTGAGCTGGAAAAAGCTGTTGTGAAGAAGTCCTATGCAGTAAGTGCAGAGTGATGCATTTTGCCCCTCACTCAGGTTGTGTACACATCTCAAGTGTAAGCAGCCTAAGTGCCTCTGCTACAGTACTGCTGCAGCGCTTGAGCTATGGCTGTAGTTAGTAGGCAGTGCCAACCTGCTTTCTGTGAGGCTTTGCCCAGTACACCTACCTAACCAGCTAGTGCAGTGATCTGTCTCCCTGTAATGCACAGGGGTTGTGCAGCTCCTTACTACCAGTTTCTCTCTGCCACTCCCTCACAGCCGTATAATGTAGTGTATTGAGATGCAAATCCCATTCATCAGATACTCCCTGTTTGCCACTGGTGTTTCAGAGAGGATGTTTCCAAGTGAGGACTTCGGCATTCGGACCTTGCTATCTTTTAGGATCTTGTCCATTGTAGCTTTTATGCCATGGAAGCAGTGTGGACTTACTCATTTGGAACTGGAGTTGAAAAACCCCATATCATTTAGGATTTGTGAGAAAGAGAAAGGCTGAAACACCTCTCTACTTGTGTTTGTTAGCTCCTCAGCGCTGATGCACCAGTGAAACGCAGCAGCAGTCCTTGCATTGTGGGGGGTTGCTCTCTTCAGTGCTCTCTGGATAAAAATGCCTCAGGGTGTATGGGCTGGCTAGCTGCAAAGGGGATAGCGTATTTCACCCACTGTTTTCTCAGTGGGCACATCTGCCAGCAAAGTCCAGGAGAGTTCTGCAGTATTTTTACTGTACAAGTAGCGTCCCAGAGTCAGTCTGCAGTCAGCTGGGAACCTGGGCAGCAGCACGGGCACTGCCCCTGTATGTGACTCCAGACACATCTAGCAATGGTAGGGGGTTAGAAATGCCTTCACCCCAGCCTTCGCTCCCTCCCTGCTCCCTCCCCTTCCCCACTCATCTCTCTCGTGTTGTTCATGGCACTCCACAGCAGCCAATGGATGGAGGCCATGATCAGTCGTATGTGGAAGCAAAGTGAATCTGTTGAATTTACAGTTGCAGTGCGTGTGTCCTGTCCCTATCTTTCTGCTAGTCCTGTAACACGCAAACGTGCCGTTTAGGAGCGAGAGATTCAGCCAGGACTGAGAATTGTCTAAAAGCAAGAAAGACATCTCTGTCCTCTTTCTGCTTTCCTAGTTCTTGCTGCTGATTGTTATTCTGTAGGGTAAAAAGAAACTTTTTATTTAAAAGTATTTATTAAATTTAGTCACGTTGATTTTGATTTCCGGACATGTTCATTATCCCCAATTTTCCTTAATTACTATTATTTATTTTAAGGGATTTTTAAAACATTGTTTTATTTGTATGGAGATTCAGTCTTTCTTCCTTTCACTCTTAGCAACAACATTAAACTTAGATATATAATTTAAAATTCTCGCTAATAGAGATATTTTTACCCAGTCATAATTGCTTTTCATTAAGGGCAAAATCCTTCAGACCTCATTCTGACAATACGTTAGGCTTCACTGAGAGCTTTTCATAAGTAAGTTTTTGGGGATCTGGCTCTCAGCTATTTGCCTGTTAACAGTTTTTGCCTCCAAAGGTCAAATGTCTCTGTAGTTTGCTTTATGTCCAATATTCTGCTCACCTATGGTGGTTTTGTGGTACCTTTACTTTTGCAATTGTCTCTGAATTTCTGTTCTTTAGGTGAATAGATGTATGTTTATTTGACAGATGTATCTATATCTAACTGCTTGGTGCACATCCAGATGTTTTTGCATGTATTGTAACTTATCTTTTACTGGAGGTTATTGCTTTGTATTGTTAGTAAGGCATATCAGGCAAGATGTTGTGCCTGTGTGCTGATTAAACTTTTTTTTTTTCCTGAGTTTGAGGAGTTCTTACTGGTTTCTGTTTGTTTTTAACCCCTGGTGATGAAAAAGTGGGAACTTAAATACACTACATCTGAATTCTGGGTCTTTCAGACAAACATGAGATGGGAAGGGACAGGCCATTAATAAGGAGAAAGTCAGAGAAAAATCTGGGTGTTTCACTTTGAATTTGGCCTTCTCCACTTTATTCTTTGCTTCTTTATGCTGCACTGCAACTGCTGTGGGCATAATGGGGATGAAAGCTGATTTTTAACTTGGAGCAAATAATGAAACCAATTTCAGACACGCTGATCCATTGTGATGTGTAATGGAAAAGTAACTAAATTAGATATGGAGCAGATTAAACAGGACCAGCTGCACAACTCATTCTCCTTCAGCTGAGGAAAACCTCCTCCTGTACTCCTGTAGATAATTACAAGGTGCTGGAGTTTAAATAGCATTTCAGAAGGTGTTTAATGACTTCCTAGTTCAATAGAATGTTTTTTGAAAGAAGAAGCAATTAGTTATTTAAATAGAAAATAGCATTGTCCCTAACATCTTTCTCTTGTTGCTGTGTTGTTGACCTTTTGACTAAACATCCCAAACCTTTTCTTGGCTCCTGTACTGCTCTGGACTTAAAGGTCATATAGCCACATACTCAACACAAGAGAAAACATTCTAGGTTTGTAAGTAAGGTTTGTTTTCCTTTGTTGAATTAAATTGGATGGAAAGAAGCCTATTAAATCTGTTTCAAGAAATAACTTAATTTAAACACATAAATAGGGCACAAAGCAATGTATTCAAATCAAAATCCATTCAGTGTTCAGTAACCCTGCAATCACATTTTCTGCAATCTTTTTATATTTTCAGTGTATCACATGAGAACTGAAACTGACCTGAAAGGACAGCTTACTCTTGAAGATGTCAGATGTTTTCATTCAAGAAAAAAAAAAACATAACCTGCCAAGCTGCTCTTTTAAAATATCCTGGCTTTTGCAAGATCATTTTCATTTCAAGTTGTTTTCCCTTCAATTTTAACTGTTTCATTAGGCTTATGTTGATAAGTTGGCTGGTTTTATATTTCTCCTACTGCCATAATCACAGATTGTTTAATGAGATTGTAGTTTTCCACTTCTTAATATGTCGCAGGAAAGCAACCACTAAATATTCTCCAAAGTGGTAGACTCACTGTAATAGTCAGGGAATCCTACAGCCTTTTTAGTCTTGAGAATGAAGAAAGAGAGGAAAGCTGTCAGATGCCATTTGAAATATCAACTCTGTGAAGAAAAACCTGAGCTTGATCTTGATTGAGCAAAGGCAATGAACAAGAATCACGAAGACTGAGCTATACCTTGAAAGCTGAGTTTGAATATTCTGGTCCTATATTTGTATGTCCTAGAAGAAAGAAAATTTGGGAAGACCTTGAAATTTCAGGTTTCAATGAGCACTGAAACAATCCATGATGTTCGTTCCAGTTTCTGACTGCCTGAGCCAAGCCTGCATACTTGCCTTGCTAAGTGTTCTAGCAGAAGCTATTTTAAATTTGTTTCCCTATTGGTAGCAACTCCTCTGTGTAAGCTTCAGACCAGGCACTGGTCTGCCATACTCACACACAAGTTGTGCGCATGGCTGCATGTTGGAAACTAGGCAGCAGTGCTGTTACTAAGGACATATTCTCTCTCACTGCTCTTCCTGGAAGCTACTCACTTGTTCAGATTGGGAACCAGTTTGATTTTACCTTTCTAGGTCCTGAGCGTGTTTCACATAAATAAAAACTACTAACTGTTCCAGACAAAAAGAAGTCACAAAGTCCTAACTGTCCTTTTTATGCTCTTATAAGTCTAAATGTTTTATTTATTCCTGTTATTGTTAAAATTTCATTTCTGATTGGACATGCATTTGAAAAGAGGACACTTTTCTTCCCTCACCATACCTGCTGGAATTGCCATAATGAAAAGTATTGAATCAATATGGTGGAAAGATAGAAGGTGCCCAGGCTTTACCATATTTGAATATTTTGGCTGCGCTTCTCTTTAGAATTCCCACACAATCTTAGAATTGATTAATTTTTCCATTTGTTTATTGGTAATTGGCATAATTAATCATTTTAAAGTAAAAGCATTTTGCTGTATTGTTTTATGAGGAGAATAAGAATCTCCCTTTGAATACTACAGACTCAAATCTTTAGTCAAGGTGTCTTGTGAAATGAAAGAAATGGTTTCCATCACTGTCACCAGTGTCACCAGCTGGCCATGCAGGAGTGGCAGGAGAAAGAGTTAAGTATCATTCTCTGAGATGGGGATGAGAGAATGGAATATCACGGTTTCCTCTTGCAGAGCGGGTACATTTGTTCTCAACCTGTTCTCTTGAGAGAGAGGGAAAAAATAAAAATTGAAAAAACATTTCAGTGTAATACAACTTTTTTTTTTTTATGAGACAAAATCTTCACAAAAATATTGTTCAAGAGCAATTTTCAAAGGGCTGAAATTGGCTGAAATTAAATTACCGCCCCTTTCACACATGACTCTACTCTAGATTATTTCTCCCTTCAGTCTTCCTGCTTGGGTCCAAAAACATGCCTTGTGGAACTCTGCAGTGCACTCTGACAAAAAATAGCACGATCAATTTTTAGACAGTCACGAAGGCCCCATGATTCTCTTGTAAGGATTATGTATATTTGTACTTTCCCATAGGGTCAGGCTCATTTCTAGAAAAGTCCTTTCTCCTCTCTTAGACCAGAAAGCACTTTGCTAATTATAGAGAACCTTTCGTATAGAATGTGGTGGATGTCCTGTCGAGAGCAACTTTAATAACTTAAAATAACTAGGGTTATTTTTAACTGGTTGGCTGGATCCAGCTCAACTTTTTATTTAGCAGACATGTATTAGCACTTAAAAGTAAGTTGAGCAGCCACAGCTGTAGGAGGACTCCTCTGTGCCTACTTGAGCACCTGGTCAGTGGAAAATTTTTGCCCCTGCTTAGCACCAAGTACTTGCTTAAATGCCAATCAGCTTCAATGAGACATAAGTGGTTTTTTGTTTGTTTGTTTTTTGCCAGTTCAAAACAGAATGCTTTTTTGTCTGAGATCTCAGTAAACTGCATATGCAATTTGCAAGTGGACAATGAACTTCTGCAATCTAAATAAGACCTTTGGTAATCATTTGGTATACAAGAATATTTCTTCCCAAGATGGCATGCTTCACTGTATTGTCATATGACTGCCTTAGGAATCTGAAGAACTAAAGACCCACTGAAGCTGAAAACCAGTGATTTTCATTGCACTGGGGCAAGTTGACTGTTAGCTTTTGGTGTGAGGAGTGGCTCTTTGCAGCTGTGTGATGCCAGCACTCTGATTCCAGCAGCAGGAGAGCTAATAATGATGTGTCCTTGCAAGCTCTTCACCACAAATTTAGCATTCTATAATTCCTTACTCAGCACCTGTAATAAGCAACTACAACTAGACTTACAATTTCTGTCATTGTTGCTTTGATAACTTATATGTTATTTCCCACAAATACGAAAATCTGATTTTATAGAAATTTTCTTTGAAAGAAATGTGCTAATCAGGAATGTCTTCCCGTAAAACAAAATGACCGTTTTTGTCATCTGTATGGGTAGATTCTCTGTTCAATAGCTTCCACACACACAAAGAAACCCTCAAATGGGGCACAAATTACATCTGAATTTCGGCTGAACTCCCTGCACAGGGACAGATGGCCATTAATATGAATAGCAATAGAATTAACACTCACCTACTATTAACTCACCAGCACAGAAACCAAGACAGCATCTTAACTGAGAAGTTTCAGATAAATACTGAGGTTAGATAGAGATGAAAATAGAGCATCATTTATGGATGGTTCTTAGCATTCCAATTGTTTCCGTAGCTGAGTTCCTCAGAAAACAGCTCAAGGGACCGAGCTATTTCTCAAGTACTGAGTGAAACTTCAGAAACTGCAAAGGAACCTGCTAACTCTGCCAGCTGCTTGTGATGTTTGTTAGCAGTCTGAGTTCTGTTTACATCTTCTGTCCTGCCAGGCTCTAACAAACGGCTTAGACATCTGAGTGTGTCACAAAGGTGCTTACATTCATGGTGTCAGCTACTTTGAGGGGGAGATCTTTGTGAGAAAAGGCTGTCTTCAGTCAAAAGCTTAAAATGAGGTCTAAGCTTCAGTTTGTGTTGCTGGCACAGTGGTTGCAGTCAGAATAGATGCATCAGCACACACAGTTTTGTGCTGCACACAAATAGGGCTCATTGCCAGAGCAGAAGTGATGCAATCACCACGGCACTCTTGCTGAGCATGGCAGGAAGAGTGACTCTCTGTTTTCTTTGCCAATTCCTGCACTGAGGTGGATTTGTTATGCTTATATTTCTATGCTCATGTTACCACAGGAGAAACTTCATTGGATTTTTGTTTTTTTTTTTTCTTTTTTTTTTCTATCAATACCAGAAACACTGTGCTAGTTTGATAGAAAACAGGTGTGGTAAAGAGGGAGGTTGGTTATGATTATGATGAGAATGCATGGTTCTCATTGACCAAATAAGTTATGATATTTTGGGGATGCAATGTCTACGTTTTATGAAGCTTCAAAAATCTGAGATTTGATTTTAGGAAATTGCCTCGCATAATTCAAGAAATATTAAGCATACAATGGGAAAAAATAAAGTGTTGGACTTTTTTAAAAGCTGCTCAGTATTGGCCCCTATGTTTCTCTGCCAGCCTTGAAAAATGCTTAGCTCCAATGAGAAAATAACTAAGCCAGTGAAATCGTCTATTCCTTCTTTCATGTGCTTATTTCTTCACCACTTTGCAATAACTCCAAACTGGAGTTTTAGTGCTTCTCTTACACCAACACCTTCAAATTTTATGTTTCTGGACACTTCTGCCTTACAAAGAACGAAAAATGAGTGTGGTGGATGAAAAGGATTGAAAAAAAACCTGCCTGCTGTCTTGTCTTGTCACCCGTGCTGTGATGTCACCCCACCCACACTGTGAGGTTGCAGTGTTCTGACCCTACTCCTCAGGGTGAGTGGGGGGGCTCTCTGCGCAGGCCAGGTGAGGGGCCTGGCTGAGAGGGTTTGTGGCATCACTTTTCTGGGCCCCTAGGCCGAGGCCATGTCCCTCTCTGCCTGAGAGAAGTGTGCGAGGGATGGTGTAGCTGTCACCCAGCTCACACACCTCCTTCTGCCACATCCTGCTCCTGTCCCCAAGGGCATTCTTCTGAGTGCAAATGTCATTCATGTAACCGAGCATTATAGGATTGGCCACCGCAATTATTTTCCCTTCCCTCACCTCATTCTGCCCCTCTCATATTACCTGGACTCCTGTCAGCCCCAGCGCGTGGCTCCCCTCACACGCCAGACTCGCTGCAGGCAGCAGGACCTCTTCCTTCGGCTGCAAGGTCAGTCCCACTAATGGCATCGCTTCTCTTGCAGTTGTTTCTGACACCAGGGCAGTTCCATCAGTTGGAAGCACCACAGGATGCAGCATAACGCGATTGTAATTTATCAATCCACATGGCTCTTTGGTGCAGGAGGAAATGTGTCAGCCCACCGCGCAGCTGCTTCAGAGGCTAAGCCTTCAGTGACAGTTTTAAATAAGGGCAAAATCAGTTCCTCCGATGTGTAACAGCAGTGCGGGGAACACGATAGTTCTACGAGTGGTTTGTGGGCGGGATACAGCTCCGTGCAGTGGGGTTATGTTGTGCAGCAGTGTCTGACTGCTCAGAAGGGCCCCAGCTGGGCCCTGGAGGGGGTTTGCATCCAGTCCCACCAGGAGGGGCCCGAAGAGAGGCCTCCTGCAAACCGTGCTGTGTGCTGGGGCCAGCAAGCTGCCTGCCTGGCAAGGGACACAGCTTTTCCGTATCTCCTCTACTCATAGCAATTGATTTAGGCGTGCTTTTTGTTTAATTTCACTCAGATGATTAGATTTTTATACTCGCTCACAGGCCTGTGGAATTATAAGCAGAAAGAGGCTGAATTGCAGGTTATTTTCTGTAGAGGTGCTTTGTGCTGTGTTGAGGTGCAGTCAGGAAGATGCCTGCACTGCCACTGCTTCCGCACTCTAGACATCCTAACTTAATCCCTTCTTGGTCATAAAGGCCAGGGGCAATGGGAGACTGGGGGAAAACACCTCTGACAGCTGCTGATAAAGATTTAATGTTTTAATTTGAATCGCACACTCCGAGCATGTAGAGTGAGGCAGCAAATGAAGAGCAATGTCAGCTGTTTTCTGGGCATCTAAAAATGGTGTCTCCCTCATTTAGTCGCTTGTGATATTTATTGCAGAAGTTTCTAAGGTGCCCACAGCTTCCATAGAAGGGCAGAGCAAACTTTCCCCTGGCATCTACAGGCTTTAGCTAGGGATGACTCAAAGGCATAACTTATCAGAAATAAAAGACCACCTCCATCAATACCCGTCTCCACCATGTGAACTTTCTGCTCACCGCCGTGTCAGCGTGACCCAACGGCTTAGCAGTTTGAGAGGCACATATACGTTACCTGTGTGAACTTTGGCTATGACTCTGCCATTCCTCTGAAATGTCGCTCGGGGTCACATGGTGTGGCAAGTAATACCATCCACGACCCGTCCAAATATTTAATCTTGTTCTATTTCTGGAAATGTCACTATCGCTGTAACCCTTGCACCTTCTTCTCTTCCTAGCTGCATGCACACGTGCTACCTGCTGTGAAGTAAAGGATAACCAGTGCAGGAGTAAACAGAGCAGATGATTCCTCTTTAGAAGTTCAAGAAAGTAAAGGGTTAATAGCAAAAGCATTCATTTGCCTATATTTAAAATAGTAGTAAAGTTTGTAAGTTCCTTAAAGGTTAACAAGGTGGTTTGTGCATCTTCTGTAATTTACACTCCTCCGAAGTTTCCAGAAGAGGATGCCACAGCTTCACCTGTATGCAAGTCACAAGGTGGCTGTGTGCAAGGTGACCTGCTGGGAGCTAGGCACAGTGTGGCTGTCCATCAGAAAACATGAAGGATGCCCTGCAGCCTCTGGCTGCAGCAACAGCAGGAGCTGTAGCATGGCCTGCTTCCACACCACTGCCAAATGTGATTAATATATTTTAACAATGGCTAGGGACCTGGTCTTTGAAAACCATACTTCTTTTGGAAAAGACCCTCACCTTTAGCAAAGGCACTAGTCTAGGCACATTATGACAAAGAATGGAAACTGGTTTAGGGCCCTGAAATAGGCACTCTCCAAATTTCTTCACCTCAGCATTCTCTCTTTGGTCACCAATGGTCCCAGCTCCTGAAATGATACTTGCAGTCCTTTGGGCTGTTTCCCCTCCAGCACCAGCACTGCAGCAGTGACTTCTGCTACATCTCACACCCAGCTTCTGTTCTGACTCTACACTGTGTGCGAATTCATTTACCCTTGTGGTGCTGATGTGCAGGAAATGGGACCAATTCTGCTCGGCTGTGAAGAAAACTTGGGTTTGGAGACACGTTGTGATATGGTTCATGCCTGTTATACTGTGCAAACACTGCATTAATTCCCTTCAGAATCACCACTTACGCTCTCAAGAAGGCTTGTAAGAATTGATTAAAACTGTTCACCATAGGGATTAATGTGCTACGTGGAAAATATGGAGAAAGAACATTTGAGCCAATTGCTCTGTGTTTCTTCTCTTCTGTAGAACAGTGTTTTGCATTCTCCAGCAAGTCCCATCGACCTTGGAAACAAAGCTTCAGAGGATCTGTGGTTGCCCATGACAGAGTCCATGTACTCTGCCTTTGGGCCAAAGGCATAAGTAATCCTAGAGGGATACAAAAGACATCTCCACATGTTGTCATGGTTGGATACTAGGAAAAACAACACAGGAAGAGCAGTGATGCATTGGAACAGGATACCCAGGGAGATAGTGGGGTCATTGTCCATGGAGGTGTTCAAGAGACTTGTAGATATGGCACTGAGGGACACGGTTAGTGGGCATGGTAGGGATGTGTTAATGGTTGGGCTGGATGATCTTATTGGTCTTTTCCAACCTTGATGATTCTATGATTCTATGACTCTATGAGGCAAAGCCAGTGTTGTTGCTGTCTGAGAACTGAGTGACATGTACCTGAAGTCTCATGTTACAAATTCTAAAACTCACCTCAGCAATTGTTGTGTATGATGCCATAAAAATTAGACTTTGTCTGGAAACTGAAGAAGAAAAATCCAGAGATTGTTCAGATGCGCCTCATTCTGTCCTAAAATAAAATCCAAGTTCACATGTAGCTTATGGTGCATGGAAAGAACCCAAAGTTTCTGCAGGGCTGGTGCAGTTATAGACTGAAGTAGAAATCTTCTAGTAGTAAATGATTACTGGAAAGTAATTAAAAACAATCTTATGATTATTATTCTACCTTATTATTATTCAAGCTCTTCTGGTTCCTGGATAGCATTCCTGCTTATAGGGAAAGCAAAATTAGTGGTAAAAAAATGCTAGATGTGCAGTGACTTCAGCTAATCTGGTGTCTGCTGCTGCAGATGTACCACCATGCTGAGTCTCATCCTGTGCCAGCATCCATATCAGAAATTGTTCCTGTGCTCCTCTGAACCTGATCCACACCAGGAAGCACCAATCCCCCAAGTGATTAATAAATGTGAAAATATGATAAAGCAGTGATGAGAGACATAAAAAGGAAGCTAGTCAGTGTGTAGCTACACATAAATAATTAGGAGAAATCTCTACGAGAAGATGATAAATTTTATAGCAAAGGACAGTGACAGTAAATGCATAGGCAGGCAATAAACAAGTGCTGTGTTTATTTGTACATCGGGCTGATGAGCCCCCCTGTTTTCCCCTCCTGTCTGATGGACCTTCTCCTGATGCTGGTGCCTCCATCCTGCACCGCAGCAGCTTGGGACAGTGCTCAGTTTCTACCAGGAGATAGAC
>JAOWBP010004700.1:49292518-49306461 GCA_028571105.1 Tragopan temminckii | reverse complement strand
GAATTATTAGAAATCATGCTATTTCTTAAGGAGAAAAAAAAAATGCAAACAAGACAAAATGCCTTTCTCACTGTGTACCCTCATTGTTTAAACGCTCTTTGAGTTGACTGCTGAAATTACCCATCGTGTTCTTGAGTCAGCCATTATTCCTATTACTGCTAATACTGCTACTGCTATTACTGCTACTGCTATTACGTGTGGACTGCCCTTGTAACACACAACCTGGGTTTGGTTGGTGCTGCAGCACTATATGCATTTATATTCAGAACAATAGCCCTCACTTATGACAAATCCTATTAATTGAATTAGGATTTTTGATAGGAAAGACTGTAGACCTCTATCCAGAGCACCCCAGAAGATATTGTTCTTCTCTCCCACACAAAATTCCAGCTCCTTTGCTCTGCCAGTCCCTTCACATTCATCAGCCACCAGCAGTGGTCCCTGCAACATCTGTGCCACAGTGCAGAACTCCCAAGGCTGAAATGGCCATGACCCTTTCAGAAAGAAAAACTGCTCACAGTGCTTTACAGTCTGGGGAAGGAAACGTAATGAGGTGACACGCTGGGCTTAAGTTGTACCAACAGGTGTGCAGATTGACACTGTTCAAAATAAAAAAATCCTGCCTCACTCTGATCTTTTTTTTTTTTTTAGGTAATTCTACACAGACTGGGACATCTCCAGTGTTGGAGGCTTTAGGAGCTCTTAGAGAAGCATCTATAAGGTAAATCAGAGCCTGGCTTGGGGAGGGGGAGAGTTTTCCATGATCCACCAAGGAAAGAGTGTCCTGGGAAGCAGGAACACTTGATGGATGACAACATGATCCAAAAGACAGTGCATAGACACATGCTCACGTAGCCTTCAAAATACACTCCACATGTGATTCCTATAGTTTAATGACGTGTGTGGGTCAGATTGGCCCCTTGAAGCAATGCAATATTCAGAATGTACCAAAAAGACTCACACCTGATGTGTGCCTGGGGCTGCTGGAGGGATGGTGTCACTGTCTGCAAAGGGACATGGGCACAGCTTTGGATTTTCAGAGCAACATTTTGACTGTAGGCCAATTCCATGCAGCAGGGATGGCATCTGTGAAACAGAACTACAAACACATACTGTTGTTAAGAAAATACGTCATTTCTGAGATACTGAGGTATAGCACTAGTAGTTCTCCTCAAATTAGTCACAAGCAAATATTTCCAGAGCATGGGTTGCAGAAGTTACAGTGCAATAAGGCGTGAGCACCATCCACCACAAACCCAATACTTCATTTTGATTTGCAGTCCTACCATCTCCCACTTTGTTTTTGGTACAGCTGCAAGAGCCCATGCTGTAGCTGTCACCAAAATGAAGACATTGATGGAGCAGAGCCACTCACAGAGGTCAGAGGGGCTCCACTACAGAGCCCAGAGGGACTGGCCTGCTGGAAATCCATGCTCACTAAAAAGAAAACCAAGTGAGGTGTTTAACTTCATGTGGAAAAAATTATGAAGAGATTATACAAACAAATACCTTGATAAAGTCATGACAAAGCAACAGCAGCACGTCTTCTCGGAACTCTTCCATGTCCATTTCCCAAACAGGACTTGTCAGAGCCCCTTTTTAAGAAAATGTTTCCTTCAGCAACACAAATTGGAATTTGTGTTACTGATTTAAACACAACATACACCTTCTTAGGAGCCCAGTCACTTGCAAAACTAGCTGCATTCTGATTCTGGGAAGAAAAAGACCTCCATTCTCTTCTTCAGACTTCCAGAACATGCCAGTTTCTCTGCTAGACTGAGATAGCATTTGTACTGCAAACTTAATCCCAAACTCATGGCTGAGCTCTGAACACATTTCTGGGAATAATAAGTTAACTGGGCACATGGATTCCTAAGAGGTTTTTAAAGCCTGAATAATTTTATTGGTGCTGCTGTTTGCCTCTGGATCGCTGCAGATTCAAGTAACCATTGCATTTGTTCTTATTCTAGATCTTTGTGCAGGACACGTGGTATAAAAGAGTATCACTCTTTGTCTTGAAGGAAGAGAAGTCTCAATTTTTTGAGGGGCTGGGAGTCAGAAACTGCTATTTGTAGTGTGCTTCTGCACTTTGTGTCTTAAAGAAGTCATTATACATGGCCTTCTGACGCTGTATCTGCTGTTCAAAAAGCTTCAGTTATAAATGCCTAATAGGCACAGAGTACTTCTGTATATTTTCTGTAGCATTTTGAGTCTTAAAAATGATTATAGTGTTTCAGAGCAGGGGAAAATGTACGTAGCCCAGTAGCTCATTGAGAGAGGTGGAACAAAGTGTGCAACGCTCTGTCTGCAATGTCCCTGTGGCTTCCTGCTGCTGCCAGATTCAGGAATTTTGTTAGCCTGTTTCATTTTGTCTGCCACACACACACAGTTCATTTCTCTTCCACGTGCTTGTCCAGTATCACTGAAGACATGCACACCCCTTACCCGCATTGTCCTTTCACAGGAGTTCCCTAAGTCTATGACCACAGCTGTATAGAGCTGCCTACCTTTGTTTTGGTTTTTGCTCCTATTTGATGGAACGTGCTCTTATACTGGAAAAGATAGCGAAGAACTGACCTTTATTCCCATTCCCATGCCAGTCAGGGTTTTCACATTTCAAGCATACTGAGCACTCCTTCCTATGGTGATTTATAGCCTACTCCAACTTTAGTCCTATAGTAGAAAAAGCACAGTTTTTAACAGGCCAAGGTAATGCAAAAAAAGCATGGGGGTTCTGCTGGTGACAGAACTGTAAGAAAATTCATTATTGTCACATCCCATCACATGTGACCATACTTTACTGCATCTTACTGTACTCACTTATTGGTCACTGAAAATATGTCTCCAGATAACACATTGTTGCTATGGAACAAATTAAAGGACTTAATTATAGCCCTAAATCATGAAAATAAATAAATAAATAAAATACACTGGTTTATAATTGTGTGCTTAATACAGAACTAAAAACCAACCAATTTCCAACTCTACTAAAGGTACCTTTCCAGCCTAGATAACTCTGGGATTCAGTATTGCTACATGGCTAGAGAAATGCAGTAAACACTAACCATTTATCTCAACACACTATTTCAGTACAAACCTACAATAAAAGCAGATTGCTTCTTTTACACGGACACTGTTAAAACTGGTGGTTTATTTGTCATGCACACTGTGAGAGGGCTTTGAGTTGATGCTGGGCTGCTTTCTCTTCCAGGGATCGTGTCCTCCAAGAGGGATGGCTGGTACCTTTGGTCGTCTCCTGGCTGGCCGTGCGACTGCTGCACTTTTTGCAGCAGCGGGCACAGGGGTACTCACCACTGGGTACCTCCTCAACCAGCAAAATGTGAAAGCTGCTGTGCATGAGAAGCGGAAGCTCTTCCCTCCCAGGTGGGCGCTATAGGCTAGGCATCACGTTGGGCTCCGCGGAGGAGGAAGATCCTCATCAGAGCGGCAGAGTCCTCATGCAGTCACCCCGTCTGTGTGCCTGAGGACTGACAACCTGACAAACAACACCCTTTGCTGGTCACCTCAGTTTTACACCAACAGTGACTCTCAAGACAAGAAAGCAGGGGTGTGTGATAGTATCGACACTCAAAAAAACATTGCCAAACAGTGACAAGCCTACAAAATACATCAAATTTCTGGCAAAACACTAAATTAGTCCTATTTTATCTCATCAGCTATGTATCACTGATGGGACTGGCTGACAGTACAGACTCTACCATTAGGAACTGTGAACATACTTTCATCATTCAAGTAGCAAAAATTTTTCCTGTGTAACTACAGCACTTGAAATGTTCCTAATTCTGCTGCAAACTGGTTGGCTGATGACTAGAAACTAACTACAGACCTTAGTGTACAGGTTGACTTTGCTGGCGATATTTGTGAAAAACAATAGCGATCAGGCTCTGCCAGTCTCTTTTTCTCAAGTAGTGGATAAGACATTAGTTAAAATAAATTCTAATGGAAATAATAGAGTTATGCATCAGACAAACTGTTACAAGGTAGGTGGGGTATGATTTGATTGCAAAAATGCCTTAATAAGCATAATATCTCCATTTTGTGGAGAACACCAAGCTGAGTGATACAGTCAAAATGCTGGAAGGAAGAGATACCTTCCAGAGAGACATTGACAAGCTTGAGAGGTGGGCCTGTGCAAACTGTGCAGTTGAACATGACCAAGTTAAATGTGCTGCACCTGTGTTGGGGCAATCCCAAACATGAATGTTTTTGGTGAAGAATGGATTGAGGGCAGCCCAGAGGAGAAGAACCTGTGGTTGCTGGAGGATGAAAAGCTCAATACAACCCAATACTGTGTGCTTGCAACCCACAAAGAAAACCATATCCTGGGCTGTATCAAAAGAGGTGTGAACGGTGACTGTCCTTCTACTCTACCCTTGTGAGATCCCACCTGGAGGTTCAGCTCTGGGGCTCGCTATCTAAGAAGAACATGGATCTGTTGGAATGAGTCTAGAGGAGAGCTATGAGGATTATCAGAGGGCTGGAGCATCTCTCCTGTGAAGAGAGTCTGAGAAAGTTGAGGTTGTGCAGCTTGGAGAAGAAAAAGTTTTTGAGAGACCTCATTGTGGCCTACCAGTCCCCAGAGGGGTCCGAAGCTGGACAGGGACTCTGTGTCAGGGAATAACAGGACAAAGGGTAATGGCTTTAAACTGAAAGAGGAAAGATTTGGGTTAGATGTTAGAAAGAGATTCTCCACAGTGAGAGTGATGATGCCCTGGCACAGCTGCCCAGAGAAGGGGTGGGTGCCCCATCCCTGGAGGCATTCAAAGCCAGGTTGGATGGGGCCCTGGGCAGCCTCAGCTGATGGTGGATAACCAGCCCATGGCAGGAATTGGGACTGGGTGGACTTTAAGGTCCCTTCCAACCCAAACCATTCCAAGATTCTATTATTCTATGATTTTTCATGTCTTGGAATATGGTACATAAACAGTAATAATACAAGTACAGAAACAGCAGACATTGCAGATAAGTTAGCTTTCCCACTGACAGAGACCAGACAGTCCCACTGATATCCACACAGCTGTGAGAGTACCTTGTCTTAGAATTACAAACCCTTTTTCAACTTAATTCCCTTCCTACCTAACAAAACATTAGAACTCATTTATTTCTGACTAGGAGTGTCTCAGCAGAGACTTGATGGGGTTTGGTACATTTTCAAAGCTCATCAAAATGTATTTAATGGTTGCCCCAGGTAGCAGAAAGCTGCAATTGTATGTGGGGTTATTCATCTGTGCACAGTTTGGGGCATTTTGAGTGACCTGAATGTTCCTCCCCTCCTAAAATTTGGTGCAACGTATAAACAAAGAACTAATTTTACTTTCAAATCTTGCAGTATACTTCATGTGTCATGATCCCTTTAATAATTCTGTGAACTAGCAAAGATCACTGTTCAAAGTTACAGTGTTAATTGCTTGGGATGTTTTTTCTCTTCAGCGCAGACTATCCAGATCTTCGCAAGCACAACAACTGCATGGCTGAGTGTCTCACCCCAGCCATTTATGCTAAACTGAGAGACAAGCTGACTCCCAATGGCTACAGCCTGGACCAGTGCATCCAAACCGGGGTAGACAATCCTGGCCATCCTTTCATTAAAACTGTTGGCATGGTTGCAGGTGATGAAGAATCCTATGAGGTAAAATGCTTTCATAAAATTATTGTGTTGCTGTTTTTATGGTAATTAGTTGAACAGTGCTTCCTGGCAGGGTATGCACTCCTAAGATAAATAATATTCCAGAGAGTACATAAGAGGGCAGGCCACGTTTATAAAGACAATGCATTCCCTACTCTTCCACATTAGAAAATGCACAAATACGAGGCATTGCTACATGTACCCTCTCTGCTGCAGTCAAAGCTAATAAAGTACAGCTGCTTTAGAGCAATATTCTACCTGCCTCCAGCAGCTGCCCTTCTTCCTACTACTAAACTTAGTTTATGGCAAAACTATGCAACCCTGAGATACACAAGATGAAGGTAATGTGGAAATTGTATTGTGGAGCACCTAAGGCAGAAATGAAATGAAAATGTCTTCTGGGAATTGCCAGACACCTTTAAGCTACAGCTATTGGATCATGACAAAAGAAGAAAATAGACAGCATTAAGACGGACAGGTTTATTTAACACCGAAGTAGTAAGAAGAATAGGAAAAAAAGAAGAAAATTCTTATTTTTCTTGACCTCTGCAGTCTGCTTCCTTCAGCCTACCACACAACAGTACCTATTATTATATGGTCTCTTAACAGCATCCCAAATGCTGGGCCATGGAAGATGGACTGGGACGTCTGACATTCTGGGTTATCAGCTCCTGCATTTCAGTTTTTTTCCCCTTTAGATGAGGTGGCTATCCTGAAAAGCTGCTGTGGCTACTGACCCATGACTGAATGAAGGTGTGATTGTGGCCATAGCTGACACACATGACTCTAACGAGGATCACGGTATTGGTCCTGCGTGACCTAAAGGCAGGAGGCAAGCTGCCAAGATACTCTATGTATTCTGGTTGGCAATACATTCTGAAATCTAGTCTGGTTGTTACAACATTCCGCGCCTGTCTGTGGTAGCCAAAGCAGGCTTGTAATCTGCTATTACACCTCCATTTTGTGTGAAGATCAGCAACTGCTACACAGCGCTGTCTAGGTCAAAATGCCCTTTTCATACTTACCCTGTCAACATTTACAAAGCTCCCTGCCTATGTCAAAGTGTTTCTCCTGTGGCTGAGGCTCACGTTTTTGACTGTTTCTGTGGTGTGGCAGACTCTCTATTGATTTTTCTGACTTCCATAGGTGTTTGCTGAGATTTTTGACCCTGTCATTAAAGCAAGACATAACGGCTATGATCCGCGCACCATGAAGCATCACACTGACTTGGATGCATCCAAGGTAATACTGTAATAAAATAAGGGAATAGCAGATCAGGACTGCTTCCCACAGTATAAGTATTGCTGCTGTAGTCTTCCCTCCATGGTGGGGCTTTCAACTGAAGGACCAGCTGGTTACTCTGCCACCCCCTGGGTCAAGATCCCCAAGCAGAAGGATGTCCCTCTTTTTGTAGGCTGGAATTTTTCTTTTAACAGTGGAGCAAAGCACCATGCATCAATCATAAAATCCCACATTCTTCCTTCAGATCACCCATGGCCAATTTGATGAGCGCTACGTCCTCTCATCACGTGTGCGCACTGGCCGCAGCATCCGTGGCCTGAGCCTTCCTCCTGCCTGCACCAGGGCTGAGAGGAGAGAGGTGGAAAACGTCGTGGTCACTGCCCTCGCTGGGCTGAAAGGAGACCTTTCTGGAAAGTACTACAGCTTGACCAACATGTCTGAGCGGGATCAGCAGCAGCTTATTGATGTAAGTATAGCTCCAGAGCTGACACTGTCTACACTTACCCTTGTTTATTTTTATCTTCACCTTCCTGTAGGGTACATGCCTTCCTGTGTAGTTAAGGATGATAATCATAGTGTTAATCCAGTGGTTATTGGCTCAACAATATTTTTAACTTAATGGCAAATTATCCAGGGTATGTATTTTGGCTATGCACATGTACTCTATGTGTAGGCACACGGAGTTACGTTCTGGATATCAAGCTCTTTGTCAAATACATGTGGGTGCTGCTGCCACCTCTTTGGACAAATAAACAGTAAATTCAGGACTTTTCCTTGATTATTTTCTTTATCAAAGATTGACATTTCCTATATTAATGAACATTCTAACTACAAATGTTACATATTAAAATATAACATATTATTTGTATTCCAGACTGTCAGGGTTGGGGCTTTTATCTGTAATTTCCTTATGTCAAAATTAGATGAATTCTTTCCCTAGAATGGTTGTAGCCAACTGCACCCTGATGGCCTTTTCCCAGTCCTATAAATGCACTTATGAACTTGAAGGGTCAAAAGCAATTTTCACTGCCACAGAGATGGAAACACAAAGATTTCCACCATAGATTTATGCCATTGTTCAGTTCTGCAGAGATGTTTTGAGGTGGTCAAAGTTTCCAAGTGCTAACCTGGCATAAATAGCAATCATTTTGAAAACCCATAGCAGGGATTCATGTTGGGATTTTAAAAATCGTAAAAATCTATAAGATTGTTTTAAAACATGAAAAGAAAACAACAACAAAACAACACAAATGTTGCATGTGCATTTTAAATATCCAAAGGAATGTCTGTACCCAGTTAGCAATATTTATGACACAGTCATTTGTTACATCAACACAAAGGCAGCTGATGAAGTAGCATAACTATTTATAACACTACAATCAGGTGTCATAGTCTGGACTAACCAGGAGTTATGAATTTATGTAAGGTCAGAAATGTTTTTTATTTTATGTTCTTGGTGATATATTTATTGGCCCGATGTTGGTTACCTGTGTGGACTTTACTCCATTGCCCTTTTCAGCAGGAGAGAGCTCTTCAGAAAGCAGAGATCAAAACAGGACTGTGGAAAATCAAATTCCTTTGCAGCTCAAGGCTAAATTATTGGAGAGGTGGAATAGGTTCACCGATTCAGCATTCTGCCTTATTTTGCTAGCTTTTACAGTAGTGCAAATTTATAAAAATCAGGGCATTGAATGTTGTAACCCCAGGTTCTATCTTTTACTCATAACATTGCCTTCTCCCTTCAGTACTTTAGGACCTCAAAACCCCAACGTGTATCTTAGAGGTTGCTGTCACTGTTTAGCAGGCACTATTTGATCTCTGTAAGACAAAATCAGTGCACTCAGCACAGAAGACGTTGAAGATTTGGGCCATATGCTTGTATGGGAAAGTAATGGCACTCAGCTGTTTACTTACAAAAGGATGCCTTTTTCTCTCAAACAGAAGTGCAGAATAGAGCAGGTAGAGGAAATAAATGTCCCTGTGGAACTCCATATCATTTTCCCCTGCATGACTGGAGTACAGTCTGCACTGTGCCTATCACAGAGCATTCAGAGATGAAAGCCGAAAATTCTTCACTAAGAGGGAAAAGAAAGTAAATTTTATTAGGTTGTCTATCATATCATATTTATTCTGGATTGCCTCTGTATTAATCTTAATTAAACTCCAGGGGAAAAAAAAAGAAGAAAAAAAAACGAAAAAAAAAACCCAACCACATACAATATTTGACAAGGCAGTGTTTGAGGAATTGAGAACTTATTCTTTTTCAGCACACACATTAAAATCTTATCTGCTTTGGAACAAAAAGAAATCTCAGTTAAAAAAAAAATAATTGAAGTATGACAAGTCTCTGGCACATTGAGTGCTAAGTTTATTAACGCTGGAGACAGCATCACTCCTGAAGAGCTGCACAAGACTGTGATGCCAGAGGTTGAGCCCAGCATAGCGCTACCTCAAACTAGCACTGGATATTCTGCAGACTGTAAGGGCTAATTGCCTTCCCCTGCAAGAAGTGTTTTGGGAAAACACTCTTCTGCATTGCCAGTACCATCAAGAGCCTGCAAGATTCAGGAAAATTCACCTGGGTAATGTGCTTTAAGCTTCTAGAAGGAACCAGATTCACAGGGTATACCACCTCATTTACTTGCACACTGATTGCCTTCATGTAAAATGTATTGATACAACATTATACTGTTTCCCTGAATAAACTTGAGTTTTGTTTCCTTTTCTCTCTCTCCCTTTCTCTCTGGCCCCATTTCCATGGCCAGGATCACTTTCTCTTTGACAAGCCAGTGTCCCCTCTACTGACATGTGCTGGGATGGCTCGTGACTGGCCGGATGCCAGAGGAATCTGGTATGTTGTGTGGCATCTGCTGTGTTTTAAAGATTGTATTACTGTTCTCCTTGCTTGTCTTAGTCTTGCAGCCATGCTGTCCTGATACTCACAGCATATTTAGTTGCTTAAAAAAAAATAAATTCTTGCTTAATTAAAAAATATATATATCCAAGAAAGGGCAATAGAGTGAATTAGACCTTTATATTCACAGAACATTTTCATATATTCTCTAATAATATCAGTACAACACTGCAATATAAGCATGACTCTTTCTTTGGGTCTTTATTTCCAATTTTTTCTATTTCTAGTTAAAAATTTGATTTGGGAAAAGGCCTATCAGTCACTATGAAACCAGTATAGCTGAACTTAGGAAAGCAGCTGTAACAGCAATCAGCAGTGATACTGACAGCTGGGAACCACTGGCCATACAGCTGCAGGACACTGCATCACTAATTCCTGCCTCCTGTCCCAGTAGACACAGTGTTTTATCAGTTCCCTGAACTGAAAGTAACACTTTCTCTCCAAATGATCTGGGCAAAGATGGGATACAACAGAAGCTGAATTTCCCATTTTTTTCTGGGTCTGTTCCTTCTTTCACAACGCAGTTGATAGGTTTTGTGCACAAACAGAATATTTTCTATGGATATAATGAAATAGAAGACTATGCGGATGGCTGTGCAGTGCATCTGCATCTCTCCTAGTATATGTCTATGGATTACCAGATGTTTTAATCTTCAAAAGGCAAAAAGGACTATGAGAAGTCATTTAGCTTATCTCCTTGCTCTAGGAATGGTCAAGACTTTCAAAGACATTGAGTTTTGATGTGGGAAAAGAAATTTCTTCCCTACACTGGGAACACTGACTTGTGTTCAGCACATCCAGAATTACTGAAACAAATTAAAGCTGCTTTCTGCTTGGGAGCAGGCACTGTGGAACCTGACCACTCATGAAAACTAATGACCTGTTAGAAATCTGTGAGGATTTTTGTTTCAGTGAACTTCAGATGGGTTCCCTGGTCCCCATTTATATCTGAGAAAGAGGCTTGCTCCAACAAGGTGATAAATTTGAGGCACCCCATCTGCTGTTTCTACAAACAGAAAAGTGCTAACAATGTAGACACAATCCAGTGATCCCAAGTTGAATACAATTGGGCTTGTTTTACATGTGAAATACTTGGTAGGATGGAAAGAAATAGTAAGATTGAAAAGTTTGTCAATGGAAATTGGAAAATCAGATACTCTTCTGCAAGAAATTGTTGACTAGATGCATGCACATTCTGGAATTTATCTTGCTTAGAAAGGGAGAGGTACTGTCCTTGTTCTGGGAGTATTCCCAGCAGCCTCAGGAACAGCAAAGGCTCAGTTTTAATACTATTGGTCCCACAGCTTGAAGAAGTCACTAATTATAGGGGGGCTGAGTCAGGCCAACACCAGCTTCTCCGGAAAAGCCTACTCTGAATATTCATACATTACAGAAAATGACGTTCCTGGGTCTCAGGTAACTTTAATGTCAGGGCACAGAATGTTTGCACCTGCACAGTTCTGTGTCAGCAAAAGGCTTCGCAGTGGCAAATAAGCTGAAAATCATGCTTAGAGAACTAAACTTCCATATTTCATAAGTTTCAAACTTGGTAATATTCCAGTATTTGTACAAAGGAGTCTGATCCTGCCAGACATATTCTGCATGCTGCAAGAAAGACTGTGGATAAGACAGAGAAAGTGAAGGAAAGCCACTAAAAGTTGCCTTGGGTTTAAGCTGGGTCTTTACATGCTTAGCTACAGTGAACTGTTTAAAGTAGGAGTAGGTAACTTCAGGATTCATAGCTTGACTGATGACCCAGCAGCCCCAGTGCAGTGCCCACATGTAAATGCTGTCCTCCATGTAACTTGATGGATGTGGCCATACAGTGCAAGCAAGTGATAAAGCGAGCTCAGAGATTTGAAGTAGAGAACATAGCTAAGTAAAGGCACAGAGCCTGGCCCCCAGCAGCATGTAAACATCAGTTTTCTTTCCTAGCTGCACAGTATACGGAGATCAATAAAAAACATCCTCGCAGACAGTGGATGTAGGGCTGGTATTCTCCCCTTGATGTCCGCCAGCTATGCTTGTGCTGGAAGACAACATGTTACTCTCTTCTCAACCCTTACCCTGCAGAGCAATGTTACTTCGCTGCACTTACCTTCCACACAGTCCTGAAAGGCTGTGATAAGGGTGGGGGTAGTGAGAATTGCATTTGTCTCATGCTTTAAAGAAACACTTTTACTCTCAACCAGGCATAACAATGACAAAACATTTCTCATCTGGATTAATGAAGAGGACCATACCAGAGTGATCTCCATGGAGAAGGGTGGAAATATGAAACGGGTGTTTGAAAGATTTTGCCGTGGCTTAAAAGAGGTAGGAACTTGAGTTTGTTTTTCCTGCCTGGTTGCTATTGGGCAGTTGTCAGCACTGGTTACCGTGGTTCATACTGAACTGACATTTCCAGAGGCAACAGTAACATCAGTCCCAAAAGCAAAACACACTAGTGCAGTTAAAGAAGGGAACAAAGGGAAATTGATAGCTGAGCTGCAGAGAAAATAAATGATCAGCTACTCCTAAAGACAAAAACAGCCTTCACGTGTTGGTACACAGGCTAGAACAGCACTGTCCAGACAACTTGGAAAGGCTACGAGCTGGCCGCATTAGTTAGCCGCATGTACTGCTCAGACAGAGAAAAATTTCTTTGATTTCTTTTTCTGAGAAAAAGGATTATATTTAGTCCCCCACAGGCAATGTGCTAGAAGGTGCAGTGGGGCAGGTGACATGGCATAAAATTCTTCTCTGCTACTCCTTCCCATGCTTCCTCCATAGGATGCCAAAGTACACGAAACACTAATTGTCTCCAAAACTGTAACAGTGTTACACAGAACAATCATTTCTCCCCATTGGTGTCCCCGGCACACGTACTTCATCTGAACTGCGAAGGAACATAATCAAATTTAGGCATAAGTAAGTCAAGTACCCTCCCCCGAGAGTCAGGAGTCACTGTAGAATTGATAGAAAACTCACCTGTAGCTCCATTTTGTTTGTTTGTTTGTTTTTCAATCCATACTGTTTGAGGCCTTAAGGCTATTGAACTGCAATCTTTCTAAGGTTAGAAATGCATTGCAAAAGCCATAATTCTGGGGTGAACATATGATTTCAAGGACTAAGGCTGTACAAAACCATCACGACAGGGAGCTTTATGATAAAGTGACCAAGAATCTACAAGTTAATGACAGTGAGAAAATAATGAAGAAATTCTTGTACTATTCAGTGAAGAACTTGGTATCTGGTGTATGCAAAAGTTCCCATCAGGCATGGACCAGACTGAATTCAGGTATGTATTTGTGCATTAGTGTTAGTGGAGTTCACCATCAGCACATGCACATGATGAGAAGAATCTCAGGTATAAGGAAATATCTTAGAACATGACATATATGCAACACTTTCTTTTCACTTTCTCTCTTTTTGTCTTCATAGGTTGAAAGATTAATTAAAGAACGGGGCTGGGAATTCATGTGGAATGAACGCCTCGGGTACGTTCTGACCTGTCCATCCAACCTGGGAACTGGTTTACGTGCTGGAGTCCATGTCAAGCTGCCCAGGCTTAGCAAGGTATGTGAGTCATTATAAAGGCTAGTGACATAGGTCAGCTCCTCTGATTTACTGAGGAACAAATGATTTACAGAGAAACAAATGCAAAGTGACAGTTTACAGAGACTTTGTGTTAGTATGATATATAACAAGGTCCCAAGGATTATGTATGACTAATTAAGCAAACTTTTATTCTGCAAACTATTGTAATTGTTTTGGAAATTAATGTACTTAGAAGACAGTGCCAAGACAGGCTGTAATCCATGGGTGTCAAACCTTTTGGCTTGCCTGGACTGAACTGAGTGAAGAAGAATTGTTTTGGGCAGCATATATATGGGCTGCTCTGAAAGCAATACCTCCTATTTATTTCCATGGAAACTACAAAAGATACAAAGAGCACAAGAACACTGTTTGAAAGAGCAAATTCTCAGCTACAAAGCACTCTTTTTCAACATAGTCTCCACCATTAACTATGCAATTTCACCAGCGATTAACAAGAACTTGCATGTCACTCTTGTAAAAATCTGCTCCAGTGGAAGTGATGTACTGTTGCTGTTACTGTAGTCACATCCTGCCTGGCTGACTGGCAGAGCGCAGAGGGTC
>JAOWBP010004700.1:49281364-49292418 GCA_028571105.1 Tragopan temminckii | reverse complement strand
TAGGAAGTTCCGCACAAATGTGCGCAAGAACTTCTTTACGATGAGGGTGACGGAGCACTGGAACAGGCTGCCCAGGGAGGTTGTGGAGTCTCCTTCTCCGGAGATATTCAGGACCCGCCTGGATGCCTGCTTGTGCGACCTGGTCTAGGGAACCTGCTTTGGCAGGGGGTTGGACTCGATGATCTCTGGAGGTCCCTTCCAACTCCTACAGTTCTGTGATTCTGTGATCCACTGGTTGGTCTCCAGAAATGTTCAGCATGCATCAGTGAATGTCAGTGGGTGCCATTTTTCCTGCATGCAGGAATACAATTCCACACATTTGCCACATATGCACTTCCATTTTCTACGCCAATTTTGCCAGGCTGCCCCCCTGCTGCCATCTGTCACAAGGCAACAAAATGTAACAGAATATGGGTGGGAATATTCAGTTCCTACTGCCCTCTCCCCCCCCCACCATTTGCTTCTGATGCTATGGGCCAACATCGTAAAATAGGAGGCATTACTTTCAGAGCAGCCCTTGCAAAATATAGTTAATATATAAGTAACAAAACATTTCAATTTTTTTTTTTTATTAGAACATTTGAAATAAAACAGAGCAATAAAACCATAAAACTAGTGGGATATGTCAGAGATTTTTGACAAGTTTATTTTTTCTGTGCTTCACCCTTGAAAGCAGTTGTTCACAAATGTACATACTCCCCAAAATCAATGACATGAACGAGGTACCTCTTGTGAAGCAAGGGGTATTTCTCTTTGATTAGGAGGTCTTAGAGAAGTCCAGTAGAGACATGATCAGACTGTTGAGCTGAACATCTGATTACAACTCTATACACTCCATTTTAAAATTTGCAGGTCATACATTTCTATCGACTGAAAATGGAGTCACAAACACAAACTGATGACTTTTTTTAGCAATCTTGAAGTCTATTCTCAAATTCCTTTATCACAACAGAAAGCAGTGCTGCATATTTTTTGCAGTTCAGAGAACTGTGTTCAGCCAGCGTATCAAAGTGCATACAGTTATGTGCCGTCACTGAGCCAGCACTGCACTGCACCCCATGCCCTGGTTTCAGCCCACACAATGCTGATCACACACTGCTGTGTGGCTGTTGTGAGTGATGGGTGCACACCTGGGGTCAGGCCAAGATGCTTGGTGGGGCTGAGCTGCTGCTACAGTGGTGTGGGGCAAAGGCTGCAGCAGGGGCTGGGCTGGGCCACATGCGGCCTGCAGGCTGTGGGTTGGATGTTCCTGCTGTAATTCCAGGATGGAGAAAACTCTGCCTGTGTGTCTGGAGATGCTACACATTAAGTTGTGTAAAAGAGCATTACAAGGATTCAGCACAATGCAGAGGTTAAAAGGCTGTAAACACAAACCTGTTTCTTCTGCTAGGATCCTAGGTTTCCAAAAATCCTGGAGAATCTGAGGCTGCAAAAGCGTGGCACTGGTGGGGTGGATACTGCAGCAGTAGCAGATGTGTATGATATCTCCAATCTAGACCGCATGGGTCGATCAGAGGTAACCTGATATCTTTTCTTTTTTTTTTCCTCCTTGCTCCTTACACAGATCAGAAATGATACAAGTCAGTTTCCTTTCAGCTGGGTTCACTCTGGTCTTAGAGTCACCTCAATGGAACTGTGGTGGTTTGCATTTCTAGATCCAATGAAGATGCTTACAGAACAAAAAATTATATGCATGCATCAAGTGTTTGCCAAATATTCTTGTTATGGTAATGAGAAAAAAAAAATGCCATGAGAAGGCACTATAAATGTGACCTACTGCAAAATGTCAAGTAGAATTAAGGACTGTGTCCTAACCCACCAAGGGAATTGGGTACAGAAAGCAAGACAGGATTAATGTGTTGTTTTCCTTTTAGTATTCACAGTCTTGCACTTTCTCCACACTACGAGAACAGGATGAGGTCAGTTCTTTCTCTCCAAAATAACAGAAGGAGAAACTGTTGGTATCTTCTCATGTCCTATGTCAAATGGAGTAGAAGACACAAAAGAGCTGAGTTTTGATCAGGGAAAATATTGACTTGTCAGCTCTGAATTCCCCCTACTGTAGACTATGATGAGATGAGTTCATCTCACACATTTTTGAGGATATTTCAGTTTGAATGTGTATTTGTGGAGCCAGAGAGTGAAAACAAACCTACATCTTGGCAGGGAGGCTGCTTTCCTGGAAGACTCAGATCCCAGACCCCATTCCAGTTTCATATTTATAAAGCAGAACAGCTCCTATGAACAATTCTGCTGAAGGATGGTCAAGAAATGGCAGTGTCAATGTTATAATCTCCTTCCAGTAGCACTCCCAGAATGTTATTCCAGGTCATAGGCTGTACATCCTGTGACACAGCTACAGCTTCTGTTATGTTTACTCTTGGCCACATCGAGAACAACTGATAGAAAAATTGACCTGTCAAGGCCCTATAAGTCCAGTGATTTGACTGCTCCTCCAGCAGATAGGAAACACAGGCTCAAATCTTCTGCCAAATGTCTCTCATCTCCCAGATGAGTGTGGTTAAGGTATGTTTTCCCAGAGTTCCACAGCACTGGGGAATCTTTGGCAGCTTAGATATGGACGCAAATTTGTTGAAACCCAACACCTGTATTCAGCCTGATCCTTGATAGTTTTCATAACACAAACACAGTCCTGGGATAATGAACTTGGATTGTGCTTAGATAAAATTAGTTCATATTTAGTCAGCTGGTTTCCTTTCTTGCCTGTCTTGCATTTTCTGCCTCAGGGACAGAGCCAAGTCAGGTCTTCCTTACTTCCTTATTTACATATGTCCTTAAACATCCTCACAAACAAGGGGTATTTGGGCAGAACATTGAAAATTATATATATATATTTTTTTAGTTTAATGTAAGCAGTTAAGTTCCTGTGGATCCAAACTGAAATATTCAAAAGTAAAAAGCTACTGAGCATTATTATATGCAGAAACAGTATGCAGCAGAGATATTTATTAATATCTGAAACATCACTGTGTGCTTTATACTAAATTAACACTAAAAAATACGAAAGGATTACACTGTGTAATTCATTAAGGGATTCTACTGTATATGCACTGTAAATTTTTTCTATATATGAAGACACCCAGTGATGAAGTCAGTGATGCTTCATAAGGCAAGCATTCAGAGAACTAAGCCAGGAGATACAACACAATCCCTGCCTTGAAGATTTTGAAATCCAAATTTGACAAGACAAACTCAACAAGATAAAAATGTTTTATTGTAAGATATATTTTTTTCAGTTTATAGTAAATAAATTCCATTATGTGATAAATTTGCTTTCAGAATTGAATTATGTTCCCAAAGGTGCAAGATAAAATTGTTTGTATTTTTGTTTTGTTTCAGTTAGTGGTCAATGCAAACTTAATATGAAATTCCTCTTTTCCTGGAGGCTGCAAATTCAGACCTCTGATTTCCCAACACAGCTGGTCTATAACATACAATATAATAAACTGCTGAGCCACTGACATGCTTCATTGCAAAAACAAATCCCTGGAAAATCAGTGACTGTCTCAATTAAGGGACAATGGGATTTAGTCTTTGCATTCAGTTTCAACAAACCAGTCATTAAAGGTTGTTAATGGACCATCTTGTGAAAATTAAGAAAAACTAGTACTATAGTTCGCTGGCTACAGTGACAGTAACAACGCCCTTGGGCCCGGAGAAAGCCTGTTGAGGGCAAGGCTCTTTGTATTCTTTTGCAATTTGAAAAGATTACGAAGACATCACTACGCTCTACCGTACAGAATTGCCAGTTTTGGTGCTGCTCTGGGCCTGAAGCTAATCCCATCTCTGCCAGTGTATATCAAGAGCACCTCAGCTGAAAATAAGGGAGTGGTAGATGGTATAGAGCCAGCATGAATTTAGGATGATGGCGTTTCCTTCAGAAATATGGGTTCTGAGCTTGATGAACCATCTCAGCAAAGCCAGCATGCCTGCCAGGGTGGGTGGGAAATCTTTCCCTGAATGCAGGCAGCTGACAAGTTATTGTGACAGAACATGAGTTTCTGGTGATCTGTAAGGGAATGCAGGGTCCTGATTTATGTCTGTGAAGATGTACAAGTCTCTGGTGTCACACAGGGCACATGATTTCTGTGCTGTGACTCTCCTTGGGTCCAGCTATAATTGTTCTTGCAGAACAAGACAGTTTTTTCCTTTCTCCATTAATAGCATTATCTAAAGCTCTTACTACCTTTTTTTTTTCCTTCTATAGGTGGAACTAGTCCAGATTGTCATTGATGGGGTCAATTACCTAGTTGACTGTGAGAAGAAACTAGAAAAAGGTCAAGATATCAAGGTGCCACCGCCATTGCCACAGTTTGGCAGGAAATGATCTTGCGGCTGATGACTGGTAATTGGCTGCCCTTCTGACAGAAAGGCACCTCTGTATATCTCTGTACAAACAGCTTGTGTAATAAAGCACTGCCTGATACTTAATGTCTCTTTAAGTGTCTGGTTGCACAGTCTTTGTAGGATGCACACAATACAAACACCTTGGTGGTACACTCTTTTGTGAGGCCTGCTTCCCTTTCTTTTTTGACTAGTGATAAGGAAATTTCTAGCTGAATAATGCAAAAAGCACCAATCCTTAATTCCATCCTGCATTTGCACTTAAGAACATACTTCTGATATCCATTTTTCATTCACAGATGCGCTTCTTTCCAGTTTCTGCCCAGGCAGGTGCTGCAAAGTGCTAGCTGTTTTTTCTTTTGACACAATAATTAGCTCAATTGTTAACTCAATGGCATAAGTCTCAGAAGTCCAGAACTTGACCCATCATCAGGAGCTCACTGGTGTTTCTGTGTGGGAGCTGCCACTTCTCTGTCCAGGACTGACGTGCAGATAAACTTCTTTACCATGTCATCTCAAACCCTCAGCAAAACAATTTGCTGATATTATGCATCCAACACAAACCTGCCTGGGGACCAGGCTCCTGCTAATTGTTATGTGAGATGTATAAGGATGTACTTAGGATATGCCTTAAAATGTACTATTCGTGTGGAGAGCAGCTGGGTGGAAAGAACAAACTGCAGACAGCAACTGTCCCATTGCTTCTTCTTTGCAGACTGAAACATACTCAGTGTTTCACGGTAACCACATTCAAAACACCAGTTCTCAGAAAACCAAACAAACTACAACCAAAAAATGCCCAGAACATGCAGTGATGACTGCTGCCTGTGTTGCTGTTGAGCTGTCAGTAGTACTAGCCAAAAATGTTTCAGTTCTACATCATCAGGCAAAGGAGTATCCTGCAGGTAGGGTCAGCTCCTGAGAAGGCAGATGGCCCATCTCTGAGGGGCAACTTGTCAACACCTTACAAGTATTTGAGGAACACTGCTCACTTGCTCCAACTGCTTGGGCCAAATCCCTAGACAGCCACTGTGGAGCTGCTGGTTCATAAAACTCATGCTGCGTAAGATCTGAGAAAGTACTGTTGAGGAAACTTGGAAATTGTGGCAAGCCACTAGAACAGACTGGGTCAGATCTCTCTTCCTGGCACCTGTGGGAGTGGTCAGGAGTGGGTGTCTGGAGAAGACCAGAGGAGCATTGTAAGCCCGTGGTCCTTCCTCTGATACATTCCCAGCCCCCAACCCCTCTTAATGCTGAAGCAGTTTCTGTGCCTTTAGAAGACTCAGTGAATTTCTCTCCCGAAATGACTCCTGTCCACTATGGAAGTTGAATAGACTTTTAGTGTCAACCCAGATTTCAGAAAAATGTATTACAGCCAAGACCTGTTGCTTTTTGCCCATCTTAGTTTAATTCTTTTCCTGCATGTTAAGGATTCCCTTAGTAAAGCGTCTTTCATGAACACTTCCCAGACAACATCTACTGTACCATGTCAACCCAAGGTAAAGCCCCATGTGAAAGTTCTTCAGGGAGTCATGTCTGAAGAGCTGATTGCAAAGTTAATCATAATAATTGATTCCACTTTAAAAATCAATCAGATATTGAGAAGCAGCTCTTCTAAATCGATAGCATAGTGTACTCCTGCTTTTTGCTCAAGGAAATCTGTTGCTGGAAACACAGGCTGGAGCTTCCACTTGATTGATATTTCTTCCTCATCTACACTACATGGATTACTTAATGATTTTCATCTTCCTACACATTCATTAATAACAGTAAGTAATTCTGGGGAAGGGAAAGAGATGCCTGTTGACTTCACGCAGAATGCAAACCACTAAATCTGGAACAACTTCAGTGTTAGCTCTCCAGAATGCTCAGGCTAATAGCAAATCCAACTGTGGGCCGAAAGTGCTCTGATTAGAGTCTCACTTTCCATGCGCTGAAGTGCAAGGTGATGATAGACAGCAGTACAAAGTCCAGCTGGCAGCCATTTGCTAGTTTCATTCCTGAGGAGTCCATATCAGAGCTGATGATGCTGTTTTAAGACCTTCAATAATGACCTGGATGTTAGGGTGCATTAAATAATCAGCAAGTCCACTACAAGTGCTAAGTGAGAGGGAGCAGCTTGTATATTGGAGAACAGGGCTGCTGTACAGAGGGAATTTTAGCACAGAAACAGGCTGACAGAAATCTGATGATGTTTAACACAGACAATTGCAAAGTCCTGCGTCTGGAACAGTAATCCACTCAACAGCACAAGCTGGAGCACAAATCGGGGGAAAGCAGCTGTGAAAGGGCTTAGGGTCCTGGAGGACAGCAAACTGAATATGAGTTGGCAGTCCGCCTGTACTGGGCTGCATTACATGAGTCTAGTCAACAAGTTGAGGGACCTGATTATTTTCCATGTGGAATTTATGTGAACATCTCTGGAGGACTGTGTCCAGTTTTGAGCTCCTCTGTACAAGAAAGAGAGACGAAATGCATGCAGCAAGTCTGGGTCAGGGCTACCAAGACAGGCAGGGTACTGGAGCACATAATGCACAACAGGAGGCTGAGGGAACTGGTTTGTTCAGTCTGGAGAAAAGAAGGTTATGGGAAGATCTTACTGATGTACACAAGTGATTGCTACACCAGAGGATGGACAAGACAAGCTTTTTAGAAGTCCATGATGATAGGACAGAAGGCAACAAACAGAAGGTGGGACACGGGAAATTCCAGTTAAGTATTAGGATGACTTCTCCCACTAAGAGAGTGGTCAAGCACTGGAACAGACTTGGAGATACTCGACACTCAAAGGAACAAGGACATGAGTGATCTGATATAAGCTGGTCCTGCTTTGGTGGAGCAGCAGAGTGGTGCCAGGCTACTGCCAGACCTCCAGCCTAAATGATTCTGTGATCCTGTGGCTGAGTTACTTCTGGCAAAATGCCTGCAATGGAGGAAATAAGTGAGAGAAATGCCCTGGCTGTCCTGTGCTCTAACCACACATGGAAATGTAAGCCTGTACAAAATAGGGATGCCCAGGTATTACCTACAGTCCACTGTGATTAAACTGTGGCTTTCTTCATATTGCTGGCTTCCAAGTATGCCCTTCATAATTAAAATATTCTTCCTTATACAGATCACTTTTTTAAGGCTTGTTATTTGCCATGTACATATTTCACTTCTGCTAACTTTGTCACTATCCATGATCTTCATACTGTATGCAAGAGTAACTCAGCTGATTAATATTAACAACGAATTTTCATTCTTTATTCCAGTATTTTAAATGAAACCTGGACAGTCGAATATCTATTAGTGTTATGTTGCACAACTTTACCTAGTCCTCAGCAGTTTCCTCTCTGTCTGTACTGTGTTCATCTGCAAGTTGAGCACATCCTGTGGCATGGGGGCTATCTGTATAACCTTCACTGACAGTTTGAAGGCAGAAATGCTGCAGCTGCACTATTTCCAGAACATAAGCTTCAGAGAATGGCTGCAGCAGGACAAAGATAGATAGACAGACAGACAGACAGATAGATAGACAGACAGACAGATAGACAGACAGGCAGATAGACAAAGCAAGCCTGGAAAGTTATAAAGAAAAAAGAAAAGAGAGAGAGAAAGAGAGAGCATCATACAAATTATGATTCAGTAAGAAGATATTAAAGGTTTAAAAAGCTGGACTGCTGCTCTAGCCCTAGACATATGATGTTAGTTCTTCCTTCTCATCTTTAGTTTTCCCATGTCGCCAATTCTGCATTGCTGAGATCCTTTTTGCCAATAAAATTTCTTCCTAATAGATTCATCCACTGATTCCCTATAAATCTTCAGAATTTATTTGATTAAGTAGTCCAAGAAGAGCTATATGCCATGCCTCAAGTAGTTTTACAGTCTTCTTGATGAACTCATTGCCAACTAGGGATCACCATAAGCAAACTCCCAGGCCATGCCGCATCACAGCCCAGTAGTGGTCTATCAGGACGTCCATGCAAGGTGGGAGGGGAAGCAGTGCCAAGGAGTACTTCCAATCTGGGGACCCAAAGGGAGAGAAACACACACAGATATATATACCTTCAGGATATCAGGAAAAGGTTCTGCACCAGAGGGCGGTGGGCATGGAATAAGTCCTTAGAGCAGTGGGCATGGCCCTGAGCCCATGGAGCTCAAGGAGTGTTTGGATATTACTCTCAGACATAATTTGAATTTTGGGTGGTCCTGTGTTAAGACAGAGTTTGGACTTGATCCTTTTGGGTTCTTCCCAACCCGGGATATTCTATGATTCTTTGAAAAAGAGGGTTCAAGCATCCCTCTGCTTGCTAACTGGGCTCCTACAACACATGCAAATGACTCATTTCCATATATTAACAGACAGGTCCTGTGTGACAAAGTAAGCTATTGAACAAATACACTACCTGGAGCTGTTCAGTTTTCTGGTGAGTTATAAGGGTCTATCCACCACTGAAGTGCCGAATATGGGCTGTTAGTACAGAAAAACTGCACTGGATTGGGGGATATACAGTAACAGTCTCTTTTTTTTTTTTTTTTTTTTTTTTTGAGAAATCAAAACGTGAGCATCAGAGTGGCTGACAACTCACCTACAATGTGATAGTTGAGTTTTGGCTTTTTTCCATGCTTTGGTGTTCACATAATTCATGAACTATAGCATTGGTGTGCGAGCTCTCTGTAGGGGAGATCTTGGTGGGTGGGACCGTGTGTGCTGAACTGAATCATTTTCTGAACTGTGATTTAAGAGCTTAAAAGCCAGGTCTGTAGCTCTGACAGCTGTAATTGCTTTTACTCATGATACTCTGATACTCTATACCTAAAATCACTCCCTGTCCTAACAAAATCTGACTTGACAGACCTTCAAAGTTCATGAAACTGTCACTCTTACGAGACTAATATGCACCTGAATAGACCTGATATATATTTTCTCTGGAAACAGAAAAGGTGGCAGATAATACAGGGAATAAATTACAGCTAATGTTTACATTACTTTACTAATATTATTTGTTGGAATTTAATTTAAGACCTGACAAAATAATTAATGTTCGTCTTTCTACTCTAATGCCTTTTACAGCTTATTTTCAGCTTAAGGCTTAATTAAAAGATTAAAGACTTTACAAAGCCATTTCTTTTCCTGCAAAGATGCTTGAAGAACTGAAGCACACTGGATATACTACAGAAGCCCTGCAAAGTCAACTCTGTCCCCTGCCAGAAGGGCACAGCATACTGCTGATACTAACACTACATTTTTAACTCACTTGGTGTAATTAATTTTAGGAGACTGGACTCCTAATGAGAAAACAGCTACTCTACAATAGTAAGATTATTGTAAAGCAGAGTCATGAACATATTTTGACCACCTATTCATTTTTGCTGGGGACTCCCATGGATCCATGAGCTTCCCACATAAAGGGAAAAATGTCCAGGACTTATGATGTGAGTTAACTTTAGTTTACTTTCCTGAATGTGTGTTCTTCTTTGAAGTAAAAATGTTGTCCATAACCTCTTTGTCTACATGTGTGTCTTTATCAAGACGTCTGTCCTAGCTCTACTTCCAGTTTTCTAGTTACATTTTCTGAACGAGGAGTTCTCCTCAGTTATACTGACAGTCAATGGGGGATGAACAGAGTTACAAGGAAAATTTATGCCCCTTGTGGAAATCAGTAACAACACATAGCAATTAATATATGTAATTCTTAAAGCCTAACAAGACCTGTATTTTGATGAGACTAGATAGCCAGTTAAATCTGAAGTAATCCAAATACCTCTGGGATTAAAAGCAACCGATCATTTTGCTTGGAACTCAGCAAATAACTGCAGAGACCACTGAACTGCGTTCTGTAGAAACAGAGGACTTGCATGTTTATTGATGGATAGGTATACGAACTAAGACTGAAATGATTAGAAGAAGCATGGAGCACCCTCCTTTGCTGCTTAGCATGCCTATAGAATCTATGCTTCTATATTTAATTCAGCTCATAAGTTTGGATAGATCGTTTCCTTTACTGTGTGAAACACAGCAGCTTTATTCAAAATGGTCAATGCTCTACAAAGAAGGGACCAAGCAGCTGCAAGAAAACTGCAGAAGAATGGATCAGCTCTTCAGTTCTTCATTCTTCTCCATCTTCAACTCTAAGAATTAAAACTTACTTGGACGTGGCTTTTTAAGCACAATGGGAGCTCAGCACTACCACTAGCTGACCATAGGCTAACCTTTAAAGGCTTCACTTCCTCCAGACTCATATGAATTTGCCTAAATATAAATATATGAGTTGATCTATCAAACACATTTACACATCAGTTAAATATCGTGAAGAATTGGAGCCACACAAAACATAGCCTGGCCCCCAGTACAAGAAAGATGCAGAGCTCTTGGAATGAGTCCAGAGGAGGACCATTAAGATGATCAGAGGGCTGGAGCACCTCTTCTATGAGGAGAGGTTAAAGGAATTGGCTTGTTTAGCTTAGAAAAGAGAAGGCTCCAGGGAGAACTCATTGTGGCCTTCTAATACTTGAAGGGAGCATATAAACAGGATAGGGAACGACTGTTTACAAGGGTGGATAGTGATAGGACAAGGAGGAATGGTTTTAAACTGAAACAGGGGAGGTTTAGTTTAGATATTAGGAGGGAGTTTTTCACACAGAGGGTGGTGACACGCTGGAACAGGTTGCCCAAGGAGGTTGTGGATGCCCCATCCCTGGAGGCA
>JAOWBP010004700.1:49255155-49270471 GCA_028571105.1 Tragopan temminckii | reverse complement strand
TCACTGATAGTTCTTTTTTTTTTTTTACCTCCTTGCAAATTGGTTTGCACTGAATTCCTCTGTGTGTGTTACACATTAGAATGCATTTTTGTAATATATTAATTATGACAGTGGTATACCATTTGTGTGCTAGGATATGATCTAAGGGCATTTATTTTTCTTAAACCGTTAGAGAGAAGAAATGTTTCTTTCTGTTTCATATGTATAGAAGTAAGGTACTCTATGTATTTTTTTTATTTTTAAAAAAAGAAAAAGAAAAAAAAAACACAAAAAAAAACTAATTTAAGTGAGGCAAAACTGTCCAAGGTTTGGAGAACAACACATTACTGAAGTGATGAAACATTTGTTGGTTTTTCTACTTGCAGAACATTTGGGTTAATAATATGCCATAAGTTTCTGAGGAATTGATGTGCAAAACATTTACAGAGGCAGTAGAGTTCTGTACTTGAACTGCATTTTCTAAGTGATCATACAGATACGATATAATCTAGGTGTTGTTTGAGAGCACATTTGTACCATTCTAGATGAGTGCTGGTTTGCTAGTTTGGAATGAGTGAGATTGAGTCTTAACTGGTCTCAGAAGTTTCTGATGTGAAACCTAGCTCTTTTTTTTTTTTTGCCAAACCTACCAGCCACAGCAGATTGGTTTGTGCAGTGCCTGCTCAGATAACTGCTGCAAGTCTGTGATGTCTCTTGCTGGATTTCTGCACACTACATTAACAGCAAACTATTTTTGCATGCTTAATACCTTTTGTAAATTGAAAACCTGTGCAGATGCTATAGGAAAAAAGAAATATTTGTGGGAAACAGCACTGCTGAAAGTCAAGCCAGCTCTTTCCAAGAAAGGCTCCTGAGCAGTGGGTAGTGCTGACCACCAAAGATCCACTATGCAAGGAGTCTGGAAAGCAACCTGTAAGAGCTTGCTCCTTCACATGAGGGGCTGCAGTCATTAAATTGCTTGGTCCAGTCTGGAATAGTGGTGTGCACATATATATATGACAGTTAACAGGAGCTAGCAAGTGCTGATTTGTAGAGCCATGTAATTTTGTAGACAAGGTTAAAATAAAACTGGTCAAAATAGTATTTAAAGTGGGGGAGGGGAAAAGTGTTTATTATATTTAGGGAGGTAAGTTGAGAAATGTAAATTTTTCTCAATTTTATCTCTTCAAGAATGCTTTTCTTTACGTCCAGAGATGCCTGATACATTCTGAAATCTCCACACAAGAGTTATTAGGACTTCAGTGAGAGTTAATGTGTCTTCTGTGTACTCTCTGAATTTTTCTTTGGACAGTCAAATAGGAAGAGCTGCATATGATTTCTGAACACTTAAAATCTGTGGGGAGGGGGGGTATTAGGGTATAAAACACAAACACACACTTGTTGAAGACAGTCAGTTTCAGAGGTAGAACTAAATTGATAGATTTTTGCTGAACCAAAAACAGGCTCTTGTGGGCCAAACGTTTCTCAAATCTGAAAGCTCAGTCTGATGATAATGCTTAGCCTTTCCATAAACTCTTGTCTCTTACTCTGCAGACCAGGTTACAGTTGGGCGATGGGCCAATGGAATGAGTGCTGATGATGAAGAAACAACAGAAACACCGATGCTACAGAAACCCAAAGTGAAAGTACTTAAAGTTATTAATTTTTGAAAGCCTCCTTTGGATGCTAAACTGCAGTGGTTGTGCACTGCTTCACTTTGGTGTAGTGACTGCATGGAGTGGATTGCTGCTTCCTGAAAACCAAGGACACTTGGCTGCTGGGTCTGTGTCTCTGCTTTTTCAGTTCAATTCAGACTGATCCAGCGGACTGAAAATCTGGGAAAAACAGAAATGCATCAAGAAGGTGTTTTATTTATTTTTATACATATATATATATTTTTTTTTTGCAGGAAAGTTTTTTCTGCTGCTAATTCTCTAAAGAGGAAAATTGGTTTCCTCTGCTAACATGCAGTGTGGTTGCAATAAAAGCACAGGGTTATGTGCATTTTGTCACAGGGCTTTATGACCACTCGATTTAGGTGGTCAGTAGCGTTACCTTAAGGATGTTGCTGTATTGGAGAACAGTTATGCTGTTCTTAGGTCTTCCTGTCTTTCTCTCTGGTGAGTGAAATTTGTAGTATAGGTAGAAAGGAATTGCGGGCACTTTCTAAATACTAATTGGAGTGTAGATTGGTTTTGTTTCTTAGAATGATTTTGTGCAGTGTATGTGCACACTTGAGCTGTCTGACAGCTAAGTTATCAGGTAAAGCTACAGCCTATGTGACTTGAGCCTTCAATCTGGAGAGCTTGGGGGTACAATTCCTGTTATACATGATGGATCTGTTAGTGTGTACTAACATGCATCTGATAAATTATGCATGTTTGATTACCTGAGTACTTCACTAATAAGCCAAATCATGCTCCTCCTCTAATACGCATTATGAAACTCACCTGAAAAACACAATACCCAAGTTGGATGAGAGCCATCAGAATCATGTGTTCAACCCCTGGCTCCAGACAGGACCTCCCAAAATCCAAACCCCATTTCTGAGAGCATTGTCCAAATGCTCCTTGAGCTCCAGCAGCTTGGGGCTGTGCCCCCTGCCCTAGAGAGCCTGTGCCAGTAGCTGGAGAGTAAGGGAGCTTGCTTTGTTTACTTTTTAAGAAAAGCACCCAAAAATCTTGATCTTTAGTATTTAGGTCCCTTGGGGTATTGGAAGTAAACTTTCCCTTCTGTTACTTAGATGTACCTACTTCATAGTGGATTTTTTTTTTTTAATGGAGAAAGCAGCCTGCACTTGGAAGTCCTGGTAGATGTTACAAAATTTCTTCAAGTCAACAAAGGTTGGAGTTCCTGAGTTCCTGCGGTAGGTCTCCATATGTTCTCGAGTTTCTTCCTGTGCAGCTGACAGTGACAGAATTCTACTTGCGTCATATTCTGTCATCTAAGTTGAACAAGCAAGCACAGTGTAAGTAGAGGAGTACATTCCAAGCTCTGCTCACATGCTGCTTTCATTCTGAACTGGGGTCTGGGCACAGCATTGGCAGGTGCTTATCTGCATCGCTGTGCTGTGCTCCCCTCCGCTGTACAGACTCAAGCACCTGTGCCATCAGGCTTCTCAGTGCTGTATTGCAGGCAGTGCCCCAAAGGCCTTACATGTGCCTTCTAAAATTTCAGCTTGCATTATGTATTAATAAGCAATTGTCTTTGACAGAAAGCTAAATGAAGGTGTTGCTTCTAAAGAATTAATTATCATTAAAGTTAGTTCACACAGAATCCTGCTGAGAACGCAGAACTAACACCAGACAACAAACGTGAGCTCAGAACTGGTTTTTGAGATACTTGAGGACAAGGCACTGAGGCTGTGGGTTTGGAACTTCACATTCCTTACAGAATAAAAACAAATTTGTCTTAATACGTTTGTGTAAATTTGCTTTTTTCCTTCATAAAATGCTGATAAAGAACACAATATGTAGAGCTTTTATTTTAGGTTTCCTGGTTCTGCTCTGGATATTAAAGCAGGTGACATGCTATGTGGATTCAGTTTATAATAATCAGAACACACATTTAAATGGGGAAGAGGAGTGGATTTGGATGAAATCACTGAATTATTACAGTTTTAATTAACTTTGAATGCAAAACCATTACTTCAGTACAGAGAATTGTGTTGTAACAGACATTCCAGCTTAAAAGGTATTTCCCTTTCTAGTACATAAATGCATATATAGCTTGAAAGCCTAATCTTTTGAGGTTATATTCTGTTCAGAATATTAAGAAACAGAGACTTGAAGCCATCCCCTTAACGGTGCTGTGAACACTTGGTATGGACAGTGGTGTGGTTCTTCCTCCCAGGGAAGTGGCAGCTCAGGTTCTGTGGGTGTGAGTGAAACGTCACTGTTGTAAGCTGAAGCAAAAGCATCTGCTGAGAGACTGCTGAGTTATTTTGTGTGCTGCTTCTATCTCGTGGAAGTAAAGAAAATTCAGTGTTGCCTTCCCACAGCTGATCCTGTTGCTGTGAGCCATCTCACACTCTAAAAACACTTGTCAGGCTCCTACATTTAAACACTGCTTTATTATCCTGAGAAGAGCGAGCAGGCTTCCTCAAACAAACAAAAAAGACAAAATAGGTCTCAGTGGTTCTCAGGTACTCACAGCATCTGCTTGCATGAGTTTGTGAGGGAGTATGCTTACCTCCTTTCTTCCTCAGCGACTGCTGAGGATAAAGTACGGAAATACTCCACTGCAGAACAGCCACAAAGGGTATCGCTGCTCAGTAACTGCTGGCAAACAATTAGAGTCTAACCAAACATTCTCCCAGAAACCCAAATCTTGTCTCAGTAGCTGCACACTGGTTGGTAGGTATGTAATCCTTGTGAAAAAGACACCAATTCCCCATGCACCTAAAGAATGATGTGTGGCTGTATGCAGAAAGCAGCCCTGCTGTGCAGTGCTAAGGAGTCAGGGTGAGAAGGCAGAACCTGCAGGCACCAGCAGGCTCAGCAGAATACCAGTATTTCCAAAATGCCAAATAACGTTCTCCAGACGGTCCCTGTGGTAACCCAACAGCTAAGGATGTGTGTCTCTAAAGGCAGGCTACAAATTGTGCAGCACAGGAGGCAAGTCAGTGCCCAATACAGAGTTCAGGCTCTTTTGCCCGCAGCTTTGTGCACGCATTCACAGTTGAACGCTAGGTGACTCTGTTCACTAAAAATCGGGACTGCGGAGACGCACACCCACTCACTATCTGTCTACCGCCTTCTGGGCGCAGCAAGCACACCCACGAGTAATAGCTAAGCTTGTGTCCCGTGCAGCTCTCGCAGGCAACGATCCTTCTATCAGCAGCCAAAGCAGAGAGCGGCTGCCTGCCCTCGGGCTGCAGTGGTTTTTGTGCTGCGGAAAGGGCTGTCCTCACATCACAGACTTAGGAGCTGGATCCCCATGTAATAAAAATCGCAATCCAAAATAAGGTCTGGATCCCAAGCCTTCTCCAGAGCCAAAGCTCATGCCACAGTTCACATTTTTTATTACGAGCATAGTGCATAGTGAATCTATCTGTCTCGTATGGCAGGTACTGGCCAGCTTCACTACCAATGCAGAAGACGTCCTGATCTCACTAACGCTTTGGTCTGACACTGCACCCAAGTGAAATCATTCTCACCAAGAGACCAGCTGACTTACTGCAATAAAACACCTGGAGAGCTTCCAGCACTTCATACAAAATTTGCACGTATATTACAATCTACAAATCACCAACAAAAACTTTGATTTGTTATAGGCCAAACCAAAGATGTTCTTACATAAGCGGGAACTTGATACAGACCCCTAGAGCACTCACTCTACCGATTATGAAACTACAGTGAGATAAATAGCATGCTACAGTTCTCATGCTTTGATCCTTTTAACCAACTCCCCCTTTCATGTTACAATTAACTGCTGACGATCTTACCTGTTTTCTGAACAAGGGACTCTAGAGAAGAAAAACAAAAGCACAGAACAAAAGACACACCACAGTAAGACCTCTGAAACCATTTTCTTTTATTCATCTGGGAATGGTTTCAAGATTCTTCCAGTTCTATGTTAATTAAAGGTCAGAAAAACAATTTCGCACAGAACTTGGCAGCTGGAGGTCACAACACTTCTCCAAGAGACCAGCACCTTTCATCAGCATTGAAATCCTTCCAGACATAGTGTAATAAAAACTACGATGGCTATGTAATCTGAAAAGCAATAATCTACTGAAAAGCATAGACAAACTACAAGCATTAACAGATGACAAACATTATCAAACACTAATTTGCTGTAGGGTGTAATAGATCAACATGTAATGCACATGCAAGGAGTTGGACAAACTGAGCAGAGAACTGGACAAGCCACTTGGTAGTACCAGTGCTCTGCATATTAGACTGATTAGTATTTACTAATTTAAAACTGACTGGATGCCACCAGGCCCAATCCAACACTGAAATACATATTTAAGAGCAGAATTTGTGCCTTGATCTTCTTTTTTTAATAGAAAACTTGAATTTAGAGCATAAAGTCTAATCCTAATTTGACACAAAATCCAGCTCTAGCCCAGTATCAGTTGTATGACTCAAAGTAACTAGTAGAACAAATAACATATATGCAAAAACTTAAATTAATATTGCTTGATAGTGTCTCACACTCCTTTCACAACTTTGTGTTAACTTCAGCACTTGCTGCCCTTCAGCTCCAAGAACTTAATACACTCCAAAGCTGTGTCTTCAATGGAGTTTAATGAGTCAGTAAAATTTGCAGCTAAGCAAGGCATAACACATGATGTCATTTGATTGAAGTAATACACCTGTTTAAATCAAAACAATATAAATTAAAAACGCTGGACTGCAATATTTAGCCCTTTTATTTCAGAGACTATCTGAGAATTGAAGTTTCTGTGGGTGAGAACTACTGCACATAAGCAGTAGAAGCACTGTGAAAGTGAAAGCAAGGCTCAGCAAAAAGACTTTTTTATAGTCTTACAGTAATTAGAATGCCAGGTCCTCAAGCATATACATACATATACACAGAAGCGCAGCAGGAAACATTGTCTAACCTGTTAAATATATCATAGAAATCACTGAGTGTCCCAAGTTAGAAGGGACACACAAGGATCATCTAGTTCACCTCCCACAGAAGTGTTTTACAAACAATACCATTGCCTGAAAAGAGAATCTCAGCCAATGAGAGATACTCAATGTTTTCAGAAATACACTTTCTTAGATTAAAAAGTTAGGAAGTTGGAAAACAACAGAGGAGAGGGACATTGTTGCTTCTCCAGGATGAGGTTCAGATTGCATAATTTCAGACAGAGAAACTAAGCATTAAATCAGAACTTATTCCCTGGGCATCCTCTGTACTCAGTGAGGGCAGACAAGCACCAACAAACATCAGGGGAATGCACATCTTCTAGAAGCTTATTTTATGATTGATTGAACTACCCAGAACAGATACAGTCTGGGCCCAGAATGGCTTAAGAGCAGCCCTGAGGAGAAGGATTTGGGGATGTTGGTTGATGAAAGATTCAACATGAGCAGACAATGTGCGCTTGCAACCCAAAAGGCTAACAGTATCCTGGGTTGCATCAAGGGAAGCGTGGCCACCAGGTCAATGGAGGGGATTCTGCCCCTCTACTCTGCTATCATGAGACCCCACGTGGAGTACTGTGACCACTTCTGGGCCCCAAACACAAGAAGGACATGGAGCTGCTGGAGTGGGTCCAGAGGAGGGCCACGAAGATGATCAAAGGGCTGGAGCACCTCCCCTACAAGAACAGGCTAAGAGAGCTGGGGCTTTTCAGCCTAGAAAAGAGAAGACTTTAGGGGGACCTTATAGCAGCCTGCCACTATCTGAAGGGGCCTACAGGAAAGCTGCGGAGGGATTTCTTATAACACCATGCAGTGACAGAACAAGGGGAAATGGCTTTAAACTGGAAAAGGGGAGATTTAGACTAGATATAAGGAACAAATTCTTTACTGTGAGGGTGGTGAGACACTGGAACAGGTTGCCCAGAGAGGCTTTGGGTGCCCCCTCCCTGGAAGCATTCAAGGTCAGTCTGGATGGTGCTGTGAGCAACCTGGTCTTGAGGGAGGTGTCCCTGCCTATAGCAGGGGGGTTAGAAGTACATGATCTTACAGGTCCTTCCAACCCAAACCATTCTGTGATTCTATGATTCTCCAGAGCTGCCAGTCTCTAGTCAGTGCTTAGTTTGACTTCATTCCTAACTTTCACTTTCAATTGGCTGAATTTGGGCAAAACAAATTCCACACAGTGGAATAAAGATAACCTAACAGATGTCTGGATAAACTGATTCCTTTATTGTTACTACTGTTCTAGACTGTCAGCTCAAAAGAAATCACATGCACATGCAGCACCAAAGGAAAGGAGGCAGAGATGAGGCCTTCAGAGCAACTCACCCTACAGGAGCTGCTGCTGTCACTGTAGATCTGGAATCCAGCACACAGGATTTCACTTCTGCAGTGTTCAGAAGAAGGTGGCACAGATGTCAGGGTTACTGACTTTACAGCTACTACGTAGGGCTCACTGCAGTGCAAGCAGAAGAATGTAACTTTTTTTTCAAAAATATATTTTAAAAATGCATGTAAAGGACCACAACTAGAGACTACAAAATTATTTTATTAGATGTCATTTTTGTATTAGGGCAAGTACACAGCTGTATGCTTAAAATATGTAAAAAAGCTCATTTATCTTGAAAATGCTTTGTTACAGACTCCAATCATGAGGACTTGTGTGAAAAGTCAAAGAATGATCACCTGCACACAACACATTTCCTTTCTGTTTGGCTTTGTGTTTTGTTTTTGTGTTTTTTTTCCCACTTCCCCCAGCTCCCCACGAACCAAGTTTACAGCATCAGGGCCTTAGTTCTGAGGGGATGAGGATATGGCCCTAGCAATGACAAACCAAATCCAGTTCCCAGATGTGGGGAAAAGAATCCAAGCAAGGTACAGAATAGAAGTGATGTACCATTAACATGAAGAATTACAGAATATAAGAAATTATAGTGAAACATACACAAACATATATATAAACATATAGATAAATATATATATAAACATATAGAAAAACATACACAAAATGAACAGCCCCACTTATCCACGTTACATTATGCAAGAACAAAAGGAAATCTAATGAAAAACAAAAATCAATTTACGTTAAATCAATCAGTAGACTTCTTCAAACAACATTTAGCAGCAACATTTTCTGACACAATAAATGTATCACACTGAGGTATTGGTGAAGTCCAAGCATTTTCCTAATTCTTTCAGAATTATATTAAAAGTATATACAAAGTAATTTAAGAAAAACAAACTCTCAATCATGTACTTCTGAATATGGACATGCTTTTGCCAAGGTGCTGTTTGGAACTCTGGCCTGTTTTCTCTCATGATACACCACTCCTGAAGAGTCATTTTCAGAGAAGCAATGCTAGAATATGCTAGAAACCTGGGATGCTTTGAATTCACTTCATTGTATGTCCACTTTGCAAAACAGATCTGGTTGTGCAGTCTCAGGTATCAGTGTATATTTCAAATCAGCCACTCATCCGATTTTTCTTAAGAAATTAAATATCTTTGCCATTGAACAACAGGCATGGTGGAGGTTAGCAGTAATTCAAACTATGGGTCCAAAGCTCACCGCCCAACTTGTAGTTCTGTGCTCACCTGGGCTCAAGAGGTTGCCTTCGAGACACAAGAATCACAAAGTCCCTGGGCTGATGGCCATTCACAGGCAGAGGTGGTGAGGTAATGTAATATATTTTGTCATCTTCACTCACAGCATGTAGGACTTCACAAGTTCTGCAAATGCATTTAGTAGATGCATGTAGTACCTGTCATATGTAGCAACATCTCTTATGATAAGCAACTGAACAACATGTATTCCAGCCTAAAGTTCAACGTATAGTTTTCCTGCTGATGCAGAAAACATGTGACAGGAATACAGAGAGAAAATCTCAGTATTAATGCAATGCCTCACCTGACACAAGATTTCTGGTCCACAAAACTGTGGAAAAAGTGCTGCAGTATAATGGAGCAAGGTCTTAAAAGCCCGTATTTTGCATACTACTCATTCCTATTTGGAATGAGATTAGCTTTCATGCCATAATACTTGCTGACTGATCAAACATTGTCCATTTGACATATCACAGGAGTGACAATTAGGAAACATTAGCAAAATTTTTTCAAAGCTGTGTTCTGCTGCGTTCAGAAAGGGCTGTCAGTAGGACATGCTCTTTCTTGGAAGTACTGATCACTACCTCCAAGCTTTCTGTACAAAAAAGGAAACTCCAGAATTTTCCTTTGCCCTGGCAGTAACTGATTTCACTTCAGCCTCTACTGCCTCAGCAATAAATACCACTAAGTTGAGGTTCCATTTTCACTAGTAAATTGGGCTTCATTACAGCTGTAAGAAACCCAAAATTCTGGCTCTACATATGGAAAAGCAACAACAATTTTCTTCAGATTTCATCTTTTCAAGCCATCAATGTGGCAGAAAATGCCAAATTTTAAATATTTTTATACTTTCACTTATTTTCACTCTGTAATAAAAATCTTCCAAGACAGAGTAATTAACTGAAAAAGCTTCTACTTTAAGAAAACATTTACCTACTTAAACTAGTATCGTATAAATTCAATTGCCTCCGGTCATCATTCTACACAATATAAGGCAAATTAAGAAAACACCTTTTACAGATATTGTGAAACCCATTCAGGCACACCTTGGAAGATATTACTTTCCTTAAAATGTGGGTTTTGAAGATCTTAAGTTCTGGCATTCTCACTTTGTGTGATGAAGCTAAGCATCAGCATCCCAAAAAGGACAAACACAGTGGAGTTTTCAGCTCTGTCTTACTTCTCACAGTGTCTACCGTATATGAACATCCAGTTGCATATAACCTTCTTGTTAACACTTCTAATATACAATTATCTAGGCATGGAATTTTGTTCATTTTTTGTGAAAAGTAACCTCTGTCCCAGCTTTTCTGATGAGCCAGGGCAAACTTATTTTTAAACTAGGTTTTGGAGAAATTAAATTTTGTTTTCAAGGGAAAAACCCAATCCATATTTTGACTAATGAATCTTTAACGACAACTTCCTACAGCAATTTAGTCTTAATTAGGTAGAAAAGTGCCAACATCTCAAAAAATATGTGTCTTGGAAAAGGTTAGTTGTCAGTGGACTTGAGCAGTTTTAAATAAAGGTAAGTTCTTACAAGAAATGTTTGTCCCATTGCTGGCGGTATGTGAAGTTAGACAAAAGGGAGAAAGCTACATGTGATGCTGTCTTCACTTGCATTTCTACTTTGAGTGACAACACATCACCATCCTCATGGGTCCATATTTTTATCTGAAAAAGTTAACAATGTATTAAAAATATGATTAATTTTACCATACAATACAGCAAAACGTAAAATCAAATACACTGATAGCACAGTGACATCACACAATTTTAACTGCATCAAGGTAGATGCAATTCCAGATACTGCAAATTTCAGAGTAGCATCCACTGGATGGGACACTGGTGAGCAGAAGCAAGCTGGAGTGAGGCCAGAGTAGATGAACTGGGCATCCTTGCACTACACGTGAGGCAACACAGGTTTCAGCAAAACAAAACAACCAACTGCTCTCACTGCCTCTGGGATTTTGGAACATATCCAGCAACCCTTGTCACTAAAGCTTTGGGAACCTTATCAAGAGACATCCAAATGGAAACAGATTTTTTCAAAAGCAGTCTCCGTGTTTTAAGAGAGATGATTTCAGACAATATACGAATTCCCTACTTCCCTGAGACATCTCCCCAGCCTATGAAGTACAGCAGCTTGTCTTTAAAAGATATGAAGATGTTGGAACAGGTAGGTAGTAGAGTTCAACTACTGCAGCTCCCTTTGTCCACACAAATCAGTCACACACAGTACACCAAAACATTATTGAAAATGTGGTTGTGCCTGCATTGTCCTATGCTTGCACAATATTGTCCTGATATTTTGGGTCTATACGTCTGAACCCTGTCAAGGGGAATTCAAAAGAAATAACTTGTATAAAAAAAGTACACACAACTCTTGCCCAAGAATGGCTTGGGTGTTCCACAAACCCTGTAAAATGGAAGAAGATGAGCAGGAAAGAAATATTAGAACTGTTAATATTAGATCTGTTAATTTGTTTTTCATATCCTGTAAAGTTTCATTTCTAAGATAGATTTTCATTTCTAAGATAGATTTTCATTTCTAAGTGATACAAAATTCAAGCTTCATCATCTCTGCTGCTCTTTTTGCCAAGTTAAAAATTAAAAGTTCATGGGTTTACTGAGCATTCATGCAACACAGACTCTGTATGTTCACCTATTTTCACGTTTTAGAACAGAGAAAAAAAACAAACCCAAAAAGTAAACCAGCAAACAAGTCATACACTCTTCAAGACTTCAGAATCACAAAATAAAGTCTGAGTAGCAGCTGTTAAAACCTCTCTCTGTAAAGTGAATACTGGTAAGGACAGCATGTTATACAGGCCTACAAGTCTTGTGGCTCTGTGTTAAAGAGCTCACAGTGCCACCTCCTACTTTCAAAACCACTCAGCCAACCTGGGGTCACTCCAGGGAAAAATGAGAATACAGATGGACACACTGCTTCAGAATATGCCTACGGCAATATTTCAACTCAAAATACTGTTCAGTCTTTGACAATCTTGTTTCCCATAATATGACTGCCTTCATGTACAGCACTGATCAACAGCACCACTCAATTTCAATGGAAACATGAAGTAAAGTTCTGAGAGATACAGTTTTGTAAGGGATATTCTTAGTGTCAATATTTACAGAAGTGACCATGAAACTGCAACAAATGACCATACTGAAGTTCCTAAGACAAAAAAATTTCATTACCTGTAGTTGTAGAAAGCCTTTCCTAGGACTGCACCTGTATCAACATTTAGTTAACTCAAGCACACATCTAAACATGACCAAAGGAGCTATACAGGTTATTTTCAAGGCTGGTTTCACTCACATTTCTTTTTTAAAGCGCAAATCTCATCCCCCTGATGAGCTGCACTGGAGGTAACCACAGGTACGTATGGGGACAAGTATACCCTCTGCTTATTGGTGACTTATCAGCAGGCTGCATTATGCCTGCAAGTGGATGTTAAGTAAGATGAAAAAGAAGACTCGTGGAATACACAGTGCACCACAATCAGTGTGTCCTACAACCAAAAGGAGGGTTACCGCATTCATCCCAGAAAAAAATGGTACTGCGCTACCCTGGATCCCTGCCACTTCTCTAAGGAATATGTAATCACTGATGATGCCAAATTATGCAGAATGGCCCAGGAGAATGGGAACGGATGGCTGCTCTCTGTCCACTGACACATCAGTGTGCTGCCTGAGCCAAGATTTTGTTGGCTTTAAGATACATACTTCAATTAGTTGAATGAGCAGCTAGAAAAAGCTGCTCAAGATCTTCAATCAGAAAATACCTGTCTCAGAGGCAGATCTTACCATCAGGACTATTTAAAGAAATCCAAAATGGTGAGAAAGTTCCAAACTGCATCAGTATTACTAGTATTGGAAGGTAACTGTCGTTTGCTGACAGAGAGGAATCACATCATGTTTAAAATCAGATCATGTTTAAAATGCCATCTGGAACGTATTTTTTTTTTTTAAGTAGTTTCGTCGTTTGCTGCTGGTTCTATTACAGGTTTCAGGCATTTAGGATTAAGAAAGAAACTGAGATTGTGGCAGTTCCAGTGGAAGGGGAAAAAAGTTTTCACTTGGATAATAATAAAGCCTTAGCAGAGTTCTGAAAATAATGCCCAATGTCTCAATCTGACTGCTTCTCCACCACTGTCATCTGTGCAGTATATCTACTGATGGTTTTTAACTAGTGGAACAATATACCTACAGATCTAGCAGTTACGCCACCACTGAATACCTTCTGATTCATACAAATATTCTTACATCAGCTGTACATTCACCAGATGTAAGAATCAGTACTGAAGTTTCACAGACTGCAACATGCAGGAGGCAAGACTAACAGACTGTAACAGTCTCTTCTTGCCCCAGAACATCTCTGAATCTGCATGATCTTTAAATAATCTGCCATTCACTAAACATATTTCAGAAAACAAACCTTAATAGATTTTTCTCCAAAGTTTTCTTGCTGTTTTTCCAAACAGGATAATCTCAACTTAAAACCAGCCCATTCGAGATGTCTAAGGAATTTTGGCTTATGACATCAGTCCTAACAGTAGAAGTGATTTGCTGCACACTTCAGTATTTTTTTAATGGGAAAAATGTAGGAAAATAGATACCTGACAGGAAAAATGCACAGAAAAAGAGTCAAATGATCTCCTGAAAAGACAGAGATTGAAAAATACAGTAAACATACTACTGCCACCTGCCAACTGGCAATAGTCAATTAAACCTACCTCAGCATAATGTCTGCTGCTTAGAAATATTTCCCAGGCTATAAAGTTGGTAAAGGCAGGATATTACAGATTGCCACACATACGGCTGGTAATTTTCTTTATGAGAATCCCAAAAGATCCTCAATAGCACTGCCTACACATGGATGTCCAAGCTTGTTTTTTTATTAGAATCAAAGACTGGCAAAATCACAGAAGTACTTCACTTGTGTCAAAGAAAATCCTTCAGAGAGAGATGTAGTTTCAGTTGTGTTTTCACATTCTCCTCTTGCTAAAGCCCAACCATGACTTCCTGTAAGCCTGCTCTGTAGAGATCTCACGTTCTTTGTTCACTAGCCATGCACTCTAACAGACCTCCATGCCACTTTCAGGTTGAACAGTGCTCTGGACAAATAGCTCTGCAGCCTTTTAGGGTAACTCTGAAGTTTCGTTTTTTCAATCCTAGCCAAAGTAAAATCAGACACTACCAAGCCAATGCATTTGCTTACAAATGTAAATCCTTGTTTTTCTCCACTCATCTCTTACAGAGAAACATAACTAAATGGTCATGCAGCTGTGTGCTTACAACTATGTACTTACGTTATTCAGTGTACTGGTTACTTCCCATCCTGTTTTTGCTGCCAGGTATGTCAGTGTAGCTATATTGCTGTAACTCATATATGCCTGAAATTTAAGATATATTTCTGAAAATGAATGGTAAAGGTACAATAAACATTCCAGAAATGAGATGATCTTTTTTTTTAATCATTACCCTTGAACTGCAAAAAAATGTACATTTTCCCATAAGAGTTTCCCTTCCGGAATATACAGTCCAGCAGTTTCTGAATTAAATATCTTCAGTAGCGAGAATATGCGCTCACATGGCCGATGGCAAAATAACCCTAACTGAACAACTACAAAATATCACTTTGGACTTCTTCAATTACAAATTACTGCAGCGAAACTGTGACCACCCAAAAGTTAATACAGGTAACCTCTGAGACTGCTAAATTAATGGTTTTGTCCATCTTTTTTCTAACTAAAACCTACTGGAAAATTAAAACCTCCTCACTGCTATCAAGCTGTGGTCTACCATGGCAGTTGCTTTACAAAGCAGTCTCGGAACAGAGAAAGCGCAAACGTATCTATTATTTATGCATGACTACACTGGATAGAGCTCTCTTTTAAGCACTGTGAAAAAAGAACAGAACTTCAGAGTCTTTAATGACAGGTTTTAATTTAATACCAAATAAATCTAAGTATCTCATTTTTAACAGTGAGTGCCTAGTTATATTTATTATTTTGCAGAAAACAAATTCTGTAGGCGTAATACCTACAGTTACGCCACCACTGAATACCTTCTGATTCATACAAATATTCTTACATCAGCTGTACATTCACCAGATGTAAGAA
>JAOWBP010004700.1:49178568-49239807 GCA_028571105.1 Tragopan temminckii | reverse complement strand
CTCCAGCACTGCGTGCGGGCTGGCACTGTGAGGAGGACACAGAACTATCAGAGGGTGCCCAAGGGAGGGCTGCAAACATGGAGAAGGGTCTGCAGGAAAAGGTGAATGGGTTTGCTCAGCACAGAGCAGAGGAGCTGAGGGGAGGCCTGATGACGGCTGCAGCTCCTCATAGGAAGTGGAGGGCAGTGCTGAGCTCCGCCCGAGGGAATGGCATGGAGCTGTGTCAGGGGAGGGGCAGCTGGGGGTGAAGGAAAGGGTCTGCACCAGAGGGCAGTGGGCATGGCACATCTCCCCAGGGCAGTGGGCACAGCCCTGAGCTGCCAGAGTTCAAGAAGTGTTTGGACAGCACACTCAGACACATGGTTTTGGAGTTTCCTCTTTTGGAGCTAGGAGTTGGACCTGATGGTCCTTTTTCCCCTGAAGATTCTGCATCTACCACAAAGTCCCAAGAAGATTACAGTAATATAGTAATAAGGGTAATGAGAAGCACAAGGTCAAAAAAGATAAACTCAGTAGTAAATCTCGACTATGACACACACTATTAGAAAGTATGATGCTTTCCTCTAAAGAGAGTGAGTTCAGAGAGTTGTGGACAACATCACGGTAGCCAGATTGTCCCTGAGGTCCCCTGCCTAGCAGGGACTGTGTGAGTCTCTACCCCAAAGAGCACTTCACTATTCACCACAAAAGATTGTTTCAGACCTTTGCTAGTAATACTTCCCTGGTGATTCTTCTTTCTCTTTTTGAGAATATTGCATTACAGAGGCTGGAGAGGTAGGTCTGTTGATGTTTGAGGAACTGCAGAACTTGAGGGAAGTATATAATAAAGTTGGATGTGATCTCACCCAACCTAAGGAGCTAGACCTGCAACAAGACAGGTTTGGATTTCAGAGACATTAGACTGCCTGACTGACTTACATCTCCCCTGGTACTCCAGTCTGTCTACGTGAACTCACGTTTCATTGCAGAAGCGTGTGCTCTGGGGTCCACGGCCATATCAGAAAATAAAGATGTCAGAATAAAGATTGTAAGGCAGCATGATCAAGAAATGCCTTTCTATGTACTTTCCAGAGCTGTTTCAAAATGGAATTTTTTACACTATATCGTGTATTCTGTCTTTGGAAAAACCATTTATCTAAGACAAGACAGCTGATTAGCTTGGGCAGAAGTCATAGAACATCACACTTTCTCTTCTAACTGGCAGGAGGAGTCTGAAATCTATCAGAACAACTCACAGAGTATTAGTGAAAGTGAAATGTCATTTAAAGTCAGATTTTCTTACTACCACTGAGCTGCTTCATTTTAAAAGACAAGGAAGAAGGATTTATTTGTTATCATGGCATAAAGCTGAGTTTAGCAGTATATGGATGCACAATGAGAAGTTGTGTTTCCATGCCAATTGACAAGGCATAAGTACAGAAGAGTTAATCCCTACAGAACATCTGGCAATCTGAGTTAGGTGAATGAAACCTTACAGCCAGTAACTTAAAATTTATAAAATACAACAGCTCTCTTACTCAAAATGTTTGCATAATTTGGTGGAGTTTTGGAACTGTTAGGGCTGAACTGAGGCTGAAGAATAATTACTGAAATGACTTCACAGTTACTAGGCTTATGCATAACTTAATGTTAATAATGAAAAACTGGCACTGTAAGTGGAAGTAGAACAAGAAAAATGGTTAGAAACCAATTGGGAAGGACAGTATCTTCTTTAGAAGCTTGGGTCTGCTTTCAGAAATAAGTCTGAAGCTACTGAAGTCTGAAATACTGTGCCAAAAACAGAAACATTGCCCTGACTTCATTTGCAGGACCCTGTGATTACAGGTTTCACGAACAGACTTTTTTTCCTAAGGAAAAGTTTAAAACCACAAAACAAATACAATTAAGACATAAAGCTTCTTGTACAACAGATGAAGAACACACTGTGATTTCAACATGACCAAATTCACCCACTGTACTACTGCTTCAGGTTCTCATCTTTGAAGCCACTAGTTTAAAAATCTGCTGTTTAGCAGTGTGAGTGGATGCTTATTTTACACTCATGTTCTGTTTTCAACTAACATCAGCTGTACATGTGACAGGCAGTGTTTCTTGGCTTATTACCATGATCACCTCTGCACGTACATAGGTAGGTAAGCAGTTCTATCCCATCTGTGCCATCACTTATGTACTCATTAATTTCTAGTTTGTAAGATACAAATACACAAATGAGAAGTTCACAGACCATTTTTCTTCTTTTGTTTGTGTCTTGCTGCTACAGTAGCTCACGTTCTGTAATATGACACACAGTTTTGCCTATTTAATTGTTAGTAAACCATGGCTTTTACATGAACGGTTCATTACAGCATTAACTACAAGTAATGGCTGTAAGTTCATGGCAAGATAAAGTTTAGAAAAAAATGTGCCATTTCCTCCTACAGTATCTTTTTTTGCCTTGGAAAATTGTGAAAAATGTTTTTTAAAAAATTGTTTGCCTTTTAAGCACCATACTGCTTTGTAGACTTAGTAAGTATTAAATAATTACAAATGCAAAACATTTGTTTTGCTATCAGAAGATTATCAGAAGTTTTTTTTAGGAAGAGTTGAAAGAAAGATGGTGAGAAAAAGCATTTGTGATACAAATGATAGAAAAAAATCATACAGTAACTTTTATAGGTGTGTACTCCTTATTTAGTGAGATAAGTAATGCTGAGTAGCACTCACATAAACTATAGCCAAAGATCACTAGGCCACTGGTTTCTCACCTGGTATCGATGTTGCCAGGTCAAATAAGTACAGGTTATTTTGGACTTTAGAAATTGACTTGTTTCTAGTAGTGTCAGGCTATCAAAGACAGATAAAAAGCAATCTGGAGACTGAACCCTGTAACTTTAGAGAGTTCACTGGCTCATTTTACCATGATTTTACAATGCTTCAGTTTATCTCTGCCAAATAAGAAATTCTAAAGTGAAAACATGTGATGATTGCTAGCCATTTTTGTACCTGGCAGCCTCTTCAAACTGTATGTCATCCATAGATGCTGTCACACAAGACACACCAGCATGTTTCTCAGCTTCAAAAGAGACACAGGACACGGAGTTATTATACTGCTCCAGCAGCAAGCCTATACACTCATACTTGTGCATGAGAGACAGACGAAACACAGCAGATCCCAGTTTGTCTTGTGATCACCCCAAGACAAATATGCAGTAGACCCTTTAGAAAAAAAGGGAGCAAAATAAGACTAATACTTACCATGAAATAAGGGTAGTATCAAGAGATGAGTTTGGATAATTATAGTGATTGTCCTGAGTTTGAAAGCTCTATTTAAGATCTTCTGCTAAAAATGGACACTGATACAAGAGAGCTAACAAGCATGTTCCAGGACAAAAAGTATTAGTAGGTCTACAGCATTCCCAGCAACCACCTCAAAACTAGGATGCTGTGAATCCTGGCTATGTTAAATCTGCATAAAAGCTTTATGTTACGTGAGAATTTCAAGACAAAGGAAAATGATTTACTGCCTTGGTAGCACGGTAGCAGCAGTGGCAAGCAGGTAAGTGCATGCCCCCAGTTTTGCATTAAAATGCAGGAACTAAATATAAAAAAAAAAAAAAAAAAACAATCAAGATTCAAACATTAAAATAAGTATTTACTTTGTATAACAATTGCAAAATACTACTAGCAAAATCTGTACTATGCTCTCCATCTCCCTAGGACACGGTTACAAAAAATACCATTTCTATTAATTAGGAAAGTTAACTATAAAAAAGAGCAATGTCCATATTGTTAATATTTGATAGTTCAACAGTTATTCTTTTAATAGCAAGTTATTGTGATTTACCATTTATTTGACAACAGTGTCTAGAGTTTAATGTCACAGGCTCAATCTTCAGCACCTTGGGGGCTATGCAAACACCAGGAACCCCAGCTCCAAAAAGTTTCCTGACTGACAAAGGCTAAAAACAGAAGTCCCATGCTGATGGTAGTGCTCTGCTCTGCCAAGCAGGCAGGGGGTCTCACTCACAAGAAGCCTAATAACATTTTTAGTGATCTGTGCAAGAATAAGCTTGGAGGGGTAAGACAGAGGATAGCGTATGAGTTATCATAGTACCTGAGAAATTCCCTTTTAAAATATGATGGTGAAACACATGAAGGCACTCATGAGGAACACAATGATCCACTCAGGGTAAGAGGTCCCTATCGACTAAGAGGCTGGGGTTGTAATAGAAGATGAATATGACAGCAATAGCTCATAACCTCAAAAGTGGAGCAAGCAGCTAGTTGGGTCAAGCCTAAAGCAGTAGGACACAGAACATGGGAAGTGTGACACTGCTGCTGGCAACTGCAGCAGTTGGCATTAGCATTAGGAAAAGATGCTACAGCAAAAAAATCCATATCTGTCACGTTTAGTGTGCTCTGACACAGGACTCAAGCGTTAAAAACCCTCTGTGTGCAACAGGATGAGTGGCATGGCTGACTGCTGCTGTTCTAAGACAAACCAAGGAAAAACAGTTGAGGTGGACTGAAAGTGAGCTCTGCAGTCAGTCTGCAGCTGATTACGATCACAGATTCACTTGTAGCCCAGGGAGCAAGCACCAACTCTGCTACAGAGCTGGGACTTAGGGGCTTTCTGTGCTGAGGAGCCTTTCAAAAAGGGCATTTTTAAGAGAGAAATAACCAAAAAGCTGAAGACGAAGCAATTCCTTTGTGCTATATCACACCTCTCAGCAAACTTGCAGTGGCCCTGAGAAGTGTGCTGGCTGCTGCTCCTGCATCCCGCTGCTTTCTCCATCTGAAGGGTTATAGAATCATAGTCGTTTGAGTGGGAACGGGCCTTTAAAGGTCACCTCGTCCACCTCCCCTGCAAGGAACAGGGATACCTACAGCTACATCAGGCGTGCAGAACCTGGTCCAGCCTGTACGCACAGCTGCAAGGCTGCAGCACGGTGCACGCCTGCACAGCCAGCGCTCAGCCCAGCGCAGCAATGCCACGAGAGCACACGCTCCCCACATCGTGCTGCTCTCCACGAGGCTTCGTGTGCACGAGTGTAGATGGCTGCCGGCAGCCCACCATCTCCAGAAGCCATGAGAGAGATGATAAAAGTCTTTCAAGTGGGTGGCTTTTTTTTTTACCTGTAAGTTAGGGGTTCTCTTTCCCTCCCTCCAGCACTTCTCACTGCTCCATCCCGACTCTCCCTCCACTGCCCCCCTTTTTTTTTTTTTGCTCTCCCCACTCTCGCAGCTCCCTCTCGGACCCACCAGCCCCGTCGAAGCGCGAAGCCCCGGACCTCAGGCAGCCCCTGGGGGCAGAGAGCCGCCCACCCCCGCCGGGCGCGGTGCGTGTGAGGGTCTCCGGGCAGCAAATAGTGCCGGGGCGCTTCTCCCGCTCGCCCCGCCCGGCCCTTCTACCTGCCAGGCAGGCGGTGGCGTCCATCCACTTGAGGAGCTGCCCGGCGCTCAGCTCCCCGCGGTGGTTGGCGTGGGCCGGCAGGACGCTCTGGCACATGGGCACCCATCCGCCCGCCGACCCGCTCCGCTCCATGCCGCTGCCCGGGGCAGTGTCCGCCGAGGCCGACCCGCCGCGGCCTCCACGTTCCCTGCCGGGCTGGGCGGGCCCGTCCCGCCCCAGCGCCCGTGTCTGAGAGGGACTCGCCCTCTCTTGGCGGGGCGAGCGGCGGGCAGGTGTGCGGTCTTCTTATCTGCAGTCCGCTGTGAGACGAGAGCTGTAGGGCTGCTAGTTCTCGGGTAAAGGGGAAACCGAAAACTGCAGTGTGGAGCGCGTGCTTGGACGAGTGGTCAGCAGACCTCCCCTAGCTGAGCAGCAGTCTTAGACGAACAGAAATGGCACCTTCTCTCATTTCTGTTGGGGTAAGAGAAGCTGGTACTTGGGAAGGGCATTTCGGAGCTGCAGGTAACGCGTGATTTCTAAGGCAGGTGTCGCGTGACGGCGTCTCTCGGAGGTAGGAGCTGCCCACCAGGAGCAGAGTGCCCAGCAGCCGAATGAGTGCCACAAACGGTTGCTGCTGCTTTCTCCACTTGGCAGCCACGAGGAGTGGGGTGACGGCCTCACAGCCTCGACGCAGCTTTTCCCAGACCAGCCTTAGCTTTAGTAAGCTTTTTTCTTTAGTACGTCTTTCTCCCGCCCTCCTGTACCTCTCCTCTCGCCCTGTCTGCTGAACTAACTCGAATGTCTGTCATGTCCATCTTCCAGCTTCAGCAGTTCCTTTTGCTGCAGCCCCTGGTACTCCTTTAGCTTCTTGCACATCAGAATACCTTTTTCCCAGTGGTCAGTGTACTTGGCCTCAGAAAATGCCTGACAGATCACGATCATTCTCCTTCACACATGAAAGGATTCAGAAATGAAGTTACCAGCCCAAGTTCACAGAGATCTGTGGCAGACATTCACAGTTTCTCAGCAGAAAATTGCCTTATGCAGCACACCAGCACTGCTAGAAGAAGCTGGCGGGACTACCTAGCAGGTGAAAGCAGCCTCTGGGAGGCATCTGTAAAGGGGCCTATTTCTCTTTCACAGAACCACAGAACTGTGAGGTTTGGATGGGACCTCTGGAGATGGGAGTTCAAATCTCTGCTAAAGCAGGTTCCCTACAGCAGGTCACAGAGGCAGACAACCAGATGTGTCTTGACTATCTCCAGAGAACGAGACTCCTCAACCTCTCTTGGCAGCCTGTTCCACAGCTCTCTCAACCCCACAGTGAAGAAGTTCTTTACTGATGCCCATTGTGGCAAAGGAAAAAATGGTCATGGACAGATGGAAGATGCCTTACATCCAAACCCATAGATCATTGAGCTGTAATCTTCAGTGAAAGTGTTCTTCTGAAATGAGAACTGGTGGTGAACTAGAGTGAGCTCAACTCCAAAGGTTTGGTTAACCACCTAAGACATTGGCTTTCCTTCAGAAGTTATTTGCTAATGTGGTTTTAAAGTGTTTGTCAATAAATGATTCTCACTTTATGGCTTGAGGCCTGAAACAGTAAAAACAACTAAAGAAACAGGTGCAGTATTGTTTTAAATAGTTTTAAAAGGAAAAACAAAAAAAAAAAAAACAAAAAAAACAAAAACAAACAAACAAAAACCCCAAAACTGTAACAATGGATATTAGATTATTCCATCCTAATAACATGTATTTAGAATGGAAGCAACACAATCTTAAAGGCTTTGTGTGGCACAGTAGCACATGTAACAGGTGCTGTGATGAACAGGACACTGTAAGGGAACAGAGCCAGGAGAGGTAAGGCATTTTATTAATAAAAGATGAGCTCGATATTAGGTGTGAATAAATCTTCTATAAAATAAAGCCATTAGAGCTAGCAAGAAATATTACTCAATCGTACAATAGCAGACAGTTCAACTAATGTAGCTGCTCTAGATCTGACCCTCAGCCAAGTGAGACCTTATTCTGGAAGTGTTGTAGGACAAAGGAGGTCTGCTTTAGTACCAAAATTTCACAGAAGCCTATAATCTAGAACTGTTTTTTAGGTGCCTACCAAAATTCTGTCAGTGTTTAAACAGATTTATTATGCAAGACCAGAGAGCTGAGGAGTTCTTTGGAAAACTACAGCCTCACGTGTAATGGTGACATCATTAGCATGTTCACAGATCTCTTCTTACCAATGGAATCAGGAGGGCTATGACATGCCTCCTGACTCCTTTGGGTAGTGTTTTAAGTACAGACATCAGTTACTGCAGTAAAGTGACTGGAATATACAGCTGTGCATCTTTGTAGGTTTTGTGCTTCCATTTTCTTGAAACAAACACACCTCTGCCTGAAGTTATACATGTTTTGGAGAGTCATACGTTTCTCCCATAACCCTAGTTACTCCTGTAGAAAAGTGGTGTTTCTTTGACACAGCTTTTGAAAATACAACTACTTCTTGTAAAATGAAACTTTATTCTAAAATGTATCCAAAATTGCAAGACACAAGCACCATTAAACAGATAAATAGACATATATTTATGTACAGAGAGCATCAAAACACAAAACAATTGTTAATATAATTCTTATACCATTTTAATGAGTATCCATCAATAAAACTTTACAATTTAAAGAAGACTTTTCAGTTGCAAAACAGTTGTAAAATCATATGTATAAATTATGTTTACTACAATTCCAATAACAGAGGCAAAGTAAAATACAAAAATAATAATCAATACTGCAAATTCAAATACAAAACCCAAAGTAATGCTGCACAGGTACATACGTACACTGGATGAATTCATGCAGCTAGGCAGTGCAACAAATTAACTGCTTAGTTTAACTTATCACAAAGTGGAACAACCATGTCAGCAAACAGAAGAAAATATATTTTTGTAATAAATCATAGTGCATTTTGAAGTTAGACTTTATAAAATGATTGTTGAGTGATATACTTCTAAAATCCCCCATGTGATCTGAGATTCCCCAACTCCTCTCCTGCAAAATAAAATACAAATGACAAAAGCTAAAAAACCCACTGTAGTACGGAGTCTGATGTACTGGTACCATCTTGATTTTTTATCCTTGGTATCAGACTTGTTTGTAAGAGTCCACGTCCCTAGGGACAAACATTACTCCTTGCTATGTGAAAAGTAAATCTTAAACGTTCAAATGCTATCCCCATTAAGTTGAATCTCACATGATGCGTAGACTGCGCTGGTTTAGAGAGACACAGCTGAGCCTTGAGAAAATAACTCTTAAATCCCTACAAATTACAGAGAGAGAGAGTAAAACGGAGGACAGAGAGACCTCTTCATTACCGAGGTTCCTATCCCTAATTGCTTTGATTACACAAACACAGAATAACATAAAAGGCTTTTATGGCTTGGATGAAATTTCTTCGAATTTGCTGGGCAAGCGGAAAGCCCATGTTTCTCCACAGAGCTTGCCTTTCACAGTGTAGAAGGCTACGGACTGTTTTGGTTGGTGAAAGGAAGCCTCAGGTAACTGGATGGAAAAATACTTCCACAGTGAAAATGCTTTAGAGATAAGGAAACAAAATCAGAACAGAACCTTGTGAAAACTCGTGATTTCTTGTGTAGCTGTGATACTAAAACATGGCTGTTCACCTTTCAGTTCTGCGTTGTTTGGTACGTCATGATCAAACATAGTTAAATGAGAGGCTCACGCCTCATCAAATGTTACTGGTTAGGTGTCTAAGTTAGATGAGATACAATTACACAGTCTGACGCTTTTTCCTAAAGTCTTAAGTGATAAGCACGCTCAGTGTTTTCACTAGGAAGTCACTGCTAATGCTACATTTCTTTGCTGAGAAGACATTAATGCACAGCAGCCTGTAAACTACTGAGGAGTTGCTCCCTGCATCCTTTGTGCATCCACAACTCCCTTTCAAGCCAATGATAACTTTTGTGTTAATAAGTTTCAAGCAAACAAGGGATGCAGGAAAACACCTGTATTGGGTAAACAAGGTAGCAATTTATACAGCAGCATTTCTAAATTTTCAACATGCAAGCACATGTAGAGAGAAGCTAAGAGACAGCATGCACTGCAGTGATATGTCATTGTGCTTATGTCTGGTGGAGAACACTATGGCGTTTTCACCTGGGAAAACATAAACATTAGACCCAGAAGACTCAAATAGCCAGTATTAATGAAGCCATCAGCTACTATGTAGTAAAGAATACCCCAAAGGTTTGTCCGCTCGTAGCTTATAGATACTGAAGCTGAAGAGAATTACAAAGGCACAATACAAGCCTATATTTCTTGTAAATTATATATATTCATATATTTTGCTCAAACCACCTCAAGATACTGAATGATAAAATATAACTGAAAATATAAACATTAATTGAAAGTTAAGCACTAAAAATAAATGCTTGCTGGAGAAGATAGCTCATTACTTGCTACATTTCAACACTTCCCGGGTGCTAATCTTGTCCACATCTCCTCCATGGCTGACAAAACCCATCAAGATGTTCAAGAATATGGTGATCCACTGAGAAAAATGCAAGAGTATCAGGCAACAGACAGAATGGCTGTATGCATCTGAACCACAGTTACCTTTGTCACTGCCACTGCTTTATTTTCGGCCCAGAATTCACTAAGGACCCAGAAGCAGGAACAGAAAAAATCATGGAGGGATGAGTCTAGGGTAATTCTCAAAGATAATATTTTGGTTCAGTTCAGCACTTAAAATATGAAACAGCAGAGCAAGGATTGTACTAGCGTTATCGTAAGAAGCATTTCTCAGTTTTTCTATTCATAGCTACACAAGATGCTTATCATTTTCAACACCAAATGACCCACAACTCTGAAAATATAGCAAACATACTTATACCACTGCTGTTATACTCATTAAAATATGAAAAATAAATTACACCTATGTCTGTGTGATGAAATTATATGGCAACTTTGGAGGCAGCCGCTCTTTGGAGGCTCAGCTGAGACAATGTGGACACTTCACGAAGGTGAAAAGGCGCAAGTTGCAACATTCATATTTTTAAACCTCAGCTGTTCCTCAGCTTGCAACAAGAAGTGGTATGTTTGTTTTGACATGGTACCCATGGTGAGTGAAGAAAGACAGATACCAAGTTGGGTGAGAATTAAGGTAGGTGTATGGTGGAAGCCTGAGGTGGAACCTAGATGGGCTTTGCTAACCCGGACAGTAACGCTGTCTGCAAAAATCTGGTCTATCTGAAACTGGGTACCTTCCTTATCTCCAAACCAGCATATGAAATTATATACATTTACAGAAAGCGTACAAAAAATCCCCATATACTGCCATTACTACCTGAATTTTCACAATCCTAAATTAGGAGCTTCTAGATTCATTCCTGAAAGCTCTTAGGAAAGGAATCTAGTCATCCCTAGAAAGTATATACATTAATATCTTAGTTACAACCTCACAGCTGAATTTAAAAGCAGCATATGCTATTGCTGGTGTTGATTCATCTATGCAATGGTTTCTTCATATGTTGCTTTAAATGAATGAATCAGTGCAGACAAAGAATGAGAGAGCCCATTTAACAAATAAGGGAGGGCAGGGATAAACTTTCCAGAAATGTTTCACAAGCTAATTCAAGTTACCCCTGCTTATACATACTACATACATACATACATACATATATATATGTATGTATAAGCAGGGGTAACTTGAATTAGCTTTTGAAATATATATATATTAAAAAAAAAAAAAAAAAAAAAGAAGTACAGAAGGAGACAATAGCAAACTACGGGGAAGAAATCACATGTTTGAGATCGAAGGATTCAAAAACTCATCTGGAAGCCACATGGATTCAGATTCTCAGGAGCTGTGTTATTCTTTCCCATTTTAACCCACTTCAGGGATGTGAATCTAAGTATTAAACCCAAGTGTATGCTCTTAAAAGCAATCAGGATTTATCACTGGAGAGGGCAATGGATGCCATCATACAGTTTTTCAGAGGCATCTCTGCTTTTGCCCTTCCTGTGACTTAACAGCGGTAACTTAGACTGGTAATTTTTAGGTGGCTAAAATTAGGGTAGGTTGAATCAGACCAGTGTGGAACAAAACCAAGTCTGGTGTGGTGGTATCAAATTACCATCACCAAACACCAGTCTGCAAGAGCACTGTCTGATGCTCCAACCCAGATGTGCCTTTGGTCAGGGAACATGCACTACATCACTTTGCAGCTCCCTAGTCTTGCCAGGAATTCTCTAAAGATAAAACAGTGAAGTGAGATTTATGACCTTGTTTCCCATGCTTGGTCCTTAGGCTTCTTGGTACACGAGGGATTCCCAAAGATGTGCCAGCCTGGCTGCCAGAGACACCCCCTGTGGGAAGGCTCTCTCCACACAGGCACAGGTTGTTGTCTCTTGGTACAACAGAACTAACTCCACCAAACCTCTCAGCAGCTTAACAGCTGTGGAAAACAGCTGGACATTTTGTTCAAAAAGTACTTTTAAAGAAGGGAGGCCTTCAGGTGCATGTCTGTTTTCTGACACATTCAATAAGCTTCAAATTAAGATGCATATGTAGTGTAACTGCTTCTAAGGGCTGCCACAGAACTAGTTATGATCCCCCAAAGCAAAACCTTAAACCATTTGGAAAGGTACACTGCCAAGCAGCTTGTTGGACCTCCCATGGGTGCAGCCTGCTGCCCTTTCGAAACGGTCCAAGAGACTGCTTTCAAAAATCACACGCAAATTCTGGAGGAGTTTGCAGCTGGAGTTTTTACTTGCCTTAATGCAACATGCAAGCATCTGCATATTTATGATGCGGAAGGAATTTTGTATTGCCATACTTTTGAACTCTTTTGGTATGCCATGGATTAGCTCTTTGCTGTAACTGTCAATAATGAAAGTCAAGCACTTACTGAGCAGAAATACAGCTGCAATGAAATATACAAAATTTGTGAGACCCGACACAAAATCAGTATTAATGCTTAAGGTCAGAGGCAGGCCATCCTGCTCTGTATGGATTTTCTATACTAATATTTAGATTGACAAATTTAATTCCGGATGACTTGGAAAATTTCTGAGCTTCTCGTTATTTCTAGAGACTAGAGTTTGAGTATTAGTTTCATTTGTGATATTGAAAGTCAATCTTTGTCAAAAACACACCTGCCTAGTTGTTTATACGCAGCCAGCAAGCACTTTTCTTTAACTGGGATTATGCCCTGTTCTCTATTTGTGACCTTAAAAAATTTCCGGCCTTAGAATTATAAGGACTTTATCTACAGATGGTCTTGGAGGTGTTAGGAACATTTTTTTTCAATACTCAAAAGTTTTACACAAATGGGTGAAGATGCAAAGTCACTAACAAAGACTGCCTTTATTAAAGAGATCAGCCTAGTCACTTAAAATAAAAAATAAAAGACTAGGAATCCCCTTCAACTTTCTCAGGTTGCATTGCCAGTGATTGCTGGTGACAAGGGCACACAGCACAGAGAATGTTCCCTGACTGCAACCAACAGTTCTGGGTTTCTGTCCTGGCACCATCACAGAGGCTTTGATACACCAGAGGAGAACCTGGTGTGTGTTGCCCACAGGGTCTGATTCCCAGCTACAGCTTGCACACACAGCCAGCATGGTGTTGCAAGATGCTGGTTGTCCAATCGTGCTTGGCCCTAAGCCCTCATCCAGGCTGCAAACTGGACCAGATTCACTTAGGCTGTGTTTGATTTAATATTCCTGCTAGCAGCTTATGTATCCTGCTCTCTGAAATAAGTCCTGAAATCACTAAGCGTGCTTAACAAAGGTTTACCTAGACGTGAACAGCAAGTTTTGATGACAGAACAGGTACTACTGTAGTACACAGTACACATGGCTGCACAATCAAAGCACTTCTTGCTTCAGGGCAGGAATTTATAGTATTAAGCAATAGCAACAAGGTTTCTTGCACAGAACTTGTAGGAGTTTACAGACCAAGGGTTGCTGAGGTAATAATGCCAGCAGTTGGCTACATAGAATATGTGTGCAATGTGAACCAAGCTGACAACAGTCTACCAATCCTTTAAGTAATACCATAAATATGCAATTAAATCTTCCTCCTCTCCCTGCCAGAATTAAGTGTTTTCCAGCTGCATGTATGGCAATAAAAATCTGGCATAAAAATCTGCTTTGATGTTTTTTTGTTTGTTTTAGGCAAACATGCACAAAATAAGATGCACTACAACATTCTTGGAAGGGGATACTTGCCACAGAGAAAAAAAAAGGCTTCACAGTTGGTCATTAAGCACATATGGCATGCTGATACACACTTCTCAGACAGCCACTGCAGGGCAAAAAGGGTTCTTTGGATGCCTTCCTTTTGTCTCCTCCCCCAAGAAAAAGTTACTTGATTCTCAGCAGAAAGTTCCAGCTCACACTGTCCTCAAGCCTCTCCTCCCTCGTCTTATTTCATTTAGGAACTTGTATTCTTTTCCTTAACTTTTAATGTCAGTGTAAATGAAAGCTCATTGCCAGCTAACGTACTTTTCAAATTCTAGAAATTACAGCTTTAGTAATCATTTCCTACTTCAATCACGTAAGCTCTGTTTGGATTTTATTTTTCTTCTATTCTGCACAGCAAATATCAACTTCTGTCTCAGGCTATTTTATGTCATTGCTAGAAGTCATCTTGTCTAATGCATAATAAGCCTGTGAGAAGCTAACTTTCCTAATGCTGAACACTTAACAACAGCTCTTGGGATCTTGCACAGCCACAGTGTTTGAAATGAAATAAATGTTCTATAGTGGGACTCTCGTTACGGATGTGAGCAACTTTCTGTGTGTTTATTGGGCAAACTGTTCTTGTTTTTGTATAAACATCTGGCTGAGTATGTTTAATGGAAAAATCCAAGTGAGAGAGAAGAAAAACAACAGAAATAAAGCCTACAAAATCTCCAGTTCATCCAGAGGATGAATTGGCTCCTTGTGGTAAGGAGCACAGTTCTGTACTAACAACTGTTCACACCAAACTGTTCACTCACTGGGGACAAACATAGATTTGGCCATGGGTGTTGTTATAACTCCCTCCAACCCTGAAGAACTGTACATATTTCTGAAGCAAACCAGACTTCCAGACTGTACGATCTAGTTCCTAGCACACCCAAGGCACTGAGGAAATGTGTCTATCAAACAACAACAACAAAAACAAACAAACAAACAAAAAACAAACAAAACCCAAACAAACAAAAACCCAAACACGTCCTGCGCTGACTCCAAAAACCAGTGCCAACATCCCATAACTTTCTCTCAGACCTCTTGCTCCAGCCCTGCAAAATCCCAAGGATCCCACAAGCCTAGCTGCCAGACGCAGTGCAGCAGTTCCCTTGGAGAGGAGAGGCTGGATATGAAGGTCATTTGCCACCCAGTACTCCACAGCCAGGCCCCACACAGGCCTGCTGAGCCACGTGCATCAGATGTGAGGCAAGTTGCTCTTAGGGATATGGAAGGAGATTTCAGCATGAAGGCCTGTATTATTCATAGCAGCTAGGCAGTAAGTTTTGGTTTGGTCTGGCTTCCCAAAAACATGCATTTCACTAAGTATTTATGATGCTGGATTCAAATAGAGAAGAAAAAAATGTCATTTGTTTTCTTGAATTCTTTTGCACATAGATATTAAATAGTGGCTAGAAAGTGACCATTTCAAATCATAACTGAAAATTGTCTTTTTATTAAACGTGAAAACATGTACCCGAGAAAACCCTTACATATTTTTATGGCAAGTTTTCCCATTACATGAGAGGCTTTCTTACATATTTTAGGCTTAGATGAAGAACAGTGACCAAAGAGAAGTTCAGACTAAAACTGCAAAGCTGTTAGCTATGTTGAGGGAAACTATGGCTGCATGACTGAAAGCAAAATGAAAGGACAAGTTCACAAAAACGTTTAATATAGTAGTGAACAATGCTCTAAGAAATAAAATAAGAAACAGAAGAAAGCCATATCTGTTCCACATATCAATACTATGGGCACATGAACGTGTTCATGCACCAGTAAAATCAGTAAAATGAGATAAAATGTTGGCTTGGGGAAGACTTCTAGACTGTCCACGCTCAGCCTCAGGGTTTAGCATTTTAGCAGTCTCACTCTTCTGAAGGATATTATTTGTATTGTTAAATCTGCTTAAAATTAAGCCTGTGTAGGCTTTATTTCAAACAAATGTGCATGTGCAGGATCAGAATTTCAATGGTTGAGTAGACAGTCCATTTATCTTCCCTAAATTTGTTACTGAAATTTGTTTCCAAGATGACAGTGCTGGCAAACAACTTGCATGCATGCACTCAAATGAGTAATTTAGCTAAGGATTTTTTCCTCTGTTTTTCATGTTGAAACAACATTTTGGTAGTTTCAATAAACTCTTTGCATTTTTCTCCATATATAGATCTGCAAAATAATGTCACACCTCAGACAGATTCTACATTTCACCAAGGTCAGGGTGAAATCCTACAAGAAAAATGACGCTGAGTGTTTTCATCAAAGTTTCAGCAGGACAACTGGCACAAACAACAGCTTATAGGATGGAGCCAATAATGTCTGGAAAGCAGAGGGAGCTGCACACACTGAAATTTAAACCTAAGTCATTTACATTTGAGTGTACTCAGTTCTTATAGATGTTGTTGTCATTACATCCTGAATTAGATCCTTAGTGTGATCAGGTTAAAGAAAAATGAGCTGTCACTGCTGAAACAGTTTTGGGGAGGGTTTAATTTAACAGATGTGCTTTGCCAGGATTCCTTTCCTGAAGGCCTAACCCAAGAACATTTGGGACAGAAGCTGTGGTTCTAATCTCACTTACTATGAAATAAATTAGAAAAAAATTACCAGGTTTTCTTTGACCATTTGTTTTGTTTTGTTTTCAGTATCTTTCAACCCCCTTTTATGTTCTGCAAATGCAAAAATATATGGTCAAATTCTGGAGATTCAGTCCATATTTATCAACAACAACACTGGATCAGAGATGCCTAAGAAGAAGAGGAAACACCTAAAAATAATTAACTGATCTGAGAAGTAGAAATTACTGAAACATTTGTCAACTGAAAATTCATTTTAACTAGTAAAGTAAAATGTTCAACACTGAATACTGTAACAGCTGGTCTCTCATTACACTGCCCATCTAATTCTGAGTCCTCTCGAAATGCAGTTTTTCATTTGCTAACCACAGAACAGGGCAAAATTCAAATGATTTTAGGCCAGTTCATGAAAGCTGCCCCAATGCAATGATTCTGAACTCCTCTCCAGAGGCAAGGCTCTACTCCCTTCTTCCTAATTTTCAATTATTTAAGATAAACGATTAGCTTATATCTCTCTCCTCGTGTTTTACAGGGAGAGCAAGGGCTGAATGCCTCCAGAGTACATGAAATGAGACATGGGGCACTGTGCTCTGCAGAATCAAGTGGGGATTGAGCCGGTCATTCTGGCAGTCAGTACTCTCCTTCAGGAGGTGACACATGGGTAGCCTGGCTTCTGGAGACTCCTGGGGGACTCGCCTGTCATTCAGATGCCAATCATCCCAAGGCAAACTAGGATACATTTGGACAGCCCACAGAGTGTCAGAGACCTGTCTTGCTGTTCCTGCTGTTTTTTGCATGTATCAACTCCCAGAACATCAAGTGCAATTGCAGTTCTTCTTTGTGCTCAAGCAATTAAGAAAATAATGCAACCCATGCATGCAAATACAAGGTACTTGTTTACATCGGGCTACATGTTTTACTAGTGATTCATACAGCTTCTTCCTTGCCTTAAACCCCATTCTTGTCTATGCAAGACTCAGATATGGAGATAAAATCTGTGTATGGATGCTCCTACTGATGGGTTTATGCAGAAGGTAAAGTACTGATTTCAATGTGAAATCCACAAATGAATCCCAACACCAGCTGAGTTCTGGAAGGCCAGAATTTTTGCCAGAGTTCTGATGGTATGAGACTCTATTTCTGCAGTTCCAATAAATTATTCCCATATTTCTACACTTTTAAGATTTCATCACTTGTTTTTAAAAATCACAGAGTCACAGAATTGTAGGGGTTGGAAGGGACCTCTAGAGATCATCGAGTCCAAATCTCCCAAAAAGCCTTACTTTAACCTTGCCTGAAAGATCCATCTGCTAAATCATTATCTATTTGTTTCTATATGAAAGCAAGAAATCTATCTAAAAACACAGTGTGGAAAAATTACCTGGCATCACAGAGAATTGTATTTTTCCCAGAGCTGGACAAGTTCTGACATAATCAACAATACTGTTGCATAAGGACAGATAAAAACAGCAGTTACATTACACACTGATATTTAGTGCATTAGAAACATAAATGGGTGTATTCAGTCAGTACTTGGAAACAATCTTTCTTTCCATATTAATACTCCTTTATATGATGAAAATTCTACAAGGATCATAAGCAAAAGAAAGAAAACAAATGACCAAGCAAAAATCTCCGTGCAAATTTAAAAAATAATGGGATACTTGTAATTTAGAAGTCGAGCATTTAGCACGTCTACAGGTTCAGCTTCAGAATGGTTGTAATCACCTGATCTTAGCAATGAGCAATGAGTTATTTACAACTTCACTCATGTATGTAAGTACAGAAGGCAAGCATTCCTTAGAAAAAGCAAGATGATTAGGCTATTTTATATCTGATTAAAATTCTAATAACAAGATGTTCACCGATTATTCAATCAAACATCCCAAATCTACAATTTTGCAAGCTTGCACATCTTCTGTCCCACCTATCTGTGGGGGTGTATAGTTATGGAAAGTGCTGACATACCTTGTAACTTGAAGTACCAGGGCATAGAGTTAAATGTTATGAGAAGCACAGCCCAGTTCTGTTCCTTTTGAAACCAGCAGTGTATGTGCTGACATTCACCCTGCAGGATTGATGCAACAATGTTTAATTTAATATAAATGTCTGACAAATGAAATGTAAAGGGGAAACAAAAATTTGCTGGCAATAAGAAAAACTGCATAGAAGGGAGGTTCAAAAGAATACAGAAGAAAAGATATGTCTGAAAGGATGTTATGCTCGTGTATATACATTAGGCCAACATATTTTGATAATATTCAATATGTGCTGGCAGTTCCACTTAAAGGGTACTGCTTTATGCATAGATTTAATTTAATGGTCAGACTTTTATCCTTAACAGGTGCCAATAAGCTAAACTGTTGAAGATAATACCAAATTCAGGAGGAAAAATAAAAAAAGGAGTTTTGATTAATACAAAGCCACAGCTCTGTTTGATTTTGCTAGAGCAAAATACTCTAGTGCCAAAACGAACTGCCTTACAATCTCAGTGATGCTTTGCAGGGGCTCCCTCCAAGGCACTCAGCAGACCCCAGATGGACTCAGGTCACAGGCTCACTCAAGGGCACACTTACCTGCTGCATGAAAGGGCTTTGGCATGTGATGTCCAGATATATTCATCTACCTTAGTCCAGCAGCAGTGACATCATGTGCCTGATACTGGGCAGAAAAGAGTCCTAGAATCGTTCTTGAAAGGCTACCAACAAGGATAATAGAGATGACAAATACAAGGATGCCTGCACTTCATACTATTTCTGGGAGAAGCTGGGCTGCACTGTGGACATAACCAGGGAAACTTACTAGTGACAACCGTAACAGATCTCACTCAGGAAATTAGATCTTGCTTTATGGTGTTTTTTGTTTTTTTTTTTAATGCAAATTTTAGGAGCTCCTGACATCTCTTTAGACAGCAACAAAATGTTTTCCATAGAGAAGCAAATTAATGCAACCTTCATAATCACTAGGAATAAAGTCCAAGAAAGTATATAATGACAATCTAGTTCAATATTACAGCTAATCAAAGTAAAGTACTAAAAAAAAACACTACCAAAACTTTTAACATAGTTTTAAGCTTCCAAGAGCTTCATCCTTAACAGCCCTAACAAGAGAATAAAATATGTATATGTTTTTATTTTCACATATATATAACATATATAAAAATAAAAATGAGTTATGAGATTCTGTTACTCCTTATGTGCATCTACCATCACAATGAGCATAATACATACAATTCTTCAGCACAAATTTATGAAAAAATATCCCCTTACAAGACTGCATGGACACTGTCTGTCCAGAAGTGCTCCTCCTATTAAGTGGCTCTTCCATCTGCAAAGTCCAAAGTGGACTTTGGTTTTTGTCTGTGGCAAAAATTTTAGTGCAGCCACTTTGTGTTCACATTGCTGATCATCAATGTTTTGACCACTACTCAATTGAAAACTTTCATTTTCTTGGGAGATCTGGAGGTCACTAGGAACTCAATTTACTACAGTCTTGGTTTTAGAGCTTTGCCTAAAGAGACATGGGATTATTTCCAGAAGCTCTTCCTTAAAGACCACACACCTTTTCTCCATTCTATTCCCAGTTTCACATCTAATATGCTGACCTTACAAAATGCCCCAGACCTTTATTCCTCTTCAGTTCATGGCAACAGATAAGACCGTCACAAGACATAGTAGTAATAAAAAATTTACTCCCTCATTTTGTTTCACAAAAATGGCTGCTTACTGAAAGGTTTGGGGGGTGAATTCATGTACCAAAGTGACCTGATTTCTCAATGGGCTTGGGAGATTATGTCATCAAGACCATGGATTATTACGATTCAGTTGAGAATCACTGAAAAGGGGAAACGTAAACATAAATTGTTAAAACAGGTTTCGATAATAAGGACTCTACTGTATTTCCACTAGTTACCACCCCTATGGAGGATCGTGCTAAATAGAAAATCCATTCCCAAAGGCAGAATAAGCCCTGACAATTTATTGCTAGATTCTATAGCAATTGGAGCTCACATATAGTAACCTCATAGTACTCTATATATACTGAGAAGCTTGTATCAAATTCAGGCTTCCATTTCAAAATAGATATTGCAGATATTAGGCTTCAATTAAAGAAGAAAAATAACCTTCCATGCTTCTTTTTTTTTTTTTTTTTTTTTAAAGGCAAAGTATTAAAAAAAATCACCAAACAAGGTGAAAATTATTAAATTTCTCCAAAAAATTAAGATGAGCTTTCTTCTATTTCTTGAGACAACACAGTTTGTGATTCACAGGGTATGTAACTGGTATCAAACACAAGTTAATGAAAGCTCTCATAAGCAATTTTATTCCTATCCATAATGGCAGACATTTACAAAATCAGAATTTATCAAATGAGTTCACCTTAAAAAATAACTTATAAAGCAATGATATATGCAACGTAAAACAGTTCAGGAGGGGAGAGGGCAAGCAAATTTTAACAATTAGAATGTAAACGTGAAAAAAAAAAGATGGAATATAAGTCCCTACTTTTCATTTCTACTTAAGATGTCATGTGATAATATTTTACAGTGTCCTGCAGGGCTATATATGTATGTGTGTATTTCTGTGCCACACACACATACATATACATTTACCCATGCATGTACATACACAGATAATTGCAGTTCCATCATGGGCAGTTCTGTTACGCCACTCAGTTGTCTCAATCATGTTTGGGACCCACTTTCTTGAAAAAACAGGGGAGATGGTAGGAAAAAAAATGGTGGGTCTGATTGTGTCTGAGATCCTTTTGTTAAGACTGTACACTGGGATGAATAATTTTCTTCTGTAGTAGCTCTCTGAAGAGGGCCAACACACTGTGGTCTTCAGGACGAGACTTGTTAACGGATCACACACTCATTGTCATGCTAGGGGAGTACTGAAAAAAGAGGAATTCACATTTTAACAACCGTTTTTTACCCTGGTAACTATAACCACTTCAGGACCAATGAGTTCAAATGTCAACATGCTCTTTGAATTTTCTCCTACATTTGTACTATAACCTGTGCAAAGGCTTGTAGTTCAATTTGCAGAATCATAATTTCTATTACCCTTCATTCATTATGTAAAAATACAGCTCTTACTGATTGAGTCAACTCATTCAAAGATTATTTCTGTGTTACCTGAGTGATGTGATGAGCCACTACTTCAGTGATGCTTTCCAGACCTTTTCCTGATTGATTTTGGCTACTGGGGATTTAGGTAGTCAAAGAGCTGACCTCAAGTAGAGCAGCTACATTTGTGGTAAGCTGAACCACGTAAATATTTTGGAGAGCTTTTTATTACTTGATGGGAAGAAGGGCGTGCAGATAAGCCTGACTGGAATTCAGCTGCGCTTTTAGTCTCCATTATTCAGTGTTATTGACTTTTGGAAACAAGCTGAATCAGTGGCCACTCTCCTTTATGTGAACTGAAAGTTCAGTCACCACTTTAACTTATTATTTTAACATAAGCTGAACTGCAGCCCTTATAGAAGTTACAGTTGCCCTCCAGTTAGCAGTACTTTATTACAAATAATCAATGGCACAGCACAGTGCCTACAAGAACTGTACATCTTTATACTTAATTTGTGACTTGCAGACTATAGAAACTCAGTCAACCTAAAATCTGAGTAGAGGAAAATGTTCAAACACAAGAAATATTACTGTAATGAAAACTGATACAAGAAATGGAGAAAATTAATTTGCCTTTGCAAAAACAAGGCAGGCAGTGAAATAGCTGCCAAAGCTGGAGCTTTGAGTTGGCTGCTTCCAAGTGTCTATGAATACCTGATATGGGTCGTTGTCATGTAGACTGCACAGAATGGACTACTCAGGTAAAACATCCCTGATGTTTCTTCTACTTTGAGGCTTGCTCTCATTTTGGGCTGAGCATTCTCACAGCAGGCCAGCATGCTAACGTTAGCCAACGAGGGAGAACAACTCAAATGCTTAAAGTAGAGCCTTTGTTCAAATGAGTTTCTGCATGATTATAGTAAATGTCAGTGCATCCCGGTAATCACTTTGGACAAGGAATCTAAAGACAAAATAATGCTTATTTGTCAGTTTTACTTTATTATAAGTCCCCCTAATCCCAGTGAAAACCCCTGATGAATGGCAAAGAAGTTCTACCTTCAGTTCAGGCAAAGTAAGCCAAATTGAAAGTCAAAGATTACCATGACCAAGGATCACATTTAATTGAGATTTTGTGTCTAGTGCTTTTTTGGCAGATTTTAAAACATCTATCTATTTAGGTGGTACAAACTGATTTCCTCCAATACTCCAAACAATCTGACCATATGCCCTCTTTCTGAAGATACTCACAACTAACATGTAGAAACTGCTTTTTCTTTTCACTTTCAAATAAGTAAATAATAACAACAACAAAACACCCCAAAATCTGATTCCCATTACACTTGCCATGCAATTTTTCTGTTCTGTGATTAGAGAGGAACTGTTTATTCACATTTACTAAGTCAAAATTCACCACTGGCATAGTTAATGAAGTTGCACTCACTTCTGGCAGCAGTGATTTCCAATAAGAATAGAAGTGTTGAAGCCACTCAGCACTTCTGAAAAATCAGGCCACTTCTACTTAGGAACCTAAATGTGGATTTAGAAACCCAGCTTCAGGCACAGGAGTAGGAAAATACCTTGCAATGTATTGTATACCATGTTTTGCTGCCTTAAGTGGTCTCCATTACAAAAAAAAAAAACCAACACCATTTGTTCAAGAATGAACACTAGAGGGCACCTTTGCCTCTTCTGTCTTTGAGATCATACTACCTCCTTACAACATGAGATCTGGTGCTCTTATTTATATACTTCAGTGTGAATTTGTCCTAGAAGATATTCCTGCAGTGTAAAACACATTGTTTAGGAGCCAAAGGTTAAGCAACAACAAATTGAAATACTCAGATGTAAAGATTTATACTTCAGCTGCTCAGATAGCACCTGATAAATGCCCACTTTGCGTCACTGAACACTGAATGCACTTTTTTTTTTTCCTTTTAAACAAAATACCAGGAACAAAAGTTCCCAATGTAAAACAACTCCATAAAAAAATACTTACGCTCTCACTCTGAAAAGGGTTTAGGAAGTTTCCACCCATCTCACCGTCATCTCTGGGAGTGCCAGGCTGATTACTCATGCTCATATTACTCGGAGAGTTCTGTTAAACAAGATTTTAAAACACAGATTAAGTTCTGAACACCAGTTAATTTCCAGGCTTCATGAAGTGTCACACACTTGATACTACAACACAGAGCAGTACAGCATACTATGCAATGCACTGGATTTACAAAGAGAGATGAGACTGTTGAATTCTGCAGGCTTATGTCAATAATTTCAGCCCATACAGACAGGTTTCTGGCCCTGAAGGAACAACTATTTACCTGTAATTCTAATTTTCAATGTTACTGCCACCATCCTCTCCTACTGAAGTCAGGAAAAACTATAAATGACTTCAGCAGGTCTAAGAGTAAGCTCTGGCACTGTGTTCATTCATATGGCCAAATCCAGCGAAGTCTGTGAGCATGTGTCTCGACACACATGACTTCTGAAGGTATATTTACTGGTCAACATGCAGACAGTATACACAGACCTCACAAATCAGGCCCTTATCCGGGGTTTCTCTCACACAGTTAATGGAAATAGTTTCTCAAGTAGTTCAGGAATGTAGTCAGACATGGAGGTGCTAAACCACTTCACTGTGAGCAGCTAATAAGGAGTTTATAGGCAGCTGAGTTGAGGATTCAGACAGTGCTCCCGATCCAGCCCCCAGATCAGACTTGCACACACTTTGAGAAGCAGCTGTACCTTTGTATTTGCTTATACGGAGCCTATTGCAAGAGTGTCTTAATTTACTTTTCCAGTGTCTAGTTGTAACTGAGATGCTAATTAATAGTAACAATACAAAGGCATCTGAAGATAAATGTCTATTTTTAAAAAAATAGATACTACACAATCAGATCTACAAGGTTCAGAAAATGATTTCAAGATTCAATTACTTACAGAAAGGATGAAACTAGTTAACTGTTACAGAAATTATTCGGTGAACAGCTAATACATGATTATGTCAGACACTACAATTCATCAGCTGTTTTCACAAAGCTCATTTGTGGCAACCTGTCATGCCTGGAGAACAAATGCTTCTATTTCTATCACTGTTAAGACTCCTGCTAACAGAGGTTTTGTGATGGAAAAGGAATAGTCATGGAAATATGAAACCAGGATCTTCATTAGAAAAGTTTATAATGTCTGTCATAGTTTTCCCCTCGTGTCTCTTGATCAAAAAAATTGAATGTTATTGCTGTTGAATTTTACCAGTACAAATCCAAGTTTGATATGCCATTATGAACTTAACAAAAATCCAGTGTAGTCAATGAGCAAGCTGATAAAATACAACTTTATTTTGTTCTAAGTGACCAAATAGCAACAGCTCAAAGAATCCTGAGTCATCCTTTTTTTTTTTTGCATGTTATTTCTCAATTAGAATAACAGACAGTATGCCTGCTAGCATAGTTTTATAAGACTTCTTTTAAAAAAATGCACTCTACTTTGAAAATACCTGCGGAAAGTATTCATTTAGGATGACTCAGTCTGCAGTAGGATAAACTATGAATGAAAAAAATAGGAAGGATTAAATTAAGAGAAAGACCCCTTAATTCCTTGGTATTCCTCACTACTACAAAGTCTATCCACCCCACAGTGGCTTTCCAAAGAATTCCAGAGGGGTTGAGGCTGGCAAAGTCTCTCTGCCCCAGCCCCTGCTTCAGCAGGAGCTCTCATAGGAGGGTGCCCAGGCTCACTCCCAGGTGGCTTTTGGAGATCTTCAAGGAGGAGATCCCACAGCTTCTGTGTCCCTGTGCCAGCACTCCATCACCTGCACACCACAGAATGCTGTCTGATAGTCAGAAGGAACCTCCTGTGCTCCAGCTTGCGCCGGGTGCCTTTTCTTCTGTCACAGGCACCACTGACAAGAGCCTGGCTCCATTCAGTGGTGCTCAATGGCAGGAAATGACATGTTCTGGAGAATTCACTGAATAGCTGTGACTTCTTCCCCTTCAAACCCTATTTCTGAACACTCCTATTGGTACTCTAAAAGCTCCATTTTGTCCTCTGCCCATGATTTAAATATTATAAAATGTTACAGAGGTCCACAGGATTATTTACTTCCACCACCAGGAAGAACAAAATGTAATTTGTACCTAGCTTCTCCAAAGCTTAAATCTGTTACCTTTTGTTATCACACGAGCAGACTAGTGGGACTGATTGTTGTACATGCCATCTGCTTTGAAACGCCTTTTGCACAGCTAATGAAAAGCTGCCATTAAGTTTTTACCATAATCCTGATCACCATTTTCAATCTGAATAGTTACCAGTTCAGCTTGGTGTATCTATTTGCAACTATAGATTAATTATTAAATTATTACATAATCCACATGCAGGCATAACTGTTTTTATAAGCAACCAGAAATATTACTTAAAGTTGGGTCAAGACCTTGACCTTCTGTTTTTTTTACCATCTCATTCACTCTGCTTCTAATGGTGATTCTCAGATCCCCAGGAATCACAGGACAGCAACACCAACAAAAACAGCAGCAAATTAACTAATTAACACCAGACAATTACATTTGTTCTTCAGTGAAGTTACTGGAGCAAATTTTTTGGGATCCACAGTTTGTAAAAGGTTGAAAACTACTGCCTCAATTCAACCGCACCTACCAGACCTGAAGCAGGAATTAATTCAGGGTAGTCCCATTGCCTATGTTATGCAGGAGGTCATACTACACAATCATAGCAGTCCCTTCTGGCCTTAAAATCTATGAATATAAAGTTTAAAACTCACTAAGGCCTTGTCACATTTATTTTATATGATGCTCCCGTACTTTTGATCATTCCTTAGGGATTTACCCTTATTTTATCTTGCTCTGTGTAGTACAAAGCTTTGAAATTCTGCAATTGCTACAGTATGCCAGCCCCAAAGGTTCAAATTCCTGACATAAATGCTTTTATAGCAACTCCCCTGGGTGGCTTTTATGGCCAGTATGGGGTTTCTCATTGTAGCACTAGCTGAATTTTTCCAAAGCTAGTATTTCTTTGATGACTGCACAAATTCCACGGGCACTGAAAGAAACACTGGTTATTAATGTTTATTTAATATGCATAATTTCAGTTCATTTACTTCCTCCATCTCAATCTACTTCATAAAAGCTTCATGTTTTGCCATTCAGCCAATTAAAGTAAAATCGTCTCTGTCTATGGAAAATGTAGCTCTGAATTCTGTGAGCTGTACTGACTCTACCAAGGCTGGATTAATTTCCCTTATATCATGGGAAAAGACAATCAGCTACTCTAATATGCATTTTAATCCACTGGAGTTCTATGGCTGTATCTGAGCATCCAGCAACACCCAACCAAACTCTGTTAGCTCCATTGAACAATTCCTGTCATATTAATTAGTAATTTGGAAATCTGTGTGTGAAAAAACCAACTGCAGGACTAGCTGGTGATGTGTAAAGAGAGACTGTTGCTGTAACCAGAACAATTCTGGTAAACATGTACAAAATTGGAAGGCAGACATGTAGCAATTCTGCATGCATCAACTCTATAAATACACAATTTCCTGCAAGCAGAACCTCCAATCAAATTTCAAAAATATTATGTTATATTATCTGCATGAAATTATCATTGCAATACACAAGGCTCTGCCCAACACTTCTTCTGGTACCAGTGAAGGCTGCATGTTGGGCTGTCCTATTAAGAAAAAGGTATTTACAAGTGATTATACAGAATGGTGTAACAAGACAACTCTGTTACTTCCAGAGTAAAGATCTTTTTCTTTTAGTTATTTGAAGACGTGCCTCCAATCTGATTTGCATGATGTTTATTAAGGTCAACAAATTACAGACTTCTAGGTAAATGTCTGGATCCAGGTTTTCAGAATACCTGATTATGAGATTGGTACATATACTGATACGTAATACCAGTGGGTTTAATATAGTCTTTTAAAAATAATCCTACGGCAAGCCAATAGATATGGCTTTATTGTTCTCCATTTTTTCTTAAAAGTGCTGCAGTTCGCAAAACAAAACATTACAGGAACAGGAACATTGATTTTTAAAGTGATGTATGTTTGTTATCATTGAATCCATCTCTGCAACTCTCAGCATAGCTCATCTAGGGCAATGTGGTCATTTCAGTCCCTTATTTTACACTTTGCAGGGCCTGAACACAATGCAGACCTTAAAGGCTTACAAAAACATAGCACTGCTATACATGCTACTCCATCACAGGAGCAGCAGCCAGCTCCAAGACACACTGCTGAGGTACTTCTCTTCAGGAACGGCCACAGAGAGCTGTTGTAAGGCCATAACCACCTGTGCAATTCTGAAATTATGCTGTTTGCCTGTGGTGAATTTCTTCTGATGCAATATAATGTCTTCTATATTGGCAGCGACTGCAAATCCATTATAAACACACACCTCACTATGATACATGCCTATGTATGCTTTACAAGCTGCACTTCTCCCACAGCCCTACCTGAGCACCACCTGGGGAACAGTTCAGGCTCCTCCTTCTCCACTTTAAAAATACAAATACATTTCACTAACTACACGTACCTTTTGGACAGCTGGGAGTGTATTCTCAGCCTACAGAGTTCTATTTCAACAGAAATTTAGGCGTCTATGTGTTTGCATTTCACCATAGCCCAGGGCCAGCCTGAGTGTGCATCAACAGTGATGTCCTCAGCATCTACAGACACGTCCAAAGTAAAAAAGTCTGCACTGCGAGGGATCTCACAGCAGTGCTGTGGTACTTAGTTCTGAGTCAACCAAAGTACACGAGCAGTTCATACACTCAACACAGACTTGTGCTCCTTTTTGGGAAGATTGTTAAGAATTTTGCAACAAAAGAATAAGCTACAGAATTTTAACTGAAACAAGCTATTCATCTTTTTCTATATTTGTAGATCAAAAGCACAAAAGTGCAGCGGTTTACTGATACACTTATTAATTTTAGTCAGTTACACCTGAAGACACTGAGTATAAAACAGTAGTTCACAGGGACAGATTTATACTGCTTTATCAATGCCAAATAAACTCATTAATTCCTTATTTGAATAAGTTCCTAAATTAATAATGATCACATACATAGTAGAGTTCTATTTTTATGGAAGAAGTGACACATTAAAGCATAATATTATTTTTGTAGATGCAAAACTCCTGCAGGTTAAGTTCACATTTATTCTGTAAACTATTTAATGGTTATGGCATCAAAACAGCGACTCTTCTGTGAGTACTTTTAAATCTAGCTTTTAGAGACTTACAATAATGATTAAGATATTAACTATGCCCTACAGAGGTGACAAAGACAATCATGCACTGCATAAAAGTAACATCCTAAAGGCATTTTCCCCAACTTGCGCCTAATGAGATTTGATTATTAGAACTGTACTATCACAGAATCTTTGAATGGCTTGGGTTTGAAGGTACCTCAGAGTTCACTCAGTCCCAGTCCCTGTGCCATCGGCAGGTTACCCCCCGCCCCCTCCAAGCTCATCCAATCTGGCCCTGAGCATCTCCAGAGATGGGGCATCCACAGCTCTCTGGGTAGCTGTGCCAGAGGCTCACTCATTGTGGAGAATTCCTTCCTTATGTATGTGTTCATTTGTATGGAAGATTGTAACATGATCAGTCAAAATATGAAATGGATATATACTAATCACTTGCATTAGTACACATTATTACACAATATAAAGTGACTCTATTTATATTCTCTACTGATCACAGACATTGCTTTAAAATTTTCAGCTAATGTTTATTGTCTGCATAGCCTCCAAATAGTTAACGAGCAGAAAATGTACATACATAATAAAAAGATTCATAACAAAGACAAAGAAAATATGTTTACAATGAAATATTAAAAAATATATTACTAGGTACTCACTTTGGAAATACTGTCCATGTCTCCTGAGCCTTAAATTAAAATAAAATAATTATTCAATTAGTTTTGAACTGAAATTACTCAAAAAGCCTTTTTTCCATACTAAATATAAAATGACAATAATATTTTAAAATTTACCAGTTCACTATCTCCTTCCTTCCCAGTATCTCATTTTGTAAAAGTTTACTGTCAATATAAGATAATGTTAGTTTCATGTACACACCTACTGTAAAAAGAAAAGAATGAAGGACACATTTCTCATTTGCATTTTCAATTTGAATCACATCTGCTAGGATGAGACAGCCTAGTACAAGTTGAAGAAGAGTATGTCCAACCTCCCTGACCTCTTAGACAGGGCAGGGTACAGGCAATGCAGTTAATTCGGGGTACACACATCTAAGAGAAATGTTGCTGCAGACCAAGAAAAAAAAAATAAAAGTAAAGTCATGGACTAGTGGAAGTTAATGTTTTTGGGGTAGAAAAAAAAAAAAGACCAGTGTTTTTAGTGAATTTAAGTTATTCAGATCTCCCTTTTAAGGAGTGCTCTAGTGGACTCTTGTTTGTGTAGGGGAGTTCATCAGTGTCTTTGCTCAAAAAGCACTAACCTACACTGAAACTGGCTGAGATGACACTCACTTTTAATGTATTACAAACACTGATGATGACATTATCTTTTAGAAGTAGATGATCCTCAGGGTTGGAATAACAGAAACCAAATAAACTGGAATACATAAACTTTCATAAACTGAATGAAAGACTATTGGCAAGATTTCTTTTTACACGTTCTCACTTTGGTAAAGACAAGAATAAAGGAAATATTTTAGAAGGGATGTATCACAGAAAGCATTTTTAGCAGCAACAGACAGTAAACAATTCGGCTCACCTATTTAGAGGAAAGACACACCAATTAGAAGAGTGTCAAACCATGAAGCAAATGGGGTTGTGGGAGATGACTGAAGTAGCTTACTAGACTTAGCCACAAAAAACAAAGGTTGAGAAAGAATAAGATGTCTCTCCATACATGCATCAAATTCATGAATGTTATGAAAAGAAAGAGCTATTTTGTCACAGCCAAAAGAACACACATTGGTGGAAATGAGCAAAAGACTTCTAACCACCAGTTCTGAATAGATATCCAGTAGAACAGTTGTGGTCAAAGAAGATTGGTAAGTACAAGATTGGTAAGTACAATTAACACCTTTGATTGTGAGACACTGCTGCCTGCTGCAGCAGGAAATGAAAGCAGATCTCCCCCAGGCTTCCTCTGCAGAAAGAACTCAATTTCATTTCCAATTCAAAATTAACCTTATGAAGAAGTCATAGTTGATTTGACTAAGCATGTAACCATCTTCACTGCCAGAAGTAACTAGACAAATGCTACATACATACAAAATCCTCCTATAACTGTTTCAATTTTATTTTTTATTTTATCCAAGAAACAATTCTATGGCTATGGAAACTGACAGAAAAAGATGTAATTACCTTTTATACAGTTTCTCATTTATTTGCACATAATGCGCATCATTACTAATTAAAGCAACAACCCATTTTAGGATTGTAATCTGTAAAGTAAGCCTATAAAATCACTAAATGCCCTTATGTAAAGTAATCTAGGAATTTTAGGAACCTGTCCTCCCACAAAAAAAAAATGACAATTCTATTAGGAATCAGATGTGTACTATTGAATTTTAGCAGTTCAGAACGTATTTCCTACATAAATTTTGATAGCATAGCTATTTCTCATCTTCTTATAAACTTTTTTAAAAATTTCTCCCTTTGTTTCGCCTTTTTGTGATTCTGTCTCACAATCTGCAACTCTGGTTTTAGAAATGAGAGATACTTCTTTGCCATGAGAGTATAGAATTAAAAGCTATTAATTGCAGGATGAAATTGAGGTTCATCTACACACATGCTGTGAAGATGACAGAGCTTTTTGCCAGGGACAAAAGCCAGATGAAAGTGGCAGCTTGCCTTCTACCAGCTGGACTTGTATTTAGCTTGCTGGGGTTTTTCCCCATAAAGGAAAATGGCACTCAGGAGAAAGCTGCTGGAGGCAGCTCTCACATGTAAAAGAGAACCTTGCATGGCGAACAACAGAGATAGAAGTTGTTGCCTCTGTCACCAGAATATGGAAGAGTAAGACATAAGAACTGTATTCACCATTACTGCCCTGTTGTGAGCTGAAATAAATTCCTTGTCTCTATTTCTTGTGGGTCTGGAGAAGTAAGGCAGAAATGCAATTTATTTAACTGTCCCTTGTTTCTTACATCCTTTTCAAGTGTCTATCATCCTTCTAGCAAAGAGCAAAAGCAAAGAGCAAAGAGCTTGCTAGTCAACAGATAAAGCAATGAATGTTTTGTAGAGCTGTGCCAGGCTTCTCCCTTAGACTTGTGTCCTTCAAAAATTAGTGTCAAAAGGCAAAACAGTATCCTGTTTTTCCTGTGTCTGTACACTCTAACAAGATAGTATGCTCTGTCTTGCTGCATTAAAATTGGCACTTGTATGATGCTACTTGTGCCGATGGAGTAATAACACTAATTATTAACAGACGGATGGCTAATTATAGAACAAATGAAGATATCCAACTGTTGGGATAAAAACAGTTTAACACATACATCAATATATGTAATAACTTACTTCCAGGTAATTGATTAGAGCCTGCACCAGCATGGCAGAGTAACACCTCAAGTTTTTGAAAGATGAGAAGTAAGTAAAAATGGGTCATAAGCCATCACTTCCACTTAACTGTCATATTACACACGCTTTTAGAGTGTTTTCAATCCATTGGGATAAAACTATACTTTGTTACATTAGTACAATACAGCATTTTTCTTCCAGAGCTACATTATGTATGCCAATTCATAAGAATAAAAAATATCCTAATACTTTTTAAGTGATGTATTTACGGCTATTTTTTAACAAGATTTTTACATACAGTTTTCCACGTCACTCAGAGAATACAGAAAATGGCATTGGTCGTTGAAAATTCATAATGTCTGTGATATCACTATTATTACCTAATGATCCATTCATATGATGTGAATCCATTCCACCCAGTCCACTCATAGGTCCATCTGACCCTGGCCCCATTGGAAACTATAAAAGGATCAGACATCAAAAACTGGTATTACTGTACAGATTTTTTATTAGATGTCATCTAATAAAAAAGAAAATATTCCTCAGGACAAAAATAGAAAAGTACACAGTCCCAGATCTGAATGTGAAAGTCAAGTGAAAGTCCTATGTGAAGACTGCAAAAGCATCATTGCTTTTGTTCACTTTTTCTAATTGCTGCCTTCATGATTTTTTTGAGAATTTCACCTCTGTACCTCTGGCACAAAATTTAGCAATAATTCATTATTCACTTCAATACCTTGTGTATGATTTTCGAACCTGCTAGTGCAGACCTAGCTCTATTCCCATTGAACTTACAGGAAATTTTACTATTCTCTTCAACAAGTACTTGATTAATGAACAGCTTTCATACCCCATCCTAGCTACACTCACAGTCAGATATATTTGCAGTGTGAGTAGTTTCTGTCCAATTGTAGTTATTAAGCTTAATTCAGTTTTTCAAAAACTCAGAAGCATTAACATTATAGAATATTTTCTACAATTCACTGAGTAGTGAACCAGGAATATCTAGGAGTCTGATTTTTCAAGTTCTACTGGCCTTTCTTTTTCATTAAGGCCCATAAAATGGACTTTACTAAAGTGAAATATGGTTGCAGTAAAGAAATACTACAAAACTGAAGGCATAGAGATCAGAAGAGAAACAAGTTCTACCTAAGAATCCAGATTTTCATCAGTTCTAAAACTTCTGAAGTTTGGGCTAAAACAGAAGTTAGTTTTTTCTTAGAAATACTAATCTTATCCCATTATTACAGAACACTCAGGCAACATGATATTGCATCACTTTCAACATTTCTATCTCTGAGGTATTACGGAAGTTCAAGCCTCTCAGAAACTAATATTTAGTGGCAGCTCTAAGGATTATGACATTTCACAAGGAAGTCTATTATTTTACACTGCAATCTGACAACTAAGCTATCACCAAGACCCACAAGCACAAGTTTCTAAGGTCTCATCCGTGTATAAAAAGTGCCCCAATCATTATTTTATATGTACTGTCATGATTGATTTGAGAAACATTAAAAAGGACAGGGAAGCAGCTAAAGCATCATCCGTAATAACAGAAAACTTATTATTAAAAACATCTGATGTAAATGTAGCAGTTTGGATATAACAACCCTATATTATTCGAATAGTATATAACTAGATTCATATTTACATTAGGTCTGTTGGGTCCAGGTGGTACTGCATTCATTAAAGTGTACATGTTGTCTCCAGAGTTGGTTGAATCTGTAATAAGAGATTATTTTAAGTGCCAATATGTATATTTCAATGAATCTACTCACCTAAGACGTTTCTTGTCATTTTGTACATATTATTTCCTGTGCCTGAATCACTGTTACACAGCAATATAAAGGAAGATTTCATTCCCTTTCTATCTATTTCTACCACACAACAGAGCTATGAAAAGAAATAATTGCAGTGATCCCTGAGTGACTATTTCTAGACTCTAGTTTTACGCATGACTGTTAAAAGGTTTATAAATCACCCAGTATCTAACTATTTAATTCCATAAACCCTTTCTCCTGGACTTCCAAATTATTTCAGTCATCTTCGATATTCTCTATAAAACAGGAGTCTCTTTCTTATCAATACTTTCTGTAATTTGTTTTCCATCTGTAATAAATGATAAATAGTTTCCCATTATACAGACTTCAAGTTAGTATAGTAAATGGAATTTTTTATTCTTTCTCATCTGTGTCAGTCCATTAGATTTTCAACATATCTAGCTATTCAACAGAGCACTGTGCAAAGATCCTCACTCTAAGAACAGCTTTTGTTGATCTGTCTTCAAGGTGCAGTGTGGTGCAGTGCTTCAAAACAAACCTGTGTTCAAAACTAACCAAACTATTCTGAAGCAGCATACTGCCTCAGCTATTAATTCTGACAAGAGTTTCCACTGGGCCTTGCTGTAGACACAGCTATAAGACTTGATCTCCAATTAATGTGTGTAACTTTCTTCTCTGGTGGAGCACTGCACCTCCAGCGTGAAATGCAAGATGTAGCTAGCAAGACACAGGAGTCTTCAGGTTGAACTGAAGAAGCCAATAGCTGAGAATTACTATTAGATACAAATTATTCATTCTGATCTCAAACTTCTCTGCTAACACATACAAAGCCTTAACACCTTTCATCAAAATATCAAAAAAAGGGAAAGGAAAAAATGCAGCAGATGGTGGACAAATTAGCAAAAGTCTTTCCCAAGGGAACCTGAGAAGAACATATAATGAAAAATTTTACTCAGAGGTGAATGTCCTAGGTAAAGTTTAAATACATTTTGAAGGCGACAGCATAACATTAAAAAAAATACTGGCAGGTCTGGAAGATCTGTAACCTCCACAGTATCTGCAAAAAGATCTCAAACAGATCATTCAATCTCTTTGAACCAGAGTTATGAACTCCAGCCCATGCAAAATTCAACACTGAGCTATAAATCTTTTTTTCCAAAACAAGGTGATGAATGTCTTCTAAGTCTGAAGTAGCGAAAGTAAAAAAGCCTAGATCTGATTGAAATGTGTTGGAACTGGGAATGTGGCCTGATTTTGTGCGAGAATATATTTGTACACTGCATTCATTAAAATCAAGATCTTTGCCTATTTCCTAGTCTTTCTGATGCAGCATTTTAAGTTTCAATTAACCTTGGTAAGTAAATAATTTCATTACACACAGAGCTATATTATACACTAGGACATCCAAATGTACTGTTTGTAGAAGAGGGGAAATACAAGCTTTCAACTTCAAGTTATCACAGTGAAAGTAGCATACAGCAAGCTATTTCAATGTTTGATGAGTTAAACGAGAAGTTCTTCAACCACAAGATTGTTTTGAGACATACATCCCTGGCTCTCTCCAGGCCTTGGGAACACTCGGAACTGGTTTTCTCAAATAAGTACATTTGTAAAATTCTCAGATGGATAGTTCCTAAGCATCTGCATACTTTGGAAAACAGAACGTTAAAAAATTTGTGAGTATCTTTAACTGAAAATAGGAAAAATTTCTCCACAGAAGCTTTATCTGAAATGCACATGGACACCCTAACATGTGCCAGAACTGCAGGGCTGTTTATTTTTAAAAGCGTAGGCTGTCTTGAAGTTTGCTTTATGATAAAATAAATTCTAACTTTTAAATGTCAGCTTGCACTATGTATCTTTTTTCACAAGTGATATAGCTGAGGAAGCCCTACTCTCTACCTTGTGTTTTTAAAGCCTCGGAATTGTAATTAAAGAAAATATTATATTGATGCAAGAAGTTTTCATGGGAAAGGTAACTTCCTTGCCCTCATACACTATAGAGGACAGCAAGAACATGTTGGACATAAAGACTGAGGATTCTATTTCATCACTGAGGTGAACAGGTCTATCTTAGCTGGGTAAAGTGCATTACAAAGACAAATGTTGTCCAAAAGGAGTCTGAGTAGCTACTAAATACTGTGTAATGCATTAAGTTTCATCTCAGACTCCCAGTGTAGTCCATAGGGGAGGACAGCATCTTCCACATGTTGTGATTTTTCCCTTCTTTGCAGAACAGTGATGTAGTAGTATCTGTCTGATGAACTTTAAGCCTTGAAAAGGTAATTAGCTGGCCTGAATCTTCTGGTCCTGATCAGTTCTTCAAACCTTGGCAGTAGTGTGGCCAGTTTTTTGTCACCAAGTGGTTAGAATGTCAATATACACACCATGTAACTTGGGAAACAACGAGGCCCTGAAGATCTGGGAAAAGATCACTGGTAGAACACAACAAGGGTCCTTCTGGAGTCTTACTCCTCCACAGCAGGACAGAGGAGAGCCATCTGCACAGAATGGCCTGCTGCTGGATGACACAGCCATGCCTGTGAGTTACACTTCAGTCAAGATCCACAGGCTGGTCAGGTCTGTCCCACAGGATACTATAATGGAGTTTTACCAGTTCAGAGATCTCCTCATTTCCAGCCTGGAAGAATTGTCCCAGATAACTTCAGCAAAAACAAATAAATAAAGACCGTGTCTTTTTTCCTTTTTTTTTTGTTTTCCTTTCTATTGCTGAAATCATGCAAGAAAGGTCGGGCTAGAAATGAACTGCTTTGAACTGTACAGATATAATGACTTGTATGTCTGTAAGATAGCAGGGACAGAAAGGGAGTTAGAGAGTGGAAAAAAATGATATAAAACATATAAAGCTAATAATTGCTCATTAAAATCAAAGTTTATAACAATAATGTACTTCCTAAAATCCCTTATGATTTTCTTCTATAGCTTCTAAGTACGTTTCAGTACCTGCTGGACTAGGCATGATGGGTGTTCCTGGTGGCCCTCCACCTCCTGGAGGACCCTAGAGAGAGTAGAAAATGTCAGAATGAAATGAAAAAACACCACAGAAAAAAAAAATGAACACAGCACAAATGAAAACGAAGTATAAATGTCCCAAGTTGCTCTGATAAAAACACACACATTTTCTGATAAGCTAGCAGAACAGTGGCTAAGAGACTGAGACAACACAATTGCTCAGCAAGTTCTGGCATAAACCTATGTACACAGGTATATTGACACAAGAATATCTGTTAGTCAGTGACTGTATCACAACATGAGTCAGACAAAAGAAATAAACTGGATCAGGGCCTGAAGCTGTTATATTAAATTCCATCAACTGATTTTGCTACCACTGTTTTCTAATTGGCTTTTCTATTCTGTTGTGCTTTATTTAAGAGTAGCTGGTGTTCACTAAGCACAAAGTGAAGGGTGTCTTATGAGAAGTGAGGAAGGTAGCCACCTTAAGAAAGGGTTTCTTTGAGACAGTATCTCAGTGCCTTAGCCAACTTAATTCAGCCTGTATAATATTCTACATTTTTGAAAAATAGCATCTCTATACACAGTTCCTTCTCAAACTAATGACAAATGGACAAAAAAGAGTCAGTATACTAGCGGCTGCATAAGTTTGGGTACAGTTGTATCACTTGTCTAGACTGCTAAATCATAGATTACAAACAGCAACAAAACGCAAAACAAGCAAGGAATATTACTTCCTCAGTTTCAGATATTCCTGTGTTACAGTTTTTACGAATAAGTGCCGTACACCGACATGTCTGGTTGCTGAACATGCTTTTAAAGTTTATTTAGAAACAACTTCACTATTTTTATTATAAATACCTTAATCGTTTACTAAGCACAGAACTATAGCTTCTTGCTTATATTTGCAGACTCACTAGCGTTTTTAAGCAACATGAAGAACTAGCAACTCAGTTTTATAAAAATGTCAATGTCAATAAAATGTCAATAAATATAAATTGCTCCTCCTCTGCATAACAAAAAACACACAGGTTGGGAACAACAGCTGATTATTTTCAGTGCTATATGAATGTTATTATATTTTATCTCTTTTATTGTATTTTAAAACAGCAGACAGAGTGCTCCAAGCAGCAGCAGATTTTTCAAGTAACACTGACTACACAGGTTTGGCTGTTCCCATTTGCTTACAAGGACCATTCCTGGGATTTGCTATAAATCACTGAGATACTTTGGATAGAAGCAACAAAGTTTTGGATTTAAAACAATAGGCTCTTTCTCTCAGTGATCTACTAAAACTAACATTTCTTACAAAACACATAGCAATGACGCACTAGTGTACAATGCTTTCATGCAATCAAAATCAGTAATGTAGCAGCCTCTGTTCCATTCCTGCCTCTGTTCATTCAAGCAAAATACTTATCACATCAGAAGCAAGCCTCTCTATCTGCTAGTAAGTGATTAACTCACAGTTAATTGTTAATGAAATAGAAACTTTGAATACTAAACTCAGAAACTCTATGATTTTAGTTTTATATTATTTTTTCAGCCATGGTATAAAGAGGTGTAGAAACCACTAACTGGTCATTTATTAGAATAGTAACCCACATTCACTGTTAATAATTGCATCTAATATAAGTTTGGTGTTTACCCTCAGTGTGTATATATATCTGTCTTTTAGAAAAGCCTCCTAATGATTTTCCTACTAATGATTTTCACCCTCAGAATATATTTTTATATATTGAAATTATTTCTCAAAAAGCTGTATGGTAAAATAGACAAAATAAGCTCCCAAAGTAAGTAGTTCCACAACATGAGCCCTTTGGCTAAAAAACCGCCTTAAGAGCTCTCCAGCTCACTCCAGCCCTCAGGATTGCTACTGTTCTGTTCTGGCAAGCTCCTGCCCCCGAGCTTTGTTTATTTAACTGTCTGTATGGCTGACCATCGTGTCATTTTCCAAATTGCAGAGAGCCTCTCTGAAGCAAGACTACTTCTCTCAGGGTCAGACAAAACATACAGCGTGCAAGCATTCATGTTGGCAAAAACTTTCAACCCTTGGCACACCTCATCTGCTCCACCACTGTACTCTGCAAGAGGCAGTCTCTGCTCTAATTGGATCTTCATGAGTGGGAGTCCCTCAACCTTTTCTGGCTCAATCTCACGGCTTTACGAAGGATCTAATTCTCCAAATGCTTACATCAACTTCAGTTGTTCTGAATGAAGAGGAGCATTCATCCTAGGAACATCCTAGGACTGATCAACTTCAGCAGTTGGGGGACAAAGTGGGGACAAAGAATTAGGCAGCAACCCCTCCCATGGGCACAGCTGGAGTTCACAGAGCGCATCTACTCAGAGGCTCAGGCATTTTTTTCCAGTACTTTAATTTTTTCTGTGTCTCCTTCTTGCACCTTCACATATACTGTAATTTCTCTTTAATATTGCAAGTTAGAGATAGCAAACCACCATCAGTCTCATCACTGTCACATGAGTGAAGTAAAATCACCTCATTATGCTTATTCCTCTTCTGCTACTTATACACTGAAATATGGTGATGTCTTTTTTTGTCAGTCACTTATCCCAGCTGACCTCTGCCTTAATATACGTACAACAGAGTCCTTCAGTACAATGTCTGTTTTACTTAGTTTTACCTCTTTAAAATGAATTTCTTTACCATTTCCTTTTCTAGTTTCTCAAGACTTCAGATATTTCAAAGACTAAAATATGAAGTCCAGTGCACCATTTCCAAGATCTGCAACAATAAGTGATCACTAGTATCTAGGGCAAAAACAGCAAAAACAGCCTTCCCAATAGAGAGAACTCCCTGAAGTCGATTAAAAGAATTTGCTTGGACATCAGCAGATTTAGACTGTGTAAATCAGGCAAATGAGCCCTAGAATTATGGATACTTATCGGAAATTTAATCTTTTCAGCAGCTAATTGTTTAAATAAAGGACAAAATAAATTGTTTTTAGCAAGCTCATCCTTGAGCTCATCTTTCAAGCATTATCTCTGAAGGATCATCTCTCTCATGAAGAAATAAAGAGAAACCTACATGTAGCAGAAATAGGTTTAAAAACCACTGGTATATTGTCCTCGTGGTGAAAGACTTCATATTTCCATGTTCTGAAGCAGATTCATGTTTTTGTTGACTCAAGCTAAAACATGGCAGTTATCTGACCTTCAGAATATGAAAAATCAAAAGAGAATATAGACTGTCCAGAAAACTGGAATCCAACAGCTTGCAAACAAGAATGACAAATGGCAAATGGCTACAGAGAGGAGACAAAATTCTCCCCCCATTACACCACGATTTCAATACTAAATGTGATATAATACATGAAACAATATGCCTTAGAAGAGTAAAAGGGAAGTACAGATACCCAAGTACAACAATAACAACAGCAATTAAATCTCTAAAGGGTAAACAAAGTTAATCTCTTGGGATACAAACAAATATGAGCAGCACGTACTCCAACAAAGACTTTTGTTGATAGGCAAAATGCTTTTGTGAAGTTCCAGAGAGATGGTTAGCATTCTGTGTTCCATGGAATAACAGATCAATGCTGGGCACAATGACAGTGTTTTAACTATTTCATTCTAAAGTATGGACTAGGAAAAAGAAAGGCCACTGACTAATCCATAATAAACTAAGACAATCTCTGTGAAAGAAAGATATAATAGACTAGAGAAAAAAGATTTTCCAAGTCTCCGGGAGGTAATTATGAGAATAAAGTTTACATTAAAATGTTAGCTAGTATCACCCACTTATATATTTCTTTGGGAAGATAAAAGTTTGCACTCATTCTTCAAATGCTTTTTTTTTTTTTTCCTTCAAGAAGGAATTCATACACGATATTATGTTTCCAATATAGCTGGGTTTTTCAGCCTTATTATATAAGACAATATATTGTATTGGTTGTTATAAACATGTTGACATAAAACAGCACACAGATTCATTTTGACCAGCCTGATAATGATTCTAGCAATAAACATCAACATATGCACCAAAGATGGCAGACAAAATACTAAGTGTTGATCAGATGTTCAGCACTCAGCCAATACCCCAAGGTTCTTCTTAACATCTGGCCTGTTATTCCTTTGCCTGAATAAAATGTAATATCTATTCTAATAAGTAAACACATACAGTTGTACTTACTACATAATTCCCAGGAGATGCTGAAGAATAAGGTATCTATAACATCAACAGAAACAAAACAGTAGGTTCTTCTGCAGTGACACGAAGTTCATGCCAATATTTATGAAGAGTTACAGGTTAATGCATTTTTGTTTGTTTTCAACACATAGTGAAAAATAATGGAAACATATTGTTGTCTTCAAACATAAACACCCTTTCAACAACTTGTCATTTTATGCATGTTCATGTCTAAAATTTGCAGTGCAGACATAACCTAGATTTCATATCAAATACTTCCATTTAAAGTTACTGTGTCCTCGTGGCCACTCTAATGAAAACAATACAAATAATTCATTCATTTAAATGTATGCAAACTGGGGTTTGCTGTCTGAGACACATTGAATTTCTATGTTCTCACATGCACTTAAGCTTGATTAAAACCTGGACCACAAGAGGAAAGAGACTCTTGTTTTGTTCAGCCTAGAAGCTACTCATTTTATTTCTCAGCATTATCCTTTCTTCTTTCTTTTTGAAGGACAGTGTCCTAATTTCATGTAAAATTCAACTACGGTATTTGTTACATAGGATATCTTCAGAAATCCAGTTGGCTATGAATAACCCTATTTTCTTCTTTATGCAACGCTCTTTTCAATGATTCACTCTTAAGGAACATGGAGCAATGACATTATAGGAGGATGAGGTAAGAAGAAACTGAATTGACAAAAGATACATGATTTTGTAGAATAAGCATCTTACAATGAGTGTTAATAACTTATAATTCAACTCATTTTGCATATATTATTACACATATTTATTACTGAACTTCTCTATTAATTTTGTAGAGAAAATATTTCAACCACCTGTTGAAAAATACCCCATTTTAGTTGAGTCCATGCAAAAGGAAACTGAGGAAGAGTTTCAGCGCTTTCTTTCTGCAATTGTCTTTCATTATAGTTACAAATTCAAATCTGAGAACAGAAAGAATCAGTCCATTCTGCTAAACAAGATTTACCTTATCCCACTGCAAGTGCTGAAAAGGAATATATTTTTACACTAATGATATACGACTGCTGAATGAAAATGAAAACTCTGCCTTTGTGTTTTCTGAGGAAACAGCAGACACTGTTGCTCACATGGGATACCTTACTGACCTCCTCTTCCTTCAAACTGCTATAAGACTACCTCATTTTGTAGTTTTTGCAACAAAATTCAATAGAGTGTACTCCTTGTTACAAAAAGCTTATTAAAAATGGTTGATTTCTGCTATTTGACATTCCCCAGTTAACAGGAGCAAACGTGCTTTTGTTACATGAAATACATGAGCACATATTAAGCTCTATCTGCCCAAGTTTTAATTTCTGTAGAGCCTGCAAGCCAGATAGTTTTGCCTTAACTCTTCCTACTTGCACTAAAGGAAGTGAAAATGTATTTTAAACATCCTCCATGGTAGCATTCATCTTCAGGAGGGTCTGTAACTGATATAGAGATGTAGAGCTGCTGTGTGATCATGAAAAGAGCTAGATATTCACAGGTCACTGAGTTCTCTGTTAAGATATGCTCATCACTGTACCTAATCTGCAATAGGATTAGCAGAAAAAAACAGAACGTATGCGCAGCGCTTTAATTGGTGAATTAAGCAGATTGTGTTTTTTCTTCCTGGAGTACTGATGAGAAATAATTCCCTGAATGTAAAGTGATATTTAATATATTTAAATATTTACTTACGGAATTGGCATTAGTTGGATTTGGCCAAGGTCTACCACCCCCTGGGCCCCTGTAATAGAAAATGAAAGATGAGACACAGAACAATTCCCTTTCCTAGACCCATTTTGAGAAGGCTAATATTTCACAGTAACTTATTATCAGAATAAATCATGAGATGGCTTTTTTCAAATTACATTACAGTGCGATCATCAACCACACCAAGTTACACTGTTGCAGCAAAGCTCGCATTGTTGCACAACCTTCTTCACTTTATCAGTTTATGAGCTGATGAAAGATCACTTATGACTACTGTCCTGTCATTTACAATTCAGACACCTTGGGTCCTAACTCATTCTGTGCACACGTGCTTTTCAGGACACTACTGGTAGCACACCCTTTGCCTAGCACTTTTATTAACGTTTTTATGTTTGTAGGAAGTATCACACATTCCACAATAATCTTGCTACTATAATGACCAAAGCAGGAAAGTACTGAAATGTAAGTGCAATCTCAATCATCAGAACTATACTCTTGATAATGTAATGAAGTACCTCCCTGAAAAACTGTGGATACATGTATGTATTGAGTATTGCTCTAGAATTCTGCATGTATAATACAGTTTCATTAGCAGTAGTGCTCTCCTTAAAAAAGTTTTGGCAACAAATACATTCTACAAAAAGAAGCCAGAGAAAATTAGCTGCTCTAATATGTGTCTGAGAAGCATACATAGTACATATCTATATCATAATATAAAATAGGTGTATATATTTATTAAAAAATGAAAGCTTGCCATTTTATACATACAATTTAAACATATCTAAATAAGCACCTACAAATACATTGCTACTTTACTAAGGATACATTATCTCCACAGAAGTATCAGAAACATAAAATTTGTCATAAACCAGGCAAAATGGAAATTTCAGACTTCTCAGACATTCTTGTTGTGCTTGGCTCAAGCAGCATATTTATGATTAAGTAACAGCTTCCTAGCAGGAGGTACAAGAGTGCAACAGGCCAAAGAAGTCTTTGATAAAGCTCATTCAGACTAAACATCAAGCTGATGCTAACAGTAGGGTGGAATGGAAAAAGGAAAAAGGAACACTTTCCAGACAGAGCACCTTTTTTCTCACAACTCTTGCTGTTCTTTTGACTTTCTTATTCTTAGCTGAGATCAGAGAAATGCTTTGGTGGATAGACATCGTCTTGAGGGTACTAAACCATAGACCTGAGTCATCTTGAGGAAACTAAACCATATGGGAGGCAAAATCTCTGTGTTTACTGTCATAATGTATGAAAAAAAAATCATAATTATCCCTGGAAACATTAAGAATTCCTCGTTATTTATAAATAAGACAAAATCACTATTTGAAGGCCCTGACAATTGAAAGGCAGAGTAGATGACAAAGCCTTTGCATTTAAAATGGCATTTTGGCCTCATTAGCTTTAGAAAAGGGACATTAGCTACCACAGCTTATGAGACTTGGGAGAATTGTTCAAATAGAGAGAGAAAAGTAAATTTTATAAATGAGTTTGGGAAGTATTCTATTTTAAAGTTTTACAAAACTAAAAACTATTAAGTAGATACGTTGCCTGAGGGATTTAATATAAAATTTATTTTTTATTGCATTGTTGGCAAGACCATCAGAACGAAATTACCTCAAACAACCAACAGAAATAAATCAAGTGAAAATTAAAAGAATCACTCCATTTAGAGCTGCTGACATTTTCAGGTGGTTGGAAAACAGAAATGTAGGAGAGGGTCTTCTTGCTGAAACATTCCCCCCACCAAAGAGGAAGATATTTTTAAATGGTCCTTCCATAAAAGGTATAACTCCACCACCCCAGCAGCTCTCCCTAGTCACCTTGTGCAGCACATTCACAAAGGCTTTCAGCAATGGCCTGCATCCGCCTTCTAGCCAGGAAATGGACTCACTGCCTCAAGCAAGCAATGTCCAATACTAGTGAACTTTATAGACACAATACTCAGGTCAAATATTTAGCAATTTCTCCTCTGCTAATAACTACACCGGAAATATTAGATGTTCTGCTTTTGTTTTTCATTTTTTCTTTTCTGAAATGTCACATGCTGTGTGTGGTTCATTGGCACAACTCTTTATGAGAAACCAGCAGCATTCGGAACAGCACCAGAAGTCTGTGCTCACCATAAGACCCTGCACGTGTTTTGTGTAACACAAGAACACCCTGTGAAAAACATCAAATGGAAGGCAGCCGTGATGATACTGCTGGTTACTGCAAAGTGTAAAGATATGAAAAAGCTGGCTCGGGTACATGGTTGGGTTAGCCACGGCAACAGGGAAGTTCAGGTGGGCTTTATGAGGAAACTGGGAAACCAGATCCTCTCCATGTCACAGTATCTCTGGTGAGTGCATAAATTTTAAGCTAAGCCCACATTAATGCCTGTGCTATTCTGCAGGCTGCACTGCTGCTGCTTCCAGAGAGGAAACTCACCTTTCATCTACAAAGCTGTTGGAATTTGCAAATTTACTGGAAGTCATGGACAGCTCTAAGTATAGACTTAGAAAACACTGTAACAGATTCTGCTTGAAAGCCATATGTTTTATACAGAGCATAATGCTGTTAGCTTATGAAACACATAAAAAGGCTACCTGGATTTTTTTTTTTCCTGAAGGAATGCAAGCTTTTTTTTTTTTTCTTGCTTTTTTTTTTTCTTTTTTTCTCTTTTCAAAATGTTTTCTTTCAAAGTTAGATAATTATTAATGTTCCACTTCCAAAATAAGAGTAACTTACGAGGTATCCGCTGCTATCACTAATTACAGCTGCAATCTATTCTTAAGGTTAATCTCGTATCCTTGATCATAAAGTTTCATATTTAAGTTTCCTAACAGGAAAATGCATTCCATCAAGAATTAAACCTCTAGATGCAAGTTTGGGAACTGCAGTTAAAAAATAAAATCACATTTTTTTTCTTTTCAGGCATGACTGAGATATTCTTGGCACTTGAACAGCACTGCAGGTCACACCAACCATTAAAAAGTGCCAGAAAAATGTAACAGTGCTCCCTGAAATTTGCCATTTTGGTCCTAAAGAGAGCATTTTTTCCACAAAGGAAAAAAATATTACTAAAAATGGCTCCACTGATTTTCAGCCTAAAACCTTACAGCTAAAATAAAATTATTTTGAAAAAGACATAGGATATGTATCAGCTGCTTCAAGTAATCTAATATGCATTAGCTATGATGAAGCAAGGAATTATTTAGCAATGCTACATTTAAGGAGTATATGCTCACGGACTGAAATACCGTCTATGAGCTCTCAGGCTGGTTGCTGCTGCTTTTGACAATAAAGAACACTTTCTCATCGATAGAAATGTAAAATTATATTTGGCAGATATTCTGCTCTTAGCCAGAGCTGCTTCCTTTGAAGCTTTCCCAGGAGAAAAAGCTGGATTTTAAAATGGCATCTGCTTTTGTAGAATGCATGCTTTTATATTTTAACACTGCCAGAAATCAAAAAACATTGAATACAACAGTGCAGAATTTTAATGTACGATATGGCTATGTGAAGACACATGTAAGTTAACATAAGGCAATAGTTTTATATATAGCTATCCTCTTCCCTAGAAATGTAAGTAGATGAGATGATTTACACTGTTCTTCCTTAGTGCTGTGCCTTAGGTAATAGAGATGTGTAAGGAGTAAAACAGAATGAGCTCAACACACGTGCTGCTGCCTGCAGGTCATCTGCAGATTCTCTATCTGGTTCTGAACTAGACTGGACATGACAAGTCTTTACTGTGGCTGCAGGGTAATGGCAAACCTGACAGCAGCAACTTTACAGTAAGAAATGAACATGGTCTCTTGGAAATACCGTTAAAAGAAGCCCACACCACAGTAATGTCTCTGATCTTTATATCAGTGTACGTCAATCCAGCTGATGACCAAAAAGTGTAATTGGTTTGATAGTAAAAAAAAGAAACATTTATGTAGTAAAACATGCATTAATGAAACTCCAGAGGTCTCCGATTCAGCATGTGACATATTTCAATATATACTAGAGCATAACACTCATGTACAAGCACTCTGGACTCTCTTATGCCTACAGCATGCATTATAATAAGCAAATGGACAGCAGGTTGTCTTGTACAAAACCAAAGTGCTCTGTCCCACTTCCAGAAAGAAATGTAGAGGAGTGTCGTAAATGCATGACAAGTCAAAGAGACAGTTATGGTTATGTGCTTCATGACTGTTGTTTTACACTGTGCTCTTCTCAGAGTATCAAGCAAAGTTCTCCAATTTGTGGTATCCAATTCAGTGGGACAGACAAATTCAAAAGTAAATTCATTCCTCACATTTCTGATTTAAAAGAACGTGACCTACATACGTTTACTGACTTGACACAAAATGAAACTTGCTTATGAAATGTTGCGATATGGAAATGTCAGTATTTCAACCCATAACCATCTTCTCCTAGGAAGGGAAAGACAAGGAATTCCTTTTGTCATCCAGAATCCTGTTTATTTTTCTTAGGTAAACTTTTGTTTACGTGGATAAGTGTTGTTAAAACGCTTTATCTGTCCTCAATTTTACTTCTAGAACATTTAATTTTAAGAAGTTACATTTTCTTTTCATAAAAATCTCTCTCTCTTGTGCTTATACTCTCACTGAATTTCGTTGATTGCCTACCCTTGGAAGGTTCCTATAATTGCCTGGACTCTAATATATCATGCATATGACAGAGTAATACTTAACTTCAAAATTTATTTTATTTGCTTCAAGAAGTCAAAGTATGTCTGGAGATCTGAAGAAATTAGGGGCAAGATGGATTAAATACTTTTTCTTAATGGTATTATTTATTTCAATAACTCTTTTTCAAATGTGGAACTTCTCACTTTTAATGCAAATTGCCATCTTTCTTTCATTTTTGCCTCCCCCCAAAAAAGAAGAAGAAATAGGAACCTAAGATGTAACAAACATATGTCCTGACTGTGTTCTCAGCATCCATCTGCTGGAAATTCATTCTTGGAAGACAAAGGTGTAAAAGGAATAACAAAATAAATTACCCTCGGTTTGCACTGTTAAATCACTTTTGTGTCTTCACACACTGACTGCCATGCTGCCTTCTGCAACTACTCCAGGGATGGCAAAGTGCTGGTTACGAGAGCATGTAGTATCTTAAGTAGAAGCAGGTCCAAGATAAAAGAATGATCATGCAGTTTCTTGTCTGTATTCTCTTAGTAGTAATTAAAATAGCCTCTTAAAAGTTTTGTATCTCGTATGAAATAAATCTAAATAAAACAAAGAGCATCTTACTTTTTTCAGGCTTACTGATTATTCAAACAACTCCATACAAGCAGATTTATGTGAAGTGCAGAAGATTCCTCACTTTGAGTCACTTGCTCTGTTAAAATCCATAGTTTAAATCTAGTTCACTTAAGAAACAGTAATTTTACATATGAAATTGTTCTACATGCTTAAGAAGGGGAGCTGGCTACAGGTGTAAAATGAATAATCCACTTCAAAGACAAACTCAATGCCTAGAATAATTCAGTATAGCTCAACAGAACTCAGCTGACATCAGTTTTTACTAAATAGGAATCCAGCCTCAGAAGAACATAGAAATACTGGAAAACTTGCACTCATATCTGTAAATCTGTTCCATCTGTTAAGAGTGAAAATAAACGTAGCCATGGAAATAAAAGCAGAAACAGAGAATCATCCACACTTATTTCAAAAAGTTGTTTTGTTGTGGTTTGTTTTTTTTTTTAATGAAGAGGGTTTGTTTTTTGGTTTTTGTTTTTTTTTTGCTAAAATTATGCATTATTTTGCAGAAAAGAATCGTACCAATCTTTACCAAAAGAAAAGTAAAAACACAAAAGATTATAATGCACACAAGGACATATTGGTGGCTCTACTGACAAAATATTCTCGGTATTTTTACTTTGGCCTGTGAAAGAAACTCATTATTTGTACAGACCTGAAGGGACAGCAAATGAGCCTGAAAAAGATGCATGCAGAACAAGGAAGCCGCTGTTGGTTTTTGTAATTGCAGTTATTAGACATCAAAGCATGTTACTTATCAAAGCATGTTCTCCCTTAACTTATGTAATCCAAATGTCACTTCTACAACGAAATAATGATTTTTCTAAACATTATAAGGTTTATCATTGTGCTTACATGTTCATTCCAGGCATCCCCGGGCCACCTAAAGCATTCAGTGGGGGTCTCATTGCACCTCCATAGTTCTGCAATGATAACCAAGGGTCAGACTACCACAAAACAAAAAAACAAAACCAAAGAGGAGGGGGAAAGAAAGGACAGCAGGTTAATGATATCCCTATATAACTGCTGACTGGATAGGCCAATGCAATTCATTCTTTCAGGAGTTTCCATTGTTGACTTAAAAAAATAATATTGTTATCCCCAAGGACAAAGAATTACGTGTACTATTCAAATAGAAATATACTAAGAATACTTAAAATTGTTACAAGAGGAATTATTTACATATAGAGAAGTCAAGTCAATGGCCAGAGGAGCAACTTTTATAACATATTCAGCTTTCAAACCAAGGAAGCTCATTCAAAATTAGAAACCTGGACATAGATTCTGAGATTTCTACGTTAGAGAATTTAAATAAAATTTCTTTTGTGACATTTTGTTAGGGTATCAATAAATTCTGGTAAGAAATTACACCATATGATATCACTTCACAATAACATACAGCATAACCATCTCATTTCTGTTCAAATCAATCAATTCAAAATGTGAGCAAGAAAAAAATTACTTAATATGATAATGAATGTCATAGCAATGCCAAAAAATGAATTGTCTAATGCCTATGAAATCAGAGCTATGCTGCGATAACATGACAAAAGCCTAACAACTTTACTGTTTTATATGAAAAACTAAACTGTACCTATTTTAATTCAGATGAATACAAGCAGAACAGTCTATCATCACAGCTCACATTCCTAATACACTCTGTGGTCTGTGTTGATTTTTCTTATTTTTTTTCTAACTTTTTTTTTTTCTGATATTGCAAAGGAATGGAAAATATAATATTCTCTAAAATGAGCAGTATTGACTTAAAACATACTGGTTCTGCATTTCAGAAGGTAGAGAGACAAGCAAACAATTTATTTTAAAAAATCTAAGTCGCTGTCTATTTTCCAATAATCATACTAATATGCTTTAAATTGTTGTATATTATACTAACTACAAAATCTACATAACATAGGCTTATGGGTATTCTCCATTACAGCCTAATTCACAAAGCAGGTAAACATGATGTCATGAATACATGAGAAAAATTCAACAGTATTCAAAGTATTGGTCCAGTGCGATTCACATGTTAAGTGACCTAGATATCTAGAATTGCTATAGAATTGGGAGAAGAGGTCCCATGCCCTAAACAGAAACCCCAAATGTATAATCTTCCTCACTGTTAGACACTCCTGAAAGCGTATGACAGAGAGGTTTGCAGGAATACATCCAGAGGCTGAAAACAAAGGTCATTTTCCAGATCTATTCTATGATCCAAGAGTGCCATCTGAAGATAGTACTAGCCATAGCTGCCGGACATCAATCACTACTCATTTCTTAAATTTGTGTGCAGCTGACAGATCAATTTGTGTGCGTGCTCAGGCAAAAATCAGCCAGATTAACTCAAACCTCCTGTTTAACCTAAATTAACGCAGATAATTTTGCCTGAACTACTCCTCTGTCAGAACTGTAGGGCAGGAACTGATGAGTAGTCAAAGCAGATGGTTACAGTAACATCATCAGACAGTACTAGCGGATGTAGAAGAGAACACAGGCTAACTGTAACAAAACAATGGTTCCATATCTATTTTATTTCATTTTCCCATCTTGATCTGAAGGGCCGAGCCATTCGTCCCTTTTGGGCTATCTCCCATCTCTATTTTAGTCTAGGAACCACTTGTGTAGGACAGGGTTAAAGACCATTATAGAATCCTGAGGACTGGAATACTTCTAATCAAATGTACTTCCAACTCTCATTACTGCTAATTCTAATCAAATGTACTGTTTCGTCCTAAAATAAGAGTGCTTTCATTAAGTCTACTAATACACACGTTCCTTCAGCTGCAACTATGCCCTCTGTCCTAATTTGTTCCTTACAGGTTTTGACTTAAAGTCACCACCACCACTGTTTATCTGGTAATAAACTGTTCATAAAAGGGCTCCCTAACAACAGGTGGTCAAAATGAGATAAGTGAGCCTAGACTTCTAAATATTTAAGATAATCTAATTACTTTTTATTTGAATGCATGGGAGACACATTGTAAGCTCACCAGCAACTTTGAGGGACTGGGAGTAAGTAGTCTATCACAGTGTGCACTGTGTACATTGTCCATAACCAAGGCTTGAAAAAAACTCAACCTAATTCTTTGCAGCTTTTCACAGATTCAAGCATTCGTAACACTGCTTTTGGCTTCATGTTATTTAGTTTGGAATAGTGTAGAATCACAAAACACAAAATGCTGAGATAAGCCTTTGTATATCAGCACATGAAGTGTTTCCCAGGTTTAACTGTTCTACCAGCAAGGTAGAACACAGCCTTGCACTCTAGGTACACCAGAGCCAAATTTACAGCACTGTAGCAGGAGAACTTTAAAAAGCAGGTTTGAGAGACAAAATTCAGTTTGGTTTCAGAACTGTATTCTGAGATGATTCTAAAAGCAATACACAAAGACGATCCATTTACAGAAGAAAATTATTTCCAAGTTTATAGTTGTATAGATAAACTATGTTTTCCCCATTTTACGGGGATGTTTACCAAAAGACAGAAGAATTTTACAAATGCTGCATTTTAAGAGACAGCAAAAATGAAAAAAAACTAACCACCCTTATAAAAACTGGTGTGAGATTTGCCTGCTGTGTAACTCATGGTGCTGCATAAAGTATCAGCTCAATCTAATCTGGCAGCACTGCAAAGCTTCTCTTTCTACCTCCCAAACACAAGTTGTAAATAAACTTCAATGCTACACAAGGAACAACAAATTTATTTGATAACAGTTCATTGGTTACACAACAGACATTGCATAGAACCGCATAACTGGTTTCTACCAATAGGACCCAAAAGTGTAAAGGCAGTTATGAATAGATTTGAAAGGCAAAGCTATTTAATCATTTAAAATTCAGTTTCTATTCCAAGGAACAAATAGAGAGATTATCTAAATTGAGAAGTAAAAATGGTAAGTATGAGAAGAAAATATTGGCAACGGGGTATCAAACACAACTACCTAAATTTTCCCTCACCAAGAATGTTAAGAAAACACAAAGTAACCTTTAGGATTAATCTTTCAAGTATACATCACAATTGATGTATTTGTCTATCTTAGTTAATTATTAAAATGTAATGCCAACAAATACTGGTTCTGCACTTATGAGGAAAGCATCAATATACAATTATGAATAGATCAGCACCTTGGAGAAGATGAACTCTTGCAATCCAAGATTGCTTTCCTCCTTGGGATCAAAGCTGGAGAGATGTTTATGATTGATACGTGGCAGAAAAAGAAGCATGAAGTCCTAATTTTACATTAAAGTGTCTTTGAAACTAACAAATAATCTATCTCCATAGTGGTTAAAGAAAAATCTTACCATTTTTCTTTTTGCTACAGTTTGCTTGAGTAGTATTGTAGTACTACGTAGTACTGTGAGATGAACTTTACACTCCTAGATGGCATAATATAATAGGTTGCGAGAATGAGGAAACACTTCCTTGACACTTGGACTCCTTACAAATCCTATCTTTTAAAGTATACGCTGGATGTAGCAAAAATGTAACTTTCCTGAAATAAGTGACTTAAGGAATTCCTTCTGACTTCAAATCCTTAAAGAGTGACTTTTGAATTTTAGATTTTATAAAGCTGTAAATCAGAATTAATTTTTAGAATTGATAAAATTTATTTTTAAATGGTATTGAAAGAACAACGCCTAGCACATTCTATCTTCAAACCATGCAACACTGGAATCAAAGTAATTAAGTATAAATACAGATCTGTCAATAAAAATGGGTATTTATTTGTAGAATGTACCTGTGGTCCTAAAGGAACCATTCCTCTTGGAGGAGTCATTCTCTGCATAGGTCCACCCATGTTTGGATGTCCTGGAAATAAAATTATGTAGTTTAAAAAGCTATGTGAAATACACACACACCTTCCAAATCAACTTTAATTAATCATTCTATTGGGAAGTGTTCCTGCCTATAGCAGGGTGGTTGGAACTAGGTGATCTTAAAGGTCCTTTCCAACCCAATACATTCTATGACTCCATGACTCCTTCTAAATTAACAACAACAACAAAAAAGCTACAGTAAACTTTGAAACACTGAGCAAAGGATGCCAGCTTGAGAAGATGTTACATTATATGATCCAAATATTTATTTTATTCACCTTGCTGCCGTGTTGGGTCCATCCCGCTAGGCAATAATGGCTGACTTCCTGGGACACCTCCAAGTGCCTGCAGGCATTGAAATCATATTACAAGAACATAATACACTGAAAAGTATGGTAAATAGATAACAGATAATATTTTGTTTTTAATTCCTAGATGTTTCTTCTAAGTCAAGAGTAACACACTAGAGTTAACACTCTTAAAGCATCCCAACTGAATGTCCTGAATGCCCAACTAAATGTCCTAAATGTCCAACAACCCCATCTATGGATTTGTATGGACAAACTCTTGCACTTCTTCAGAGTTATGGTAAATAATCTCCAAAACAGATCCTCATCCAATTTGCTTCTTTTCTCCAATTCTTCCTTTGCTTTAGCTCACCTATTCTTTAATGCCAAATCATTGCCTATTTCTTGGTTACATGGCAATTTATCCCAAGTTTATGTTGTTACACTTTTCCCTTTTAATAGTAATTTTAACATCTTCTCTTAAGAGGCCCCAGTGTGGACACCATGATTTCTTCTAAGAGTGAGCTGTAACTACATCAGTTGGTTTCAGCACTCAAAGGGTAAGGTAAAGCAGGGCTGTGATGTGGGAGATGGATATTTCTACCCGCCTCTCCGTTGAGGAGCACTAGCTTACTACTCGTCTACAGGAGATAACAACAGTCACAACACTTGCTCCTATAGCCTGCCTTCATGTCTGAAGAAAAAATACAGTGTTAATTCACCTCTGGTCCAAATCAAGTGTGTTTTTATTTTTATGTCCCTCTTACAGTAACTGATTCAAGATTAAGGCTAATTTCTACAATCTCTTAGCTACAGTTTAGTCAGCTAGAATAAATTTTTTATGAAAGGATCTTCGCAGCTGATCCACTAAATGTCATTTAAAATTCCAAAACAATAATACTTTTTCATTAAAACGTGTCTGGAATGAATAGTTCTTATGCTAAGAAAATAATCTACTCAGACAGCATAGGTAACTGCTTACTGAGGGAATGGATAAGCTACTGCTGATCTGAAAATACTGTAGTGGTTTTGGGTACACACAAAAGAGAATTTATCTGTAAATATTTTATAGTTTATTTCCAAGGAAGAAAGTTCAAAATTAAGATGCATATTATCACCTTAGTTTAGCACCAGATTAGAAGGTATTCTACTGTAATGTTACAGAATAAACACATCATCTGTTAAATTCTGTAAATCGTTTAAAACTGTGCTTTGCATTTACTTCCGTGGCTTCATTGTCCTAAGGACAGATGTAAGAAGACATGAAATACATAGGGAAGCATCAAATACTCCCATAAAGGAGGAACTGGTCATCTCTGCTCAAGATACCAGACAAATAAGGATGAGCTGCTGCAACATTTGACTGATACTTGGCTCATGTGGTCATTACAATTTCTTGCCAATGCACCAGAGGACTCTTCAACAACACAGAGTATGCCAGCACAGCATGGGCAATGCCAAGAGCAAATGCACTTGCAGGGCTGGATCTTGAAGGGTATGATGGAGACCTAGAAACATTCTGGGGGTACTCTGTGGCATGCAGTATTTACTAATGCTTCTCACCATGGAGCCCAGATCCAGCTCATGTACCCCAGCACAGGATTGGAAGTGCTGGGAATGCACGTTCCATGTCACACCTCCCTGTACAAAATACAAACTTTACGTTGAGGGATGTAGGTATAGGTGTGGTGGAGGTTTAACATCAGAGTAAACTCTGATAAACATCAGATAATCTATCTCTTTGTAACCCAAATGTTGGCCTTAAAGTAGTTCTTTACTTTCAGTGGTGGCCCTTAAGGTCCCTTAAAAAAGAGCAGGTGTTCTAAGAGCAGTAATTCATGAATGCAGCATAATGTAAATGAATTGCAAGAGCTGTAATTCATGAGCGTTGTCTTGCAATTCTGTGAAAATGCAGTGCACAGACAAAAATGCTTCTGAAATAAAGCTGTGGTTTGGAAGCAATTTCACAGCATTCACAACACCCAGGTTCTACCTGCCATATTTGCACAGTTCAGAAACATAGAAGCAAAAGAATAATGGATATCCAACACTGGTGTACTCCTGGCTAGGACATTACTGAAAGGTGGAAAACTCTGGAAGACATTTTGTACTGCATTACAATATACTGTTGCTAACATTTAACAAAGTACTCTGAATGCATTTCACTGCACTTGCATTGTCCTTTGATGTCCACATCAGCAATGTCACACATTTCCCTTGTGAAAAAGCAGCTGTGTTACAGATAACCAACATTTGATCTAAAGAAATCCTGAAAGCTAAAATGTCCCCAGTTCAGTAAAATTTGGTGTTCAATTTCAAGACAATATTGTGCCAATGGTCAAGAAAAGTTTGTTGACACTGTAACACACAGTTACAGAAAAGTTGAGCTCTGGTGATAACAAAGACAGTCCTGGAAGTCTAGGTTGCACAAAATGATATTCTAGCTTGCCCATCAACCTTGCTATATCTTGCAAATGACACAGTTTTTCTTAGAGCTCTGTCTCCTTCTCTCTTGACATTTCAATTGCTGACATTCACTTTCTCCTCTTCTAACTGTGCTAAGAAAATAGAAATACTATCTCCTTCCAGAACCACCTTTTCACAGATCGGCCCATAAAGGTCTCTGCTGATGAACAACAGCTCATGGCTTATTCCTGTTACACTAGCACTCATATCCTCTGGTGGAGATGAGAAAAAAAGTAGTAATCTGATGCTTTTATAAAGAGTGCTTGTAAAAGGCACAGAACATTTGACAATAACTGCTTCTCACCAATCATCTCCTGTTTACTGTGAAGTAAATACATTTCATTGTTACTGTAATACTTTACACATCCAACAGAGAAGAGGGAGTGATGCATTGTGTGTAGATTGAAGTAAAGCAATTCTAAGAGCTACCTGCAAAATGTGTTTAGGAAAGCTCAGAGAACATAACAGTGATGGAGATACACTGCCTTCAACGTGGGCAGGCAGCACAGCCTGACTGAGGTTAATATGTCCCTATCTCTACTATGTTCTCCCTCTGCAGACAGACTGAGGGCACAATAAATTTTGAGGCGTACACAGTAATTAAACAAAGGAAGGTGAGCCAGCAATGGCATGATGTGTCTATTAATGGTCAGAAAAAATGGAGTGGAGAGGGACTGAGACAGTTTGGTGTGCCAGACATTGACAGAATTCAGGACAAAGCTCCCTACACCCAGAACTGCAGCATGACCTGGATCACAACTGTGCAGGAGATATAAATTCTTACCTGGTTGGGTATTCTTAAAGGTGGCCTTGGACCTCCAGGGTACCGAGGGGACATGAAAGGCTACAAAAAAAGAAATACTGCTAAATAATTCAACTTCGATTGAAAATACCACATCGAGTCAATGGATATATGGCTTCTGCCACGCTCAGACTTCAGACATCCAGCTTAAATACTTCCACAGAGCATGCAGTTATTGCACAACCTTTAGCAGGGCTAAATAAATTTAGAGATTCTCACTGAATGTGTCTACCAAGACACATTATTTAAAGTTTATTTTACAGCTATTGTGAATGCAGAATATAAACAATTTAATGCTTTAACTGTGAAGAATAAGCCAGTTAGCTCATGTTATCACACATCTAATCTCTTCATTGCAGGAGTGTGAGAGAGAACCCTGGAACAGAAAAGCAAAATGTTCTTGGAAGAGTCAAGTGCCAAGTACCAGCATAACGATTCACAAGTAATTTCCCCTCACTTTTTCATAATAATGCAGTGAAATATCATACAAGACTTCACCTGTGAGGGCACAGATCTGTTTATGCCACAAGCTTCTACAACTTTAGTGGTCTGTGTGAACCATACTAAATCAGTGGATCAACTCCTCTCATCCCTCCACTCACAATTCCATAATCATTACAACGTTTCTTCTGTCAAAACCACAAATGCACTAATCCTGTGCTCTAAGCTTCTAGTGGCTTTTGGCTTCTTGCGTACTACTTCACATCCCAGAAATAAAGTCAGTCCCTTAAACTAAGACCATAAATAAATGATAAACAAATGGCACTACAAGCAAATACACTTAACATCTCTACTTATTCCATCTCAAAGTGTGACAGTAATCTAGAAATCTAAAAAGCAGGGAGATTAGCAGGAAAAAGGCACAAATATCTAACTAAACAGATGATGAAGAGGATCACTTTGGCAAGCAGAAGTAACTATAATTCTAGAAGAAAACGAGGAGCTAAAACTGTATGCTTTGACTGTGAAGACAGGGACAAAAATGACTGATTCCTTCCAGAGCTGGAGAAAAAGTATTTACATAAGGTGTCTTCTCAAATCTTCCAATAATACACTAGCTTATTCTCTCCTATGCATAAATTGTCAGGCACTTGAAAAGCAAAAACTTTCTTTCATAACAAGAGCTTGTTTCTGTTCATGACCCAGCCTAGTAGTCATCAGAGAGAAAGAGGGATGAAAGACAGAAGTCGCATGGCACAACCCAGGAGGAATTTCTTCTGACAAATGAGTTACTGAACAAACTCAGTCCTAGGGGTCTCTTGGATGAGAAACTAATACACCTAAACAGGAATTATCTAGTCAGCTTTAGCTAATGACCAGATGCAGGTCACAGAAACCCCGTGTACAACATCATTTCACGAATGAATGGCATGTTTGAGCTTTCATCAGCTGTGATGTGTTATAAAATACAATGCCAGTGATCATCACTATCACTAATGAATGCAATAATAGTAGCAAGACTAGCAGAATAGTTGTAATTGCTAATAATTAGCAATGGTATTTTTCCTATGACCTGTAGGAAAAAAGTCAACTGAACCTTTAATGTTGGGATCAGATGAAAATTCTAATAACCTTCTACACAAACAGGCTTGAAATAGACACCAGAAAGTGATTTTAAATACAGATAGTTTACTGATTGGAGAAGAAAGCTTAAATGACAGTTGTGAAAAGTTTGCATTAATAAAAAAGACACTTGAAATGTGCCAAAGAAAAGGAAGGTTTCTTTGTGCACTCTATCTGTTGGTGAGATTCTACAATGGGAAAAAAAAAAACAGAAAAAACAGCTCTGCTTGTAGTGAAGGTTGTAAACACAAAGATGCTTGAAAAACAGAAAGTGTGTGATGAAATTAGAATTTCAACAATTTGCTTACAGGTGAACCAATTGCATTCTGTGGCATGAAGCAATTGTAGTGACTGTGTCACATTTGGCTCACTCTGTATATTCAGAGAATGATATTTCATTTACAGTTTATTAATATTTGTAAAATGGAGATCAGGAACATCTCGCACGTCAACCATACAATGCAAAATCACATGATCAATATTAGTGCACAATAACGTATTTGTTAATCACAGAACACCTTCTCTCTTCCAGATTTCCTTTAAGGCAGGAGGGACATCTGCTTGTCCCCTCTCTTACCAACAGGTTTACTTTCCTGTTCACTGTATACAAATATCTAAAAAATCATTTTTTGTATAGAACCTAAATTTTATAACGTGCTAAAACAGATATTAAGTCAAAACTTTACTTTGCACAACGGGACTCACACTGTCACTAATGCATGATAATTAGAATCCTCATACTTTGGTTTGCTGCATCCCTAAGGTCAGTAGCTGTTTCAGATATTTCAGATACTTGAGTTAGTCTGCATACATAAGTCTCAAGTCTATTTAATAAAAATCACACAGATTACACGTAAGATTTTTCTCTGAAATAATATAATGAATACCCATAGGAGCCTCTTTGATACAACTCTGTCTTATAAGAAGTTTTATTTGCTGCAAATATTAATGCATGTATGTATTTCTCTTAAGTATATTTGTGGAAATGTTTAAACCTTCTTCCATTCTTTAAGTATCTGAATCTAAGAAGAGCAATGAAATTTCAGACAATTTTTATAATCCTTGATTTTTCATGGATATGAACACTGTACACAAAGAACATTATATTCCATGGACACAGAAATAAATAAACAACTGGTAAGTACAAATAATATTTTGGTGAATGTAAGTGCCAAAGAAGTATCACGTAAGATTGCAGAAAATGGTGAAATATTAATGTCAAAGACAATTCTAAAATATCTTACACTGTTTCAGATGAGCATTTAGTATTGAAAACTACCAGAAAAATTATAAAATTCACCAAAAGAAAAAATAAACTAATTTTTGTATTAGTTGTTAACCTTTGTCTTCTCCATAATTAATGTTACGTTTGCTAATACAGAGTTCTACCAAGACATATCAAGACATGAAAGAAATTCTGCCAAATGCTTTATGGAAAAATAATTAAATAGCTATTCACTACATTAGGAGCAAATTTTTTTAAGTCTGACACACATCACTAAGACATTCTGAAAGACAAGAAATCAAGCAGCAGGCATTTTTGGTCTTATGTAGTGTTTTGCTACATTTTTTGTAATTAGGAGAAACAGTTGACATTTAGTCTCTTATCTTGTTTTATTCTATTGTTCAGACATGCTGACCATGGTTTATGGAGAAACAACACCGGACTTCGTTTCTCAAAGTTAGCAGCATTCTCTTTCTTTGCCAGCTCTTTGATTCTCTTCCCTCAAAGATGTTGCAGCATATATATCCATATATATAGGTAATGAGCCCAATGCACGTGCACTAATTTGAAAACAGTGACCACAGATTTAAATTGGTCAATGTGATGCTTGTCTTTTGAAGACAAATACAACTTACATTGCACTAGCTTTAGCTTCTTTGGCTTCCTACCTGATGGTAGGAAGGGCCAAAAGACATTACCTCCTGGAGCCCTCCCTATGCAGAAGGATGCAGAAACATGAGGAATCTCACAGCCAGATCTTATGTAATATAAGAAAAACCTTGAGCAGTGTATTAGAACATATAACCTCTTAAGAAGCTGATCTGCCTGTGGAAAAAGGATATTACTAGAGTGGTTCAATTCAACAGTAATTTTCAGTCTCTGGAATGGCTCGATTGTTTCCAGTAACTAGTGCAGCCTTCAAGTCGCTTGAATCCACAACAGAGACATTACACTGAGTGCAAGGAGGTACAAACAATGCCTTCACACATTACCCAAAGCTACAATTAACTTCTCAAACAGTTCAGGAACTGGCACACAACTTCAGCAATGTACTAAGAAAAGCAACAACAACAAAAACAGCCCAACCCAACCCAAAAGACTATGAAGAAAATAAAATACTAGGCAGGTATGTCTGATCTAAGCCACAGCTGAGAAGACAGCCCTTGACCGAGGTGCCACCAGCATTTGGAGATGCATCACACAAGTTACAACAATACCAGAAGCGTAAGGCAAATGTTTTTAGAAATCCGCTTACTGAACACATCTGCAAACACCAGTATATTGTAACTACTGCATTCAGATATAAAATTTATTAACTTGGTATCACAATATCATTTTGCAGGCTATTGTCACGTAACTGAGATGAAAGGCATAGAAAAAGAAAATGCTACTAAACTGAGTGAAAACAAAATGTGATAGGAGAAACTTTTCATTCAATCACCACAGGACGTACATTCATCAACTTAAAGAAATGTTAAAAAAGGAGAGAATAAAATCAAGCCGTGTATTTAATAACATTTTTTAACTTGAGTGTACGTAAGTGTATATGAATGTACAATGTAAAGATCTTGTAAAACACCAGGGGATAAACAGATAATAGATGTCTAGCAGGGAAGTTAACTGATGTTGAAGCTTCAGTCAGTAGTTCTCATGGTCCACATTCTTGCTCTGATATTTGGGAAAAACGATTTCATAAAAAAATATCCACAGGGAAGCTGATTACATAAGAGCAAAGAAGCTAGCATGTTTCTGTGCTAGTTATACAATTTTCACTCTTGTTTTTTTTCATTGTTTAGGTGACTTTACAATATGATGCACTTCAGTTTACTTGTACCTAAGACTAGTGGAATAAACAAAGTTAAAAGATTAAACCTCAATAAGCATCACAGGTTTCAATAAATTTACTTTTCTTTAAATTTACCTCCCTTCCCAGCATGGCTAAACTATCAACAACTGTGTACGGTTTCACATGAACTACAAATTACTCAAGGATCCACATTCAAATAACCTCAATATTGCTTATATTTCAGTTCCCATTTCTTGCTTAATGAGGTTGAATGTACTGTATGTATTATAATAACTGTATTCCAATATTACATGATATCCCATACCTTGTAATACTGCATAGTACAGTTTTGTGTGACAAACAAATGTACACAAGGAAAAACAAGTAAGTGCAGTTTGAAAAGAATTACAGCAGTTGCTAGGCATGAGCAATCACAGAATCACAGAGTCACAGAATCGTAGGGGTTGGAAGGGACCTCCAGAGATCACTGAGTCCAACCCCCTGCCAAAGCAGGTTCCCTACACCAGGTCGCACAAGTAGGCGTTCAGGCGGGTCTTGAATATCTCCAGAGAAGGAGACTCCACAACCTCCCTGGGCAGCCTGTTCCAGTGCTCCGTCACCC
>JAOWBP010004700.1:49117333-49171158 GCA_028571105.1 Tragopan temminckii | reverse complement strand
TCCACAACCTCTCTGGGCAGCCTGTTCCAGCACCTCACCACTCTCTCTGTAAAGAACTTCCCTCTGACATCCAACCTGCATCTTCCCTCCCTCAACTTAAAACCATTTCCCCTTGTCCTGCAGTTATCTACCCTTTCAAAGAGTTAACTCCCCTCCTGTTTGTAGGCTCCCCTTAGGTACTGAAAGGCTGCAGTGAGGTCACCCTGCAGCCTTCTTTTCTCCAGGCTGAACAAGCCCAGCTCCATCAGCTTGTCTTCGTAGGGGAGGTGCTCCAGTCCCTTGATCATCTTTGTGGCCCTCCTCTGGACCCTCTCCAACAGCTCTCTGTCTTTCCTGTACTGGGGGCTCCAGATCTGGACACAGTACTCCAGACAGGGCCTCACAAGAGCAGAGTAGAGGGGGCAATCACCTCCCTGCGTTTACCTGCTTTAGAACTAAACAAGTAACTAAATGGCACATAAAATCACACAGAACCAACACTTCACATGCTGTTTAAAAATTAAAATATTCTGCTGAACACAAGCTCCAAGACTTTCCTGTGGCATTTGTATACATGCTCGTGAAAGCTGATTATTTGTAACAAAGGTACTGCACCTCTACCCAATACAACTTTCAAAATCAACACTTCTGCACTCTGTGGAACTATCTCTTGTGAAAAATGTGGACCCCGAAACAGAAAATGTAAATAAGACTGCATATTAAAATCGTACTGTCTTTGAATTCTATTACCTAATCCTTCTGGATCACAAGTGGGTTAATTTACTCATTTTAAGCAACAATTTGTGTAAAACTTTGCTGACGTTATATGTCTTCTCAAATGCCCAGATCTGAAGGTAAATAATCTTACTTCAGTCCAGTAGAAGTCCTACTGATTCAGTATCAGACAGAACTCTAAAAGAAAAAAGCATGAAAAGTGGATGAAGTTTCTTCTATGAAGAAACTCATAGAAGACTAACTCTGATGCTGAATAATGGCACGGAAAACGTGCAGAATTATTTAATGTTTTTAAATAGTAGCTCACTGTTTTGCTCATGCCTTATCTCCAAATTCAGAATATAGTATTGAGAGGAAAATTGGTGAATTGATGACTCATTTCTGGAACTTGGACTGTAGCTTGAGAATTTCAGACATCTGTGTGGTCACCTAGTTATTTAGTATAAGACACGTTTCTATTGCCTAAGCAATTCATAATTTTTTGAAAGGATTTTCTCTCAAGATATTCATTCTTATAGATGGAAACACATGAAACATTGCTACCCAGGAAAATGAGGATACCATAAGAGTAATTTGCACGGTTATTTTAACATAAAATCTAGCACTCTGACTCCTCCTCTGAGGCCCCACATTTAAGAAAGCAACTTACCAGAAGAGCTGACCTTCCTGACTCCCACTCACTGAACTTCACTTAATCTAAATTCCCTTTATTTCAGCCTGATTAAAGTCAACTCCAAAATCTCTTTAGGTTCTCTTAATTGGGATTTGAGTATTACATCACAAATTTTTTTCTTCTGTCCTCCTGTAACACCACATATTCAGTTTTGCTGATAATGAAGCAGCAGGAAATTCAGTTACTGTAAAATCCCTATTTATTTCCAGAATATCACCTATTTTAGGAGCTGAAGGAAGATGAGGACATCTGGATGAAAAAATACAAACCTATGACATTAAAAGTTACATTAAAATACATGCGTACCAATAGGTGAAATTGAATCACATCCTAGATCCACAAAAATTTGTTTTCTTGACTTCCCAAACTTATTTTTGACATTTTAAACCACATTAAAAAAATGAAGTACAGTTGATGCTAATAGCCGTACGTAACTCTACTATCTTTTTTCCACTGTATCACTGTAATGCTTTCAGCACTGTAGTGCTCAACTCTGTCACCTGAATTGAAAATACAAAAAATGCAAACACGGAAGTACAATGCAGATTCAGCTTCTTTCTTCAGAACTCCACTCCATGATCCAGGCATAAAATTACAGACTGCTGAGTAATGTCAGCAGCAGTGGCCTATACACACACAAAAACCTCACTTTTAGAGAGGAGAGTAGAGGCTTTAGTGGCTTTTCTATCTGAAAATCACTCTGCTCCCTTATTGACCTACTTCCACATGCCATGTCATTGTACTAGATTACTGTCTTCTATAAAAAGATACAGAACTAATGTTAGTGGCCAACAGTGAAGTAGGAACTTGGGTAAAGTTTCCTGGCTCCTGTCATCCCAAATGCCACCTTGCCCAACCTCTCATGGGGAGAACTGAATCAAGAGTATCATTCTGCTTAAATCCCAGCCAGCATTTCATGCTGCACATGGAAATACAGCTCCACTACTGATGAGAAATGAATTAACTTGAAGACATCCAGCAAACCTGAGCTGGCCAAGCAGAGCTGGAATGCAGTAGCTGTGGACAGCTTTAGATTAGGAAAAATAAAATGTTTCCACAAAAGTAATGAAAGGCAACTTTATTGGATGGTCTTCCAAATATTTTAGACTGCAGAAAGTTGAGTTGTTACAATATTTTTGCAGTGCAAACTCTTAGTGAACTAAATACTGACAGAAGTACCATTCTTCTGCTGTTTCTATAATCTTCTGATATTCAAAAAAAAAAAACCAAACTATTCACTTTCACAATCCAGGAGTGAGTTGCAGGTCTGGACACAAATTCCTTGACAGAAGACCAGCAGTTCATAGAAAAGGACTGCAGTTTCCCAGTATTCAAAGACAGATGAACATGTTTTCTGTGATTTTGTTTATTCATATGATCTGTAAGGATGAGTGAAACTGTAGAAGCATATATAGAAGTTGATTTTCTGTTTAAAGATGTACTAGGAAGAAAGCATCTATGAAACAATATAAAATTTTGACCAGCAGTTTCACTTGTTTTTTCACCTGCTTTTTACAGCAACAGATGATGATGCTCCTGCATTTTCTGAAGTTCATTTACGCAGCTGTCTGCCAATCTATTTTCTTGTCCTCATATAAACTGACACTGGTAACATTCAGCTCTCGGAGGAACTACAACTAGATACTAGCTGCTTCTTGACTACACTCCCTCCAAGCCCACAACACTTGTTGTGATCTGTTTGTACATATTTGCTTTATGCACACCTTGGTGTTTCAGCACACCCTTATGCAACTGACCTCATTTTAGCCTGGCTCCCTTTGTTGGGATTGCTCCCATGTTAATGCTATTTCTTTATACACATGCATAAGCAGATGATTACAGTGAAAACGAGAAGTTTCTTGGAAAATGCTTGATTTATTAACTGTGCCATTCAACAAAGGCAAGTAGATCACTAGCAACTAAGACATTAAAGGACTAGTCGTTAGTATGGCATACTACAGAGACACATGATGACAAAGATTTAGCAGTTCCAGAAAGAGGTGCACCATGCTATCAGGAGGACCCCAAACTGGACTGTGCAGATCAGCTCTTGGAACATCCCTTGCAGGAGCCAGATGTCCTGCTGAGTTATTATAGCATTGATTAATGTTGCAAACTGTGTTACACTGTGAATGGATTTTCCTCTGTTTACTTTTAATCCCAGGCCTTGGTAAAAGGCTGTGAGCATCTCAAATAATCATAGAATCATGCAAGCATATAGGTTGGAAAAGACTTTCAAGATCATTAAATCTAAACACTGACCTGACTTAAGGAGTCCTATCACTAAAACATGTCCTTCAGTGCCATTTTGGACTGAACATACGATACTGACATGAGAAAAAGTTTACCGATACTTAATTTTTTGTCTTTCCTATATCTTTAAAGATCTATAATGGATAGATGTATTTTCATGCTTACCTAATGCAAACCAAAATCCCATGCCCTTCTCCTGCAAAACTTTTTAAACTGTTATTCTCTCCTCTATTTTTCATATGTTTGTCACACCTGTGCCTTTTTCTCAATTATCTTCTGAGACAGTAAAAGAAAAAACCATTAAGCTTCAGTTTTTTTGACATTATGACTGGAGCGGGTGATTGAAGTAACAAAAAGTGAAATATTTATATAAATATACAAATTAGAAAAAAATATTCTGTTTAGAAGACTGTACCTAACCAGTTGTTTAATACAGAAAAACCTGAAATAAAACAATTAATCACTTCTGCCAGCTCCTGAGGATTTTGCCACTGGCAAAAGTAAAATATCTTGTACTTTACTTACACATGCCCTTTCATGCATGTACTGAAAATCACAGCTTTTTTTTTTTTTTTTTTTTTTTTTTTTTTTTTTTTTTTTTTTTTTACATTGATTGAGGGAACAACATTTTCATGCCACGTTCAGGATCTCTTCAGATAAATACCAACACCACATACAACATTTTTTCTTTCTTTGACTATGGGAAATGGAGCACCATATAAATAATGTTGCAACTCACATACAGGCAAAAAAAAACCAAAGTATACTTTGGGCTGATATCCCCCCAGTTTTCTATATAGTCACCATGTAACCAAAATAGTAGGAAGATGCTAAGTAAAACATGTCTTCTTTTTCTTCGCCCAGATGAAAAATGTTTGACTACACATCTCTGGGGAGAAGGCGTGAGACACTTGTCTCCACCTGGATTTCAACACCAGCTTTCAATTGAACATAAAATTACTATCACGATTTTCTCCCCATACCACAATGACGGCAATCTGGACTGTTCCCTCCCATCATGAGATGAAGTTTGTGAGGTGGAAACCTCTGTTATTAATAAACTTTTTAAGCGGAAGCATTTGCTGCTACAGATCCAAAGCCACAGTTTGCCAGTTAGGAGAGAAACAACTAAACTTTGTTGAAGAGATGCGAGCTGTCCAACCTCAGATCACAGCTGTCAGGTTGGCCATGCACCAGAAGCTGCCATTTTGCCCATCATCACACTCTATACCATTATTGCCTAATGTGTTAAGAGGGTGTTTCAACACATTTATGACAAAATTTAGTAGAGGCGACATTCAGTATAAATTCCTGGCTTATTTTTCAGGCTTTAATGTTGAGATTTTCAATGCAGAGGGATGTTCACAGAGATATTCCTAATTGTCTGGGTCTAATTCCCATTGAAAGCTGAACATCTTCAAAATCTGGTCTGTAGGTTTATCATACAGCTAAAAATGGCTGAAAAAATTCTAATGCAATTGTAACACTTTATCATAATAAACTGTCATAAAATCATACTCAGGCAATTTCATTCTTCACTCACACATAGGTACCATTTCTGATTCTCAAAATTCTGAAATTAGATGTTCTGTACTATTTTAGTAATAGAATACTTGTCAAAGAGAGCCCTTCCTTTTTACCTATTTACTTTTGTTAAAGAAAAACTCTCAAGTATTGCACCATATAGTGAGACACAGTTTAGAAGCAGGACTTTTCTACAGACTTTTAAACCATTATTATGGAGGATTTTCTATCCTAAAATTCCTGTAATTATAATTTTTCTGAATACCTGAAAAAAACCCGGTGGTACAGGACCTACTGGCATGCCATCTCCTGGGGGAATGTTTCCTAGCACTGGACTGGGAGCTGCTGCAGCACTCTGAAAAGAACAAAGGGAAAATAAACCTTTGTCATTGCATGGTAGGCAGTAAACCAAAAGAGAAAAAAGAAAAAGAAGAAAAAAAAAAACCTGCTGTGACCAAATACAGAAAGTAATTCTCTATGTTGCTGTCATTGTTTCATTCTGAAGGTAAGTTAGAGTTGCTTAGTGCTTAGCCTTCTTTTATACAAGCATAATGAATTGCTAATAAGACAGGTTTAAGTTGAGAGGAAGGATGCTAGAGATTGCACAGATACACATGTATGTATCGAATAGATAGATCTCAATTAATTAAAAAAATGTAAATGCAACTTGCATACTTTGCCATTGTTTTATGTGCATAAACATCTTCACACATGCACAGACATACATGCAGCATAAAGAAACTATTTTATGCATCTTACACGCAATTTCCAAGCACTTTAGAGACAATTTCAGCAGACTTTAATACCCTTTCAGAATTATACCACACTTCAAAACAGGAATGTGTTACAAACAGTACAAGAAGGAATGCTCTCAGTTCTGACAGTACTGCCCATGATTTTATGAACCCCCAAAATAAACACCATGACAAATTAAAAGAATTCAGGTTATATTTTTGGAAGGGAAAAGAAAAAAGATATTTTTAAGAAGTGAATCAGAGGATGAAATTATTTACCTTCGCAAATCCTTCAGCTGGAATAAGCAAGTAAAGAATATTGCTTCTGGCAATTTACAAGCAGGAGATCGCCACAAAAAGGGAAGTCAAATTGTTATTGTTGTCATGTATTGGAACCTCAATTACTTCTAATTTCTAGCACTCTTCCTACAATACATTTCTGCTAGGTCATAAGGCTGAATCACCTATAAATGCTTACAATCTTTTGTGAAAGTACTCATGCACACACAGTGCAACGACAGCTACTCGCAGTTTACTAATGATCTGTCAATATCTGCCCTACAAAATATGAACGACTTATGTTTATTAACTTATCACTCCACTGCATGCTCACACTTGATATCCAGAAGCTGCAGATCTGGAAACTGCATTTCCAAATGTTTGGCACTCTGTCTAGGAAATTAAAGCATAATCGTGGAAAGATCTAAAAAATGGCACGAAGACGAGCTGACCTTTTTAAACCAAGCGGAAAGGAAACATTCAATTAATTGCCAGGGATTTTTCAATGGTTAAACTGTGCTTTAGAATCATTTTTCTAACAGTAACATACTTAGCATCCAAGCGGTATGTCCTTTTCAAACAAACACCTATAATGTATCTTTAAAGCACCTACTGTAAAAGGTACTGGCATCAGAGCTGACTGATGCAGGTTTATTCACCATGTAACACTGTGATGAAGGCTCATGTTTTTGTGAAGATCTGGACAGCAGGATCAGTGCTGAGATTGCAATTGACAAAGTCAGCCAGGTGAACTGCAGGCAGCAAATACATTTGAATCACAATACTTTTTTGCTGGAGGCTTCACAGGCCAATCAGATCCATTGATAAAACTGCAGCAAACACAGTTATCCGCGAGCACTGCCTGAAGTTCATAGGACTAGAGCATAATGCTGCCTGAATTCACAGAGATAACTCCTGAAGCAAAATAATGCTACCCTTCCTTGCTTTTGCAAAGCTTCTGTGGATGTCCACTACTTACTTTTAGATTATCTACATTTCCAAAGGAAAGCAGAAGTGACAGCTATTTGTAATTGTTTATTTTTTATGTACAAAATGACTTGTTTAACCTACACATCAGATAATAATCATGTTGATTAAAATCCTGATTAGGTGCAGAAACGGTTTGAGTGAAGTATCGTGGATCTTCCTTATTTCTAGATGAAGAATAACACTAGCATTACTGAAGAAAATCAATGATGTTAAAAGCCTGTGCATCTCAAGCTGTTCCAAAACAGCCTGCATTGCATTCTCTGTATCCCATTAAAGGGGCACAAATAATGATCAGCCTTATTTCAATATCATCCCTTGCCTACCAATTCCTGACCGTCACTGCACAATCTTAGCTGTCTATCTTTACTGGCCATGTGTGAAGCACAGTAACAGGTCCATTGGAGCTGATGCTACAGAATAATGCATTTGAACAGATTATAATCACTGGACAAACACATTTCAGCAGTATGAAGTCAGATATACAAAATCCTTTAAGTTGCATACTCTCAGAAAAAGAGCTAAGCAGCACCTCCACTGACACATGAACAGTTTTCAGAAGCCTTCCAATCCAAGCTTCACCCTCCTGCTCACATTATTTAAATGATATTATGCATTAATGCAAGATGGAGAGTTGCAAGAACAGGTCTGAGATGTCCTTTCCTGCTGAGGCCTCTGCTAGACTCTGCAGGTTGCAAAATGATGTTCATAAGAGAAGGAAAGAACGACTTCTCACAATGCTCCTATAGGGACACAGGAGTCTGCCCCCACAGAGTTCACTATTTACCACACTTTGAAACTAATTTAAAACAAAACAAAGCAAATGAAACAAACAAACAAACAAACAAACAAAAGAACTGGTAAAAATTCCTTAATAGGTAAAAGAAGAAAAAAGGAAATAATGATCATCCCTAAAACGGGGAAGAAAATAATTAACATTGCATCCCTTGACATTTCTATCAGCTGTTAAAATCTCCTAACAAGGCTTCATTTAAAAGTTGCCCAAAGGTAGCATTTAGTGAGTTATCAATAGTTGTTTTTAAATATATACTTACTTTTATTTTTTAACCTATCTAAGCACTAAGGATACTGGAGGAATCCAGACTCATTCCTCAGTGCGCTCTTCAGCAATGGTGCAAGAAGTGCAGAACAATTTCTTGTCTTGTTTGGGATGTTCTTTCCTGACACACTTGACAAAACCTGAAGTATGGTGCTTTGAGTGCTTTAACTGTATCACATTTTCTATCTTACAGCATATGATGAACATTTTAGAAACTCATACCAGGTGGATCAAACCTGCAACAGCTACATTGAGACATTCTTATTTATTCCATTCTGATCAATTATTCAGTTCTTCTTCTACAGTCCCACAGTAAAACTGTGTCTTTATTTTGCATGCTTTACAGGTCGCTCATCATTCACACTTCCATTAGTTTGAAATCGTAAATATTTGTAATTTGCTTCTTCTACTTTCAAAAAAGATGAAATAGGAACAGCAAGCTGGTCTAATGTTTCTATATTATATTTCACCTCCTTCCAAAATCGAAAATTTTATATGCTCTTGTATCTAATGTACTAATTTATGCTATTTTTTCACAGTTATTATTTAAAATGGTGTACCTGAATGACAGTTATTGCGGACATTCACTGCTATATTCATGCAACCCTGGACAATGTAAGAACGGACTATAACATAGAAACAATTTGAACTGTGCGTGGTAGGTATATTTCAACAGCCGTGGTATAGAGTAGTGCTTACTAACAAAGAAATCACAAAGTAAACATCAACAATGAAGTTACAAAGAAGTGTGTTATATTACTCACATATATCACAAAATGTTTCCAAAAGGAGGCAACTTCAAATCGTTTAGAAGTTTAGTGAGGAAGATCTACAGCCACCCAATTCCCTCATCATTCAAGCAACTCTCCCCAGCAGCCTCTGATCTGCACATTTAGTTACAGAGCCTCTGTATAATGGCTCTCAGCCTCCCAATAACAGGGTAAAGTAGGTGGAAGAGCACAACCTACCTACAGCATCTACACACTTCTGCTGTACAGCTTGATGCACTACGTGTATAGCGGTGAAAGCAGCACAGGTTGCACACATTAAAGTGAACCCGGGCAGCATAAGACTGTATTTGGAAAATCTTCCACATTGGTAAAATTTTGTAGCAAAAATGTGTGTGAGGTGATTCGGAAAGAAAAATTTTTAACCTGCCTCCATGAGTCCTGCTAGGTGAATAGGCCAAGAAGAAAAATTCAGTAGCTGAACTGACTTCAAATTCTATTATTGCAGTTGCATGTTCTATGCACCAATTTTCCAAAGCCAAAATGAGCAAAAACAACAACAAAAGACAAAAAGACATTATGTTTATACTATCTCTCAGAACTCTTAAGTCTAGGTAGCACTTGCTGAAAACACGTTGTAGGAACTCCTAGTTTTCATTGCAGAGACTCTAACAATTCAATGATAACTTGAAAGCTTTTAATTATTCCAAAATTTCCTATCTGATTTTGAATGAGAATCAGAAAAAGGCTTCTGGTGTACTTTGTACTATTGCAAGTTAATGACAAACATATGTAGCTTTCTTTCTTCTTTCTGGATCCAGTTTCAGAGTTAGGTCATGAGAATTTTGACAAGATCTTTAGAAATAACAGCACTCATAACAGTTTTTCTGGAATTCACATTTTGCATTTGTATATTATGATATTTTCATAGGAAATCCATTGTAGACAAATACAGAGAACTGGTTCTAGTATGCAAGAAGAATCATTTTACATTTCATGTAAACCTTAATGTGAGAATGATGTAGTTCACTGCTCAAGCTAAAGTTTTCAAATATAGATAAAATGTACACTTATCTTGGTGTTTAGGACCATTTTGACATTGCAATAAGTAAAACGATTATCATTTTATTTTAAAATTACTTAATTTCCTAATGCAAATGAATTTAGGTAAATGATATTAACATGATTTCTTTGAATACAGTATATATGCAACCAAAATATAGCTACCAGATAAAAATGTTCTGTCACGGGGAATACAAAACAATAAATTCCTCTAAAATAACAGCATTTCAGGCTAATGTTGTTATTCTTACGTGACACTAACAAGTAGGTATTTTACACAAGTGAACAGCAAAAAGAAACTCTGTTTCCAAAAAGTGCTGCAGTCTCAAAATGTGACCTGTCACCTCTTTGACACTGCTTTGTGACCACACAGCCCGGGCAGCTCCTTGCTCCTACATGGGCTCAGCACCTAACACCTCAGCTGCATCTCCTTGAGCTTTGTGCAAATATCTCCACAGAGGCAGGCATGTGCAAGGACTGATGTGAACGATAACAAAGAAAGTGACAGCTGCTGCCGGTATGAAGTTTTAAGCACAGTGACCGCAGCCTACCATGGGGAGGGAAACCTGAAAAAGCCAGATTTTTGGTAGAAATCTCCTTGAAGTCAATGTTTAAAGCCCACACTGCTACTAAGCCTAAATAAGACTCTGCTAGGCTGTCGATAGCTCTGAGACGAACACAGAAGCAAGTTCATATCAAAGTCAAATGCCTTCCCAAATCAGTACTGCTTACTCACCACATCCAGTGAGAACTGTAAATAAACAGGGCCATGTAAATAAACACAGTGGGGCCATCAGGTTTATCGATGACCAGTCCCTGATGCACCAAAAGAGCAGTGTGAGCAGCAAAATAATCCAAAACCCAACTTTCTCTCTTTGTCACTTTCTCATACCCTCTTTTTCCCAATATTTTTTGCAAGTTAAGCACAGCATTCTGGCTGCAGTCTCACAAGAAGTGTGGATATGAACAACATACCCAAAATCTAACTACTTATTACCTACTTACTAGTTATTATCTTGAAGAATACCTTCTAATTCACAGAATTTCATGCATTCTCCAGCTTTATGAAAACAAACAATTAAGTGAATAGAAACAGACAAGCAAAAAGTGCATATTACATTTCACTGAGTATTTTGGATGCAAATACGTTGTCTTCATAAGAACCCTTATAGGATGTTTTGTTTTACACAGAGGACAAGGGATAAGAAATATTTAGTACTACTTATTCAAGATCATAAATTTAGGGAATGGTGGAAATAGAGGATTTTTTTTCTTGACAGATAAACAATTAGTAGATGCAAGTCATTTGAAAGATCTGCATCGCAAGTCCTGATTAATTGCTGATGTTTTGCTGATACGTCTTTGTCTAAAATGTTTAATTTCAGATAATAGTACTAGACTAAGAAGTGTCGCTGTAAAGGATCATAATGCTACTCCTCACAAATTCTCTTTTTTTTTTTTTTTTCAAATTGCAGCTCCCTACAAATAAATTTAGACTCTCGAACTATTTCTGTTTGCTCCATCTTACACAGTATTATCAGTGAATGGATAATGTACTATAGCAATAATTCTACTAATAGCCTATTTTTTTCTTCTGTTGTCTGAAGGAAAAAAAACACATTTGATTTTCTGGGCGAAAAATATTGGGTTTACTTTGTCAGACCTTCACTAAGGTGGGGTCCATGGAGAGTACCATCTTCCTAAAAAATAGTTGTTCTCTCCCCACAGGGTAATCTGCCACCCAAATAACCTCTGTATGAGCATGGCATCCCTGTATCTTAAGTAGGATTACAGTTTGTTTTACTATATATCAGTGTCAAATCCCAGATTTTCACTCTACTAAGCCGAGACAGTGAAGTTCTATTACAGAACTGAAAACTACATACTAGTTTGGAAGTATGCTAAGGATAACAGGAAGAATTTAAGGATATATTTGCCATCAATGATAAAAGCATTTCAAACTCTCGTTCAAAGACAACACAACAATCCTGTCTCTTAGCTACGTCTTCCAGGATTATAATAGTTTCTAGGCAAAGATTCTCTGAAGTATGGTTATAAAGAAAATTTATTTTGAAATAAGAGTTTACTATTCGTTAGAAGTTAATAAAATCATTATCACATGTATAGGTTGAGACATTACAGGTCTCAAATAGTGAAATAGAAGGATTGCCAAATTTTTTTAAACTTCTAATTGAAAAGTATATACTTGGCTTTTCTCATTTATTTATAAAGATGCAAACAAATTGGGAGTAATAACTTAAACGGTTTTCAGACAATTTTCTGTTGAAGTAAGGGTGTTTGTTTCAGCTTGTGTGCAGTGCCAAGACACGTCACTCAAGCAGGAGATAATTTGAAACAGATTGGAGGAACTGGCTTAACTTTGTTGATGGTGAGGCAGGGTATGTGTAGGTATTCAAAGCATTACTTTCACATTTAAAGTTGCTGAAATATAAAACTGCATTAATAGTCTTTTTTCCCAAGTGTTTTCTCAAATTGGGGTCATAATAATTTGCAGAAAAGAGACACATTGCTGCATGTTTTTAAAATTCATGATTGAACATGGCTAGCTCTTGAAGCCATTATTCCAAATAATATTTAGTGTGTGGTAGCCAGTCATATGGCATCCTCTTCAATCACATCAATGGGTACCTAAAGCTAACTTTTAAAAATACCCCACTTAGTCTTCCAGTGAGTATGATTAGTACTCAGACTATCAGTATGCTCAATCCATAACATTCTGCACAAAAGTTGGCTGAATGCTGCTGATTTTCCTCTTTCTGCTCCAAACATTTCTCCCCTTTACTCTCTGTTGATGCTCTACTGAAAACTCACAGTTGGTACACTGCAGTAGTTAGGCTGGTATGACAGGCCTGTCTTACATCCTACCTTCCTCTAGTAATTAAGCTCTTTGGTACAGTGTCTTTGAATCACTCAATCCAATTCTTAATCCCATTTTACTTTCCAAAGATTTTAAGACTGCTGTACTATTGTATTCTCGTTCTCATGACAATGTCCTCCACACAAGTACTTTCCCATTTTATCAAGAACATAATCATTTATAACAATTAAAAGTTTCTCTGCATCTCTCTTTTCTGCAAATTATGAAACACAAATAAACAAACGTGATGAGAGTTAATACGCATTATCGTATGTTGAAAGAATGAATTTGGAATAATAAATGCAAAGTAGACAGTTCTGAGGTTATCTTTAGGTCATTTGTGAGTGATTCAGCAATCCCAGCAGTCTGCAACAACATCGTCAGAAAACTAACAAATTCTGCAAATCCCTGCCTACCCAATGGGAGTTTAGCCGCTGTAGGTAGCTGGCTGAGAAGGAAAGCAAACGGAGTGAAAACAAATCGCTATTTCAGGACAAGCTGAAATGCAGAATTTACATCACCATGAAAATACTGTTTTGCTGAGGAAACGATGTATTTAGGTGTTCTCGTCTGGTCCTTACTGTCATGAAACTACACTTTAATAATCATTACTGAAATATTAACTATGGATATATCTCTGCCTTTTTCAAGGTCATGTTGTAAATGTGGTCTAATTGTAAACTACTTTAGTGAAACAAGAAAAAGCCCGACTTCACAGATATTTTGACAGCAAATTTTCATTGACTGAAATTGACTGAAGGTTTTTAAACATCACCTCCACTCTTTGTAAAGTCACTATATGTAATACAATACATATTTTTTCTAGCCTGAATTTTGTGACTTAAAAATCAGTGGCATTTTTCGTATAATGAAAATATTTCGTATAAAATTAATGATATATGCTCAAATATCTCAATTTATATGTAACAGAAAATAAAGCTCTAACAAATACTTCCCTGCTGTGCAAGACTAACAAACCTAGTGAGGCTCCCTCCAGAGCCAGCACAGATTGTCATCCACTCTGAGCCACCCTCTGGGGTGTGTATCTTTTTTCATCAGCTACCAAGGATGTGCAATGCGGCTGGCCTTACAAGATCGGGTTAGACCTTTCTGAAAATCCTCTGTTTTCAAGCATTTTTCTGTAACTGAAGCATGGCATGCAATGAATGGTGCACAATATTTATAATAAAAGCAAGTCCACTAGGTAAGATCTTTGAGAGAGCTGTGGTAATATGGACTTTTAAGAATAGCCAGAATTCTTAATTTTTGAGTCCGAGAAAAGTCTTGTGAAATTGAAAGAAAAGCCATGATTAATACTAAACTCATTAAAAGCTAGCCTGTAGAATATCTAATTTCTCTCATATTATCTCAAAATCCACCCTTGGATAAGTGTAAATTTTTAAGCACTAAGTTTTATCACCTCTGAGTGTTAAAACAGAAGTAAAGCACAGTGCCTATGAAGATTTAACATTTTTATGCTGGTAATTGCTTGCTATTAAGAAATTAATGTGGCCAATCTAACAGTCACAGAGAGTCTGACATGCTACCCCATGATGTACCAGAATTCAAGAGGTTTCATTGCCAGGTTCAAAGAACAGCACAGAGATGGGGCTCAGTTCTCTGCAGACCTGGCTCTGCAAAGCTGTGGCATCAGTATTTGAAATACCCAGACTACATCTCACCACCTGGCATGATGCACAGGTCTCGGAGATACATTAAAAAAAAATAAAAATCTACACACAAAAAACCCACAAAAAATCCTTGATGAAATTTAAACCCAGTAAGTAGTATTTGGAACTAAAATCTCTGAGGAAAAATAAGATAATCAATCCATTTTTATCTACTGTCCTCCAGGAAGCCTCATCTCGCATATTCAAAACGTAAGAATGGCACATCATCAGAAGCAAGTGGTGTTCTCAGTATGTCCATCCCTCCATCTGGTTTGCATCCCAGTGGCTCTTCTAACGCCCAAATAAAAAACGCCAGGCAAAATTTCAGTGTCCCTCATGTTAAATACAAATGGGTTGCTAGAGATAAACAGATTAAAACCTCTGGGAAAGAAGTAAGGTGCTAATGTGAGAAAACGAATTGTTATTGCAGGGCACAGCCATGGCGTTCCTCAAGATAAGCAGGAACAAAGAGCTGCATGGATGGGAGCCCTGCCTTCAGTATGAGCGACCCACTGTGGGGCACCTGGAACCTGAGTGGTCCCTTTGGGTTACTTCTCCTTGGGGAACCAATTATTTTACACCCTATGGAGACCAACGATCCATAGCTAGAATAATGAGAACTGGAGACTTTCAAAGTAACTAGCCAATAAAGCTCTGAAAAGTATTTTTTTTTAATCTTAATTTTCATGTGGATTGTTAGATTACCCTAAAGATTAGTCATTATGCAGATTCTTAGAATTATGGAATCATTTAATTTGGAAGGATACACAAGATAATCAAATCCAACAATCACCTACCTCCGTAAGTTCATCATTAAGCTATGTCTCTACATGCCACATGTCCCCTTCAGTAGTACTTCAAACAATGGCAGCTCCTCTTTTTCCCTGGTGCAGAAGTGGTGATAGGTTTATTTCTACTTGGTTTACTCTTGCTTGGTTTATTTATGCTTTAAACAACAACAAAAAACAATGAAACAAAAGCACTGCTGTAGCCCTTTCTTCATACTGTCTCACTGACTCAAAACAACAAACAAAACTCAGCCTGCCACTCTCACAACAAAAAGAAAAAAAACCCCACAAAACTGAAACCTGTTCCTTATCCTAAATCACCTAAACTACAACAGTCAGAGGTATTTTCTGTCCCATCCTGTCTACAGCATATCCTCCTATGATACCATTTCTCCTCATTCTCATAGAGCAAATCTAACAATTTACCAGCTGGGTTGGTTAATTATAGAGAGCTAGCTAGTTCCAAAGTGCTGTGTTACAGGGGCATAACACAAGCTGCATATTGCTAAACCAAACCAGCAGTCTCACTGTGCCCCCTACTATCAGGTAAATAGCCTGTATTATGCTGGGGAAGCTAGCAATGGTGATACAGGCTTTTGATGGGAAATTATACAGCTCTCACTATCTGCTGATAAGATTCATGTCAGTAAAGTATTGGAGAGCTGACATTCTTCTCCTTTGAATCTTAAACTGGGGAAGCCTGACAAAATAAGACTCACTTGCAGAAGACAGCAGCTGAGTGGCCAGATATCAGGTTCACATCCAAGAGGTGCTTTGTTAACAAAATGAGGGAAATGCAACATTTACTGGGATTTCCCAAATGACAGCCAAGACTCAGAACTTTACAGCTCATCTATCCTACCACTTCTTCTCCTTTGCTTCCACTCCTAAGTTTTTAAATCTCTGGAAACTACTCCAGGCTTCCTGTTGCCCAGGAAGCTTGGCTCCTGGCTCACAAACCAGCAGGTGCCTACTGGCAGAGGGTCTCCCTTGGTACTGCTTAGCTCCCAGTGGAGGGACAGTCAAGTACCAAAGCAGACAAAATCCAGCAGAGTCAGGTAATGGGGAATGATTAAATTTTACAGAAGAACTTCATTTTACTGCTTAATACACTCTGCTAGCCCCATTTTCACATAGCAAGAGTGGGTGAGAGGAAAAGGACAAAGATTTCTGGGACTGTTAAAGCAGTTCTTTCACAGATTAATTTGGCAAAAGTAAAGCTGCTAACCTGCTCGCCTGGAGACCTTTATCCCCTGTAGCTCTGTGTTTTAGCCCCTGTGCTACTGTGTTTTAAAATTCCCTGTGAATAGCTCTCCACGGTGACACGCAGCCCCAATGTATGTTAATTCCATGACATTAGCTAGGGAACTCAAACTGCGAACTGCTGCGTTTGCAGTGGGACTCCACTTTTCCGTCTGTTTCCCCATTCTCTGTGATTACTAATCTCATATTTTGCTAATCAAAATTACATGCAGTAAAGGCTTTTTTCCTTATTTCCTAACCACTCAATAAACCACTTCTTTTAAAATGGTCAACAGAAGCACTGCCTTCACTCTCAAAACTGCCCATATTGCAGAGAACAGGAGGAAAAAGCAGCACAGAGTTTGTAAGCACAAATACTGCCATTACTACCTTTTTCTTATTTTCATCAAGCTGCAGTTTCATTCTTTCTCTTGGTGGGCTCATCTTGGTGTTGGTTCTGTGCTGACCTGAGTTAGCAGCATACAGCATTTTAGTGCTCCGTTAAGGTAGCAAAATTAATGTATTTCAAGTCAGTGAATGTCTAGCCATAGATAGAATGAAACAACTCGAATTCTCCTGAGTGAAAAGAAGCTCAGAACACAGTAGTAACTGTGTGAAGACAAGAGCAGGGTTTAAATACATACAAGATGAATCCTGGACAAAACAGTTCCCTTCTCAGGCTGAGATAGCACTGTCAGAAGTAGGCCGGTCCACATTTTCAGGTCAAACTCATGCCTTAGCACAACCTGAGTAAGATACATGCCGGCAGGAAGATAGGCATGCATTGGAAGCCTTGAAGCAGAGCTCTGCTCCCCAGGCACAGCCGGCCACCTGCAGGCTGCAGGATGCCAGTGGCCCGGCATGGGGCAGAGGAGCCGCACTGTCTGCCCACAGCCATGGCGCCGCACCTGGAGACCGCCAGGAGGGAGGTTCATGTGGGGTGACCGGATGCCTTCACAGGTCAGCCAAGAGGAAGGAAAGATGGCATGACCTTCTATGTCTAACGGACTGAAAGGGGACGGCAGACTGTCTGCTTGGTACAGCTCTGATTCACCTTCATCCTAATAAAAAGGGGGTAAATTGCAACACAGAACACCAAGTTCAAAATCCCTTTTAAGTACTGTGCTCGAAAGACGCTTGTTTGCCTCAAAAAATTTCCTGTAAGCAACGTCTTGCTCCAGACAAGAAAATGTTTTCTGCAGGCAACCCTTCCCCCCTACTTCTACATTGTTAGTTTTGGCTGAGGCCACTGTTACAACAGGAAATAAAAATTATAGTGCTCAGGAAGGAAGCTAATGAGTTTCCCCTCCCCCAAATGCCATTAGACACTTCCTGAATAAAGGAGAAGCGCATTAATATAAAGAACGACAATACACAGTAAGTAACCAGGAGCAGGGCCTGCTGCACGATTAAAACTACGCATGGTTTCTGGGTGGAGAAGGAGCACTGGATCAGCCGCTCTAATGCTGCACTATTACAGTGCCCGATAATGCACTCCTGACCGCCTCATGCGTTCTGCTCACAAATGGCTCAGAAGCAGCAATGCTCGCATCACTTCCTCTGGGAGAATATTTCAAGCCATGAAACAATGACTTGTAAAGAGCATTTTCCACATGCTCACTTACAACTTACCCTGTTCATTTGTCTTAGTATCTTGAATTTAGGTTTGCCTAACAAAGCCCTGTGTCTGGATTTTTATTTGGTTTATTCTGTACGCTTTAGAAGATATTTAAAATGAGGGATTTCTCAATCAGGGAAATACCAGAAGTCTGACAAGTAAAATACCTTTAGTGCCAAATTTATGGAGGTTCAGTGACTGTCCCTGTTCTGTCATGAACATTCAGCATTATTCAGCTTTAAAAAATGCAGCAACCCTTTTAGTGTGCAAAATGAAAATATTTGTTTATGTTGAAGAGATTACATTAAGGCTTAACTCAAAATCATCAAGTGTTCCATGCAGTTTAACTGTGCAGCATACTTTGAACAGTGGTTACTTCAAATCAGTTTTACTGAATTTTATTTTTTTTATCAAATTACTGTAAGCAATTCAAATTGCGTTTCTGCAAAACTATAAGCAAATATGTTCTAAGGTAAAACTTATAAGGGGGATGCTTTCTACATGTTTAGGAACCTCACAAGATCAGTCCTAACACCTTCTCCACAGACGAACAGATTTTCATTAAAAGTTGGATCAAAGACCCATAATATACGTGAGTTTTTAGCTGGTTTACACAGGTGAATTTTTGGACTGCTTCAGAACAATCACTCGTGAAGATGATGTGTGTGTTCCCAGGATAAGGGCACCTTGCTGTATGGCACTTCATACCATGCAGAATGACATCTTAGAATAGAATTAGTTGTAATGCTGAACCTTGTCCTTTTCCTTTTTTATCCCCCCAAATTTTTAAGACAGCACCTGCAAAATCAACTTTTTTTCTGCTTTTGATTAATCTATTCTTAATCCCTTTTCCCTTCCCTTCAATAAACAGCTTGTTTTCCTGCCTTCTTCAAGTTCTTCTCTTTCCCTTTGTCCACTACTTCCTTTTTCACCTTCGGATTTAGTTCACTTTCTGAGATTTCATAAGGTACTAAGAAAAAATTAATCCAAAATTTTTATTCACCTCTTACTGGGAATAAGAATGGTGAAGAAAAGTGTTCTTAGTGGCACACTGTCTGGGTCATATATCCAGCAGCACTCAGTTCTTATATGTAAAAAAGAGAATAATAAAGAGACAGCACCTATCTGCTACGACTTCTCCTAGTACTTGTATTTTATGACTTCTTTTGTATCTAAACACTGATTTGGAATTACTTTACATGTCATTTAGTTCATTTTAATTTCAAACAGCATCTATATAATCTAGAAAACAAAATAATTGTCTAGCTTACATAATTTTAATATTCCATGTTCTTTACATAGTGTTACAATACACTGTACTTATATTATAAAATGGGGCCATTTCATAATCACACTAAGACATTCTGGAGTGTGTCTCATTCTGGAATCTCTTAACATCTCACCAGTATCTAAGACACTTGGCTTCTAGTCCTCCAAGGAAATTAAGATACAGCAATATGCCAACATGACACAGTGCCTGTTGAGTCTGAAGATTTAATTACAGGATCTTATTTTTTAAAAAGAAATCACACAAGTCCTCACACCACGTTTAAAACAACAAAAATATGTCATTTAATCTGTACTGCCTAAATTCTTTTGCTACACATTCCAGACAAACATTGTATTTGTGATGCTAATGTGAAACACTCAAAAGGCAAAATAAATAAAATCTTTACTCCCAATTTGTTTACCCTCTCAAACAGTACAGCTGTTATTTCGAAACAGAATTATAAAGCTTGACTACAGCAATTCTGAACATATTTAAACAGTGTTTTGAACAACGAAGCAAGTTTACAATACTGGGGAGAATCTCTCCACTGAGCACAGAGAGAAGATGGCCTGAGGCCAGCACAGCTGGTCAGTCTGGAGCAGACTTTGCTCACAATGATCCTAAACTACAGCCTTTCAGACTAGATCACCTTCAGACACTGCAGTGTGAATAGATCACTAAATGACTCCTAGAAAAATAAACCACGTTTGTCTAGAACCTGCAGTGACTCTTACTCTTAAAAAATTAAATGTAAGAGAACTGTTACAATATAGCACTTGTTAATTCCACAAAAAACAGCCTACATCCTCAAGTAATTAATGTTATATTTCCTTCAGATAATATATTTTTTTCCAAAACTGCTTATTTTCTGTTTGCAGCACTCAAATGTTATATACACTAACTTTGTGCATGTGTACCTAGTCAAGAATGTATTTTCACACTCTTCAGAAAGCTCGTCATTATTCATTTGCCACAAATCTAACAGTTTAGAAGTTTTTACATAGCAGTCTCTACATCTGCAATTTATGATATCACAGCATATTCTCTTTACATCAGTGTAAACTGTAAATACACAGAATATTTTTCCATAATTGGTATCAGTTGAGTTGGAAGAAAACAAAATCTAAACGTCACACAAACCTCCAAACTCTTACCCTATCAGCTCACTACCATTTTTAGTTCATAAAATAGCCAGGAGACATTCCATTAAAACACAAAGTTAAGAAAACATTTAATTTTTTTATATTAGTGTGTTGTGAACGCAGCAAAAAGGACTAAACATCATCCCAAGTTAGGAGAAGTTATTAATTAACATAGGCATTCTTAAACTGCAGTCTTCTCCAGGGGACGCCTCTATTTTTGTAGGCAGATTGGGTGCTCTCAGCCGGTAACCCCAGCTTATGCCAAAGGAGCAGTGTCTCCTCTGACAAAGGCTGGCCATCTGTGAGAAAGAGCACGTTCAGGAAAATGGAACAACTCAAGGTTGTAAGAATTTTCGATCAGTTTAAGTGGCTGCTGGCAAAGAAGAGGTAGCCAAGAAAACTGCAGAGAAAGCAACAGCAGTAGTGGAGGCAGAAGTCCAGGAAGCCCATCACTGGTAACAATGCAAAGGGCAGCAGGACTTCTGGATTCAGGGACAGTGGCAGGTACAACAGATCTAACCAAAAGTGAAAGAAGTGACAGGAACTTGTCAGGCTCTTTTATTTATTTAGCCGTTTATTTGTTTGGGGCTTTTCTCAGAGGACAACGAATTAAAATTAAAAATTGGAAGAGCTATGTGAACTTTCTCTGTGGGTGTGACATGTGAAGAAGGCTGAAGGCCACTTCATCAGCAAATGGTGGTGGCAGACATCTAGAAATGAGTCAGATTCAGCTTATATTTTACATGGCACACCTCTTTTCCAAAATACTGTACCCATACTACATTTCTGGAGCTCTGGAAGTCAGCTCAGACATAACTTCTAGGTGTTCTTGGTGCAGAGAAATTTTCCATTTGAAAGATGAGGACTAAAGTGAGTAAAAAAAATTTCATACTGAAAATACTGGTTTTTTCCACTTTATGTTAACTAAGTAATGAGCTAGTAATTACTCTCAGATCCTTATATTATCATACACTTTGCATACCCTATGTCACAGTTTGTATTGAGAAAATTGTTCCAGTATGCTAAAAAAAATCACAACTACTTCAAAATCCATTTGAATTCAGTAATATTTTTTCTTTTTTGGCCTATTTTACTGACACTACCACTTAATATCCATATGAAGAGAAACCTTCTTTTCACCTAGAGATCTCGAAAGTGCTGGGCATAAAAATCTGTTTATCTTTAAGGTATTCAAAATCTTTGAAATTAAAATGCAAATATTCAAAGAATGCCTCCCACATCAAGACTAAAGATAGATAGTAATGTTTCATTCCCATTGTATATTCTGAACTCCAGAGTTGGCAGTTTTGGATTTCTGAATTTCTGAGTGCACTGTTTTACTTCAGAAGATGGAAAAGACTGCACAATGATTTCATCAAAGCTCAGAAAATATTTTTAACCCTTATTTAAAATGATTTTCAGCCTACCCTCACACTTCCTGCTCAATCGCAGGGGGCAGACCCACATCTTTTAAAGCACTTCAACAGCTTTATAAAGCATAAACAGAGCATTAAATCACCATTTCAGATTTATGTGATTCAGCAAAATCTTTTGAACTGAGTTTCTAAACCTAAGAGATCTAACACTCCTAAAAAATTGAGTCAAATTGAGCTTAAAAACCTCAGTCAAGACTTTCATTAACATTGCTGAGACAGAAAATCCTAACATCTAAAACTATTACACTATTACACATCTAAAACTATATTTTTAAAGGGTTTCAAATATAAACACGATGTCTGCTCCAAAAGTAATGCCTCTATTTTATTACATTGGTCCATGGCAGAGACTTTCTTGAGATGTAATTTCAAAAAACCATCAAATCAAGCTTGTCTGAGAAATCTCCCTGTAGTTACATACTTCTAACAACTACAAATTTACCCATATATCATATATCATGTATTCAAATTAATAACCGTTTCTTTGGTGTGGTAACAGTGAGAGGTATCTTAATATAAATCAAGAGTCCATGCTTGCAAAAAAGCCAGACCAAGCAGGATATGACTTCTCTAGGGACTAAGGAGGCCTTGTGTATAAACTGTCAACTCCTTCCTCTTCCTCTAGCAGCAGGAAAGGAAGCATTCAGGGTGGGACATTACTTAAACGCCCTGCACAAAAATGTTAGGGATTACAAATATGACAATGCACTATCTATGCCACACGCAGAAATAAATCCTTTTTATTCAGTAGAGAGAAAAATAAATTGCAATTATTGTACTGTTAAATGACAATTTAGGAAAGAAGTAAAGTAAAAGTACACATCATACAAACATAAGTACATAAGGCCAAACTTTTTGTATTTTTTGTGGTTAATTAAGAAAAGGAAAAAAATCCAGCCTTCCAACCAAGTTCTTCCCAGCACTCGAGTTACAAAAATGCACTTACAGCCACCCACAGGACTCACATCTTTGCTAACTAAATTTCACCTAACGTGGCTTAAATCAATTTTATTAAGAATTCAATTATATTGGAAAAGAAACTTAAATTATTTCATTGATGGCTTGTAAGTGACTTAGTTAGTTACTATGTTACTGAGGTCCCAGGTACTATGCAGGCACACCAAAAAAAAAACAGCGAAGAATTGAACCTCTGTCAGCCTAAGTTACTATAGTTTCACTGGTCAGCAAACAGTTTTAGAGTGTAACAGTTAATTTCAGAGCAGTTCATTGTTGTCCTTGAGAAATGTTTTTAGTTCAGCAAGTTTGTAGCTGGGTTTAAATGTTCTTCTGGTTCTTACAAATGCTTTGAAGTTCACATCTTTCAGACATTTGCCTGAAATCTTTGTTCATGGAAAGAATTAAATCAGTGTACCATGCATCTTTACACCATCAAAGATCCCTTCAGCTGGACAGAATGACATCTGAGGCCATTCCTTGCCCCAAGAGCCACAAGCTCTTAAAGGTTCTCTGTAAGATCAGTGAGATCACAAAGATCTTCATGAAGTACTAAAAGACACTGCACAACCTACAGAGGCCTCCACAGATTTTTTGGCCAAGATACCTTGAGCAGCCTCACTTGAGAGGTTTATGGGATAAACTTTAAGAATTATCATAAAAAATAGAAGGGTTGATCACCGCAAACAGATAGATGGCAGAATTGGTTAGGTAACCTACAATTCAACTGAGATTCATGGAAGAATAAACATGTTGCTATTTGGTCTACTTTACCGGAAGCAGACAGTGCTTAAGACATGCTTAATTTTTACTGTCTTTCATAAAAGTGAAGATGAAAAATGCATAGAAGCAGGACAAGGCAACACAAGTTGCTACCTCAAAATGAGGGCAAAACAAAACAGCAGAGACAAGATTATGGCCAATGCATTGAATCAAAACTCTACAAAACTCTTAAAACATAGATTTCTTGTTAAGTCTAATTCATCCCTTTGCTCACAACAGAACTGACAACAGCAGGATCTTATCCAGACAGATTCCCAGTATTTCAAGGGGTGGAGACTCTCTGATATCTCTAGAGACCTGTTCCAGTTTTTGACTATAGTCATCGGACAGAAGCTTCTGACAGTTTAAATGAAATTTCTCTTATTTCAATTTGTAGCCACGCATATTAATTCACCTCAACTAGGATGATCTTCTATCAATTTGTGCTCAATATTCAAGTTAAAATAAACATGCATGAAAATGAAGTAAATATTCTACAATGAGTCCTACTAAGACCAAAAGACATCTCAAATCCATGATGTGGTGTCAACAAAAAAAATAAGTCAAGCTACTATATACTACATGAATACCTCACTTCTCATACAGAAAGGAAGTAATGTGGGTCAATGCTGGTAAAAAAAAAAAAAAAAAAGGGAGAGAAGGTTTTCTTTGAGTAGTAGGTACAACTGAAGTAGAGTTTTGAAAAGAAAAGATTTTCCACCAGATTTTGAACAAAAATTTCTATCTGAAATAAACCAACAAATAAAAAGTATGCTTGCTAGCATCAAAATAATTGAAGAATCAAGGCTGTTTGATGAGATTATTTTTATTACTTCCTACAAAGTCTGTTATTTTTGAATTTCTTTTTCCGAAGGAAGTTAAATGAAGCTCCACTCACTTCAAAGTATGGAGACTACCAAGGTAAACGGGATGAAGAAAATAAAAAACTGGACATTTGGCTGAACAGGAAGGACCTTTTTAACAGATAAAGCACACAAGTCATTTTTTCTTCCGGTACATTTTTGCTTAAAACAGAGGAAGAAGACAGTACAGAATTTTTCAATTCTGTTTCAAGTAGCCTGTCATTTTAGAAGTCATTCATATGTAACACTCAGCACAAAAGAATGATAGGAATATGACTGTAAAGCAACCACATCTATATGGTAAAAGGGAAAAGGGTTGAGTAAGTGTCTAGAATAAATACCCATACTCCACAAGACGTAGTCTAATTTTTTCAGTGTCTTCAGATATTCTCTACTAGATTACCTCAGTGCTAATCACATTCATATAATAATGAAATTACTAGGACTAGTTAGATTAACTAAGATTAGATTAATTAGAAACAATTAATTTGTTTTAAGTCTACCTGTCAATTCTGACACTGTAACCAGGAGAATACTCAATGCAACCCTGAACCTTTATATCCACTGCTAAAATGTGCCTACTGCTACAGAAGCAAGTTATTAGCTAATGTTCACTGTCTTCGTGTTACTTCCAGAAAAACAAAAAGCACAAAAAAGTCCACTGAAAGAAGAACAATGGCTTGAGTCGAATAAACAAATAAATAAATAAATGACATCAATTTATAATAAGAACCATACTGAGTGAGGTCCCACTTCAAAAACATCATGAAGCGCTACGAGGATGTAGACACAAAAGAAAGAAGCCTGCTGGTGAATAAAAATATTTCTCAGAAAAGCATTGTGGAGGTATAGCTTGAAGGTAAGATGAAACAGAAAATTCTCAACCAATTCCAAAGGGAGAATGTCAGGAAAAACTCTCTAGAGGTATAAGTCACAAAATACAAACCTGCCCATGATTATCATTATTAGGGAGGGAAGATTTAGGTTGGATGTCAGGGAGAAGTTCTTTACAGAGAGAGTGGTGAGGTGCTGGAACAGGCTGCCCAGAAAGGCTGTGGATGCCCCATCGCTAGAGGTGTTCAAGGCCAGATTGGATGGGGACCTGGGCAGCCTGGTCTAGTATTGAATGGGGAGGTTGGTGGCTCTGCCTGTGGCAGTGGGGTTGGAGATTCATGATCCTTGAGGTCCCTTCCAACCCTGACCATACTGTGATTCTGTGATTACACCATTAGAAGTATCTTTCTTCAGAATTCAGCTTAATTTAATAGTTTAATTATACGACATACTTAAGTCCTTAATTGATTAGGGATGCATAGAACGGCATGCATAGGAATTACTAAAAATAGAATTAGAAAAGATTATATTCTTTCAGAGTATTTAAAAAATGGGCTATTATCACTTATTATCTTGATTTCTCAAAGCCTTTAGAAGAATGTAAAAGCATGACTCCCAGATAAATAACTAAAATGAAGGCCTTACCTGATTCTAGAATGCTAGCTATGAAAAACATCATACAGCTTAGGTGCTCTGCTAATGGCTGTATAGGAACAAGTATAAAAATCAATGATGATAGAATCTGTTAAATATGAAAGGCACTTTCTTCACTTAAACAAGTATTTTTAAAACCATGTCTAGAATTCCGATCTTCCATAATCAAATAAAAAAAAAAAAAACTGAAATCATATAACCTGTAACAAATGAAAAGCCCTCATAATACTGAAGAACACCCAAGAAAAGATTGCTTTCTACATGAAGGAATCTTGTACAGTGACTCTTTGCAGAGTCACTCATACATGCAGTAAATAGCTTCTGCAGTGCAGGAATAAAAAATCTGCAACAAAACCTAAACTAGATGGAAGTTTTTTCTCTGATATACAGCAAAGAGGATCTCTACCACTAGACCATCATACACCTATTATGTGAGATCACTTAAACACACTGTGCAGACATATATAAAATTCTTAATAATCTTTCTTCCTCTACTTACGCGGAAATCCTATTAACAACAACAGGAATTTCACAACCATATGGAAAAATATATCAGTTTTTGAGTAGTAATTGGGGAGAATTTTAGGTTAGTTATTTTTTGCAATATCTGTGGTATGCTGCATATGGAACAATTCATAGATCTCGATAGGTAATCAAAATTTAAAAAAGAAACATGGATCATTAGGATTTTTGAAATTAAAAGTACATTATGCCTTAACCGGCATACCTGAAAATGCTTGACTGCAGTTGCATCAAAAAGATGGTTTAAAGGACCACAGAACTGGAAAGTTGAAGATCATTAGCTTGCTTCCAAGCTACAGTGCAAAAAAGTACCAATTGTTTATCAGTTCTCCAAGGGAAAAAAGTTTTACACTTTTCATGTGGAATTCACTTGACATTTCGGGTTTGTCTTTTTTTTTTTTTTTTTTTTCCTTTCCCCTCTTGAGGAGATGGGTAGTAAGTTATTCTTAAAATCTGGTCATTAGTAGAAGTTTAATTGCACTCCTTTTTTCACAACTCATTTATTGTTCTAAATAAATAACAGGAAACTAGTCCCAAACCTTTTAAACAGGTATTTACAAACAATGTCAGCAAAAGAGTAGGCAAATGAGCAGATGCACAGAGAAAAAAAAAAAACAAAAACAAGAAGTAAATTAACATTCTCATCCTTCTTTGCCTTGCAAACAAAATGCATCTTGAGCTGCATTTGCAAAGTCCTTTGTACCTTCAATATTATTTTCCTTCTTAGATTTTAGAAAGGATCTCTCCAAAAAGAAACAACCTCCCACTAACCAGTCAGCTCCTGGTTTTCAATTTTCATCCTCAGTGATGATGCAAGGATTTAACCTCTTGACACAAAATAAGCATTTCCCTTGGATTAGCTACATATACAGCTAAAAACAAAGGCTATTATGGCAATGATTCCAATTAACAGAACTTCTCACAGAAGACACTGTTTGTAACCAGTTTACATCCTGCGGGGTAACTTACCAAGACTAAAACCTGTAGTTCTCCAGCACTCTTAAAAGAACCTGAAAGAAAGGCAGCTCTAGTTTCCTCTGTGTGCACAGAAGCAAGTCCCCATGGCTATTTAGTCAACCACACATTATAATACAATTTAGAAAAAAATTGGTCATTCTAATACAGCAGTATCTGTGATGTATGAGCATGACCTTACATATGACTTTTAAAATGCTCTTCTTCATTCTGTCATCTAAGAAAAGCAGACTACCCTGGTGTTTGCAATAATGCTGTAGATTTAAGGATGCAAGTTGAGTGCAGACAGAGAGGGTTAACGTTTTTTTTGCCACTGACACGTTTGTATTCTTTTCTGCATCAAAATCAATGACTGACCTAATCACTGCGGAATAAAATAGCTTCTGCCCATTACTACTAGCCTCAAAAACACATACGAAAATACTGTCATGGAAACCAATCTATCCCGGCATTTTCCTAGATCCAAATTATACTAGTATCCATGCTTCCCTTAATAGTAGAGACAACTTGAATTCTTTGACACATCATGCATTGCACTGTGTGCAGCTGCAATTCAGTATACCTGAAAACAGCTCAATGTTTTTAAAACAAATTACTAAGTAACGTTAGGAAATATTATATTTCACTTACAAGATTTGCTAATGTGTTAAGTTGTAAAATATTGAAACAAATTTGAAGATGAATGGCAAATAGTGGAAGAAGACACAAAACATTACAACATGCTTTTTTGAAAAGAATCAGTGTTTGTGCTAGCCCCTGGCTCATTTCCCAGTAGTTTCAAACTGATAGATTATGCTGATCTATTTCTGCACCTATAATGCTGTAGATTTACCACAGAATATTATGTGTTTGCTGCAGCATGGGGCTCAAAATGTTTAGATATAAAAAATACAAACACTGAAAAGCTTTAGTAGTGACTGTACTTCTACAGAGAAAGTTCCCTATGAGATGCTCGCTCTAAATCTATGTTAGAGCACACTATGCTTACCAACTATATTTTGGTAAATATAGTATATAATAATATTTGGTAATTTTGGCACAGCCATGAGATGGACATCGCAGAAGGATCCAGGCCCCTAACAGCTGGGTGCTTACACGTGTTCATATACACACACACAGAAATAGATTAAAACAACACTCGTTTTCATAAAGATGTCCTGGGGACTAAGGTGTTTGAATTGTGAAAGATTTCTCACACCTAAAGACTGGATTTACTTCGGTTGTACCTGTGGCCAAAGTGAAGTCTGAGGGAATTTAGTTGCTTTTCCCATTGTAAAATGACTCAGGAAGCAAACTTATGGACCTAGCTCAGAAGCAAAAAGAATTTGCTTGTCTGGTCATGCAACAAAGTACCTTCTTGATCTTGCAGTCACAAAAATAGATAGACCTTCTAATTCTGCCTCTGTAAAGCCTGACGTGGACTATCTGCTCACTCACAACAGTATCTAACTGCAAATAATTCTTACAGTGTCCTTGATTTTCTTCAAACACCACCGTCAATGAATGAATTCAAAACTCCACAACTCAAACAAATTTTGCAATTTTGTGTCAAAAATAAAGTTTCTCTTAGTGTTTCTTCAAGAAGGGCTATGCAGTGAGTGATGCTTGTAGTGAGGGTAGTGATTGAAGAAACCCAGAGTTAATACAATCAACCCTCTGCAAGTGCAGTCTCAGTAGGAGGGTACTACCTGCCAACCAAAATAAAACAGCTACGCTCAGTTTCTCATTCTTACTATTTTTCTGTGCTAAATGAAAACATGCCTCTTGGGCAGCACACAATGTACTACTTCAGCTATCCTCACTCTGATATTTGGCACTAAAAGCACCATTGCAAAACAGAAAGAAAGAAGTCAGAAAGCACTCTGAGTTCAGGTAAATCATGGTGAAGCAGAAAAACAAGCTCTTGAAAAGTATTTCAGACCTGATTATTGAATAGATAAAAAGAACCTTCTAAAAGATTTTAATTACAGACTTTCTAAAGAACATTCAGTGCACCAATGTGTTTATAAAGAACTTGGTGAAAACAGAAAGTGATTGCTTTTTTGAATTCCAACTTATGTAGACACAACCTCAAAAAATATTCCTCCAGAGGACCAGTTCTTTCAGCCTCCACAAAGGAGAAGAAGAGCTATAAAAAACTGCTGCTAAACAGCTAAGAAAGCAAAATAGGAACAGAGGCATATGAAGACTCTGAGGTGCAATAAAAAAAAATCAGCATAGAACATAAAGCAAAGAATATCTGCTGTTCCATGAAAAAAGAAATTAACAAATACTGTTCTGTACTCCACCAGCTCTGGTCTGAAAAATGCAAACAGTGGAAACAGTCCATCACAGTATCATCAGTATATTTCTGACCTGCCAATTACCGCATGAGCTAATGACATCTGAAGGTACAAGAAGTACATAACATTACAGAAACGTCACATAGTATGACCACGCGTAAAGACCTTACACAGAAACAGTCAAAATCTAAGACGGAGCTTTTGGAGGCATTGTAGGACTAATGGTGGGATCAGGCATTGCAGAAGATGAGTAAAGCAGAAGACTTTGCACAGGAGTGTACATTCTGTTTGCCTCAGACTCCTCCAGGGAAAGACAGCTGCCCAGTTCTGAAATGCCTAATAACCATCGTGTAATCTATGAAAGGTCAACTGGGGAAACTGACGTTTTTATTTTATAAATGTAAGTTTATTTGAATGTAATTTATTTTGGTGATCTGTACTGCATCTGAAACTTTCCACAGTGGTTCTAACATGTCTTCTACAAATAATGTAAGTGACAAAATAAACCTGATGTTTAGTTTTCACAGTCAGAAGGAATTTTACCAATTTTACAAAAGTAATTGTGAGGAAAAGCTGTGAAGAAACTCAAACTCAGGCCTAGGCCATGAATATTTCACTTGGCCTCTCCAGGACAGTGTAAGCAATTAGTGCAGAAAATAACACACTGGTTTTGTTGTCATCTATTTACCCAGAAACAAATCATCAAAAGATGTAACGAATCTGGGGATTAATTTCAACCCTCATTTCAAAGTTTTAAGTATCTTATCTGGCTAGCAGCTCAAGCTTGTAATTATTTTATCTATTTCAAAATGATTTTGAAGTGGCCCAATGGCATCAAGTTGTTTTTACAGCACTGACAGGCCACTCTTGCTTAGTTTCAGGTTCTGGTGCTCAGTCTCAAGGTCAGCAAGGGCTAGCAATGTGTTGAAAGTGTTGGCTTCCACTATGCGCAGTCCAGCCAGAGGAATGCACTATGCTGATGAGTGAGGAAAGCACACCATTTTGACCAGGAGGCTTATCGGTGCTCCAAAAACTCCTTTTGTCCTGTATGCATTTTTCAGTCTTCTGCTTTTGATTCCACCTTTGTTTTCAGGGTTATACCTAACTTGTTTGTGTTGCACTACTTTTTTCACAGGCCATACTACATCTGCATATTATCCCATGGATAGTAAACAACACAGAAAGTCATTTCACTATTTTGCAGTAAGTGGAACAGAAAATTTTCAAGTGTAGCTGATTAATACCACATGCTTTCATAAAAATACCAGGTCATATTTCCTCAAGCTCCTGATAGAATTTTTACACTGTAAGTATTACTTAGAAAAACTAATGCACAGACAATGCAGTGCCACCTAAAGTAAGGCAGAGTTAAAGTTGTTCAGAAATTCACAGAACTTAAATTTGAAGAGACATCTCGAGATTAAATAGTTCAACTCTTGGGCTTACAGTAGAATCAGGTAAAGGATCAGGTCTATGTCTAGATGGCTTTGGGGTATCCTCGTGGACGGACTCTACATCATCTCTGGGAAGCCCCTGTATTACCCTTAAAGTTAGGTCATTACTCCTGAACACTTTTGTCCTGAGTATGTTTAGAAATGGTTTCCAGAAATGCAAGGTTTCCCAGAAATGTAAGACTGACTGGTCTGTAGTTTCATGGATCCTTCTTGATGTTCTGAAAAATAGGAGAAACTTTTTTTTTTTTTCCTAGGAGCCTGCTTTGAACACTATGACCATTCAAAGATAATCAAGAATGGCTTGCAGTAACTCTGGTCAGGCTGCTTTGTACTTGTGGGTACATCCCTCCAAGTATCTAGTTACTCTACACGTTCACTAACCTGATCCTGCTTCACCAAAGACAAATTTTCTTGCTCCAAACTGTTCCACATGTCCGAGCGTCTTGAGATTCTAAAGGGCAAGTTGCACTAGTAAAGATCAAGGTGTGGAAGACACTGAGTACCTTGGCCATTTCAATCACCTCTGTGATCAGAGCCCCTGCCTGGTTCAGCAGTTGGCCCGTATTTTCCATTAGATTATTCTGCTGCTCTAGAAACCTTAGCTGGTACCCTTCATTCCTTAGCTTTCATTTCAGCATTCTAGATGAAGAATTTAATTTGGAAATGGTCATATGACATTTGCTGCTTCACAGTTTGGAAGCAACTAAGAAGCAATAGAAATACTATTTTCCCCTTAACTTTGTAGGCATTTCTGGTGACAAAGAAAGTAATCTGAAAAGTTCAATGGGAAACATTTTTACCAGTGCAGTACAATCTTACATACTTATCAGCTTGAAGCTTTATCAAGGTTGAATCACAACTCAAATTGTCCAAATGTTAAAAGTGGCTTACTTTCAAAATGTGTAAGAGCCAAGAGTACTAAACAGTGGTGGAAGACATAAACTAACAAGCGCCAGTGTTAATCATGCTTGCAGCCTTAATCACCCTCCTAGCATGTTGCTATTGACATTATCCAGAAGAGTTTGAACAATCTAAAATAGTGTATATTGGCGTTGCAGACTTGCAGTGCAAGCTACTTCTGTCTCTAAGAAAAGTAAAGCTTCTTATTGTACAAGAAGAGAACTAAACTGGGCAAAACAGCAATGAAAGTAGGTAAGTTAAAATAGGAGGGACTTGGGAAGCATGGGTGAGAACTATACACATGATAAAACAGAGTAACTTCAAAAGGCCAAACAGTGATAGCAAAAAACATGTTTCCTAAGAGTAAGTTGCAAAACATTTTTGTTTTGACTGGTCTAATTGTAGATTAAATTTATAAACTGACAACAGAGACAGTAGGAAAACCAGCAAAATCTATGGAAGACATAAAGTTATACTAGTTCATGCTGTTTCCAGTTTCTCTTAACTTCCACAGTGGCTACAAATTTTTAAAAAAACTTTCTACCATGGAGTTAAATCTCATTATTTTACATAGATTTTTAAATGAAATCTTATGCCTTCATCCAGCAAATGAAAGAGTAAGTTTGAAAACAAAACCCAGCACCTAAACTTCTTACCAGAAATTTTGTGGTTTTATTTTCACATGGAATAGTTTTAGATACAAGAGGATTTCTTTTGTACTTTTGGACAATATAGCCAAATTTTGAAGAGACAACAAAGTCTATTACTAGTATCGTCAAGGCTGTGTTGCATGTTTCAATATCACTTAGAGTTTGTGTCTTCTGTAGTAGAAATTAATAACCCTGTGCTGACTAGAAGTGGTTTATTCCAAAGTTACAACACCTAATGAGGTTCAAAAAGAGCTGTAAATTTAATTTAATCTGTCAACTTCAGATTTTTAAAAGAAGGACATATTTAGAGAGAAAATAGGATGAAAATAATCTAGAGGATTACAAAAAACAATAGAACATGGAACTGCAAGTGACTTTTTCCTCTGCACACAGTGTTCCAGCAATTATCTTTAAAAAAAAAATGTGGTTTTCAATGGATTAGGCTTATTTCTCTAACAAATGATTACTTAGAAGACATATAATCATGTTTCAAAATAAACAGGGTAGACATAGTTTCCCCCAATAACAACTACAAGACTGCATAAGCAAGTTAGTCCCTGCTGATATTTTTAACCACTTAGGGTTTGATTTCTGATATCCACTACAGTTTTGCATCAGAATCAGCGACTCAGTTCAGCACAGTGGCATGGCGTATCTGGCATTCTTTTCATAATGCTTCAAAATCACATTAGCCAGGATTAAGAAAAACTGGAAACTCACAGAAAATACCTTTTTTTTTTAACGTGACTCCAGAGTGAACCTAGTCAGACATTGAGTGGGGAATCAAGAAGGATCTAAGACATTTACTACAGAAGCAGACACATATGACTGCTTCTCAAAACAAATCAGAAGAATTATTACGGAGGCCTGAAGTGCATAAGCAGATGACAGCAGATAGGTACACAAATACCTAAGACACTCTTAATTCGGATTTGTCACTTTGACAACCAATATTACTTTATGTATATGCATATTTTTGCTTACTCTGAATCTGATTTATGATGCATATATTTATGCTAATTTATTGGATAATTTCTCAAAGAATCACAAAATCATAGGACTTGGAAGAGACCTCTGGAGATCAAGTCCAACCCTTCCTGCTAAAGCAGGTTCCCTGCAGTAGGTTACACAGTAAAGCATCCAGGTGGGTTTTGAGAATCTCCAGAGAAGCAGACTCTACAACCTCTCTAAGCAGCCTGTGCCAGCGCTCTGTCACACTGAAGTTACTTCTCACATGTATACGGAACTACCTGCCCTCCACTTTGTGCCCGCTGCCCATTTTTCTGTCAGTGGACACCACTAAAAAGAGCCTGTCCCCATCTTCTTGACACCTGCCCTTCAGATATTTATACACGTTGTTAAGATCCTTGCCCCTAGTTTTCTCCAGGCTGAAATGTCCCAGGTCTCTAGGCCTTTTCATTATAGGAGGTGCTCCAGGCTCCCAGCCATCTTTGTGGCCCCCCACTGGACTCCCTCTGGGAGATCCCTATCTTTCTTGAACTGGATAGCCCAGAACTGGACACAGTACTCCAGATGTGGTCTCACGAGGGCAGAGTAGAAGGGAAGGACCACCTCCCTCTACCTGCTGGCCTCAGCCTTTTTAATACAGCCTGGGATACCACTGGCCTGTTTGCCACAAGGGCACACTGCTGGCTCATGGCCAGCCTGTTGTCCACCAGGATGCCCAGGTCCCTCCTCTACAGAGCTCCTCTCCAGCAGGTCAGCCCCTAACCTGCACTTATTTCTCCCAAGATGTATGACTCTGCACTTGTCCTTGTTCAACCTCATCTGGATAGTCTCTGTCCAACTCTTCAACTTGTCCAAGTCTTGCCAAATGGAAGATGTGTCCTGTGTGTTTATGGAAATTTTGTTGTAGAGGACTGGACCACTAATGTTTGTCAATTACATGAAGCTGACAGGTCCCAACAGAAGAGGTTCAGATATAACATGTAAAGAAACAGATGGAAAAGATATCTTCAAAGGGACTAAACTTAGTAAGTGTAAACTATAGGATGTAGTTATAAAAAAATCAAAGTTCCTGTTACTCACCTACAAAAAGAGAAACATATAAAATTAATGATCATGAAAGTAATGTAAATATAAAATTGTAAATAATTTTGGTAAGCACAATGAAATACTAGTAACAAGCCAAAAAGCACTGGTTAAATGTCATATGAACACTGTGAAAACTCTTGATGACTCCATCTAAACAACATTAATTCAAGCTGGAACAGAATTAGAGAAACACTAGTTTTACAAAGCAAAAGTAGGAAGAGATCCATTAAGACACGTTGCAAATCTAATCAGGCTTATATACGCATTTATTAACTATGTCTCTTCCCATGATGTGAATTAGTAATATTGGAGGAACTTATTTTAAGACATAGTATCTCCAGATGGTGTATGTTCTAAAATATTTACATTGACATGTTCTGAAGTTATATAACAAAGCCCTTGCATACAATTAAAACAAAAATTTATGACTACCTGTTATCAAAATGTTAAAAACATTAGCAACTTAGATGAGAAGAAATATAATGATACCGATTTGTTTCAGTTCCCACATTTTTCAATTTAAGTGAGAAATTCTTATTCCTTTATACATGTCATGTACCTGAAAAGCTGAAAAAAATGTTTAAGGTGCTCATGCCTGTGTTTCCATAGCACTGCATTTCGTAACAATCTCATGCAACCCATTCATAGACTCACATGATCAAAACAATTCAAAATAAATTCCTAGCAAACATAACTGTAAATATTGTTGTACTACTTCTGACTTTGATCAAGCCACATGGAGTTACCACAGCTGAAAGGCTGCCCCAAAACATCAGTGTCAAAAACTAGTTCCAGTAGTGCACAACAGACAAAAAGAAAGAAAGAAAAAGACAACTAAGATAAAGTCTTTAAAAATCAACCCCGAGTCCTTTTTCTTTCAAGGAAGTACTTGGATTGTTTCTTCATGTATACTCTTTAATATTTAAGACTGAAGTATCTTTAGAGGTGGTCATTTTCACTTTCCTCATTTACAGGAGCACAAAAAAGATCCCACATGTTTAGGAAAGAAAGTCCACAACAGCACTGCAAGGAGCAGACACGGGACCATGGGACTGCCAACACAACAACAAGCTCTTTTCACCACATTGACTCCTACTGAAATTGTATGCAAGTATTTTGTCTTGAGAACTACAAGATATGAATCAATTGGTTTTATTGTTTAAACAAGTATTGTCACAGCTTTGTATTTGTGTAACACACACACACCTTTTCCTATCTAACTCTGAACATTCATGATCTGCATTACAGGCACATACAGAGCCCTGTAACACGGGCCCCTGAACATTTGTTTGCAAGGACCCACAGAAGTAAAACAGACTTGAACAAAACTGGAGAAAAGGGTAATCTTGATCAGCAAAACTCAAGCATCTACCCTGATGTCACATTTCATCTACTGTGCTACGAGATGAAATCTGGTCTTTAGAACAAAAGTTTTTATAGGCATATACTAACTCATGCACTATAGAGGAAAATTGACTTTCAGAGAAAGGAGATAGCTTGAAGACAGACAGGTTCAAAAATCCAGAGGCTGTCCTTGTATTTCAGTACAACTTTACAATATGATTTTCCAAAATATGAGGACTGATCTGAAAGTAATACCTATGATTTCACTAACACCACAATATTAGAGGCAGATGTTGGCGGTATGGCAGTAGAGGTTGAACCTTCCTACCACTATTCCATTACATGTTGTCACCGTGTGACAGATGGCAGCAGAGGAACAGTCTGACAGAATGGTGTCTGACATGGAGCTGCAGAATAAGTAAAGGAAAAAAGCCTTTTTCCATCTGGAGAAAAAGACTCCCACCAACATTCATTGATGCTTGCTGAACATTTCTGGAGACCAAACAGTGAATGTGAGCAGTGAGGTGGTGGGTGGTGCATTTCAGCAATGGCAATAGTGACATGAAAGACAAACCATGTTTTGGACAGCTATGCACAGCTATCACACCACAAAATGTAGACAGTCTCAATCAACTCTCATCCATACAAATTGGTTGAGCATGGTGACTATGTCCAAAAACAGTGTTCTGTAGCTGAGAATTTTCCCTATCAAACTGTGCTGTTGTGCTCTCTGTTGTAGTTTTTCCATGGAAATAAATAGAAGGCATTACTTTCAGAATGACCTGCATAATTATAGCTAAAACTAGGCTTGGTAATACATTAATTCTATTTTTTAAAAGAGTATTTTACTCTATGACCTGTATGTAATGAGAAGAAACAGCAAACATCCCTGCAATAAAATCATGGTGAACTAATATACTTGAGCTTGAACTAAAATCTTGCATAAACTGTCCAAACTACTGTAATTAAGTATGCTTACTTCCTTTATCTCACTTTATTTATATCACCTCACCTCACCACTCTTCTGGAAGATATTTCCTCTTGAAGACAATATTTACATTGTGATTATCCAAAAGCTTTGAGCATGAATACTGTCATAAAGGAAAATAAAAGAAGTTTCCACTGACTAGAAATCTAACTATTTATTTTCCATAAAAGCGAGTATCAAATATAAACAGAGTATTTTAAAATACAAATGTATCTTAAAATATGAACGCTGTCATATAAAAACAAAATGATCAGATACTTATATGGTCAGCAAAGAATAATTTGATTCACATTTTCTTAGGAATAAGTATGACAAGGAATGGTTTCTTTTCTAAAATATCACATTATATTTTTACAAACGATTAATTATAAGAGAGAACAACGGTAGGCATATACAATTCATCAGCAAAGGGGTTAAATTAAAAATTGTGCCACAGTAAAACAGAAAATTACATTTTTCTACAGTGGTCATTAAAAATGAATCTTATACTAAAATTAGATAACTGTAGGTAAAGAAGCTGTCCACATCTCTTCTTAGGTTCTCCATGGAAGAACATCTAGTAGTGTGTACAGCAGCTGACTTGAGCTCTGAGTCTACTCAATCCCTCTAACTGTTAATAATTTAGTAGGTCAAGCCGCCATCACCACCATCAAGCACTGCACATAAAGTTTCTGGAAAGTTAACTGCTTCCTTCACTATTCAAAATCCTGTCAGTCAACAAATATCAAAATTCTTCTATTTTTTAAAAATCCTCTATTAGCATCTAATATTACAAAATCCAGTTCACTGTATTACTTCCCATGTGAACTTCACTTCCAGAAAGTACATTCTGGGGGAAAAAAAAAAAGAGAATTAGTTTATGTATTAAATATTAATGATTCAAAAAATACTTCATGTTTTCAATAAGAGTATGTCTAAGAAAGTTGGAAGGGAGAAAAATTTTATCAGCTATGTCAGTAATCTTGGATTTGAAAAAGAGAACTCCAGAGAGCACATATTGCTGCTATTGAGAAAGACTTCATAGGAATCTTTTGTTCCTCAGAAAAAAATATCAAAAGAAATGACAATGTGTATCTTGAAATTGAAAGAGGCATATTCTTTCATCAAAGGTTTGTTTTTCTTTTTTTAATTAAGTATTTTCCCATTTTTAATAACTATTTCCAAACTAAAACAAATCCAAATTGACAGCACTCTTGGGGTACAATGACATGTAATTAAACAATGTTTCCCTTCTGCTTCAATAAAGCTGTAGCAATAATTATCATAAACAGAAACTGTATTTTGCTTTTAAATAATGGGCCTCACATTTCTGAACTAAGATGCCAATAACAGAAGTATTCTCAAACAATCCAAATACATTATTTGAATTTTATGTTATTCAATCATTTTGCTGGCTTTAATCAAATATAGTTTTAATGTCATCTCATAGTAATATTAAAAGATTGTGGTAATTCAAACCTACACTAAGAAGTGTTTGAAAACAGCAGTTTTCCACAAATACTAACAAACTGTAATAATCGCAACCTACCAAACTTAACTGTTATAAAACAAGCGGAGTTATGCCACATCTTGAAGTGAGTCCTTCATGCCTCCACAGTATACAAATCTAATGCACACATTTAGATAACATTATCAGAATGCCTGTTGACCAGATTCAGTTCTTTAGAAAAATTTTAATACTGGATGTACCAACCAAGTGTGCTCCCTGGTGGATCAGTTAATTTTAAGTGCTGTGCTCTTTAAGACCTTTTAAAAAACTCTCCCTATGACTCAAAAACTAATCAGGCAGAGAAGTACTTACAACACTAGCTGTGTGTTGTAGACGTGTGGTAAAAAGACTTCATACAGACAAAGACCTTGTGGAGTACTGCATGTCTGGTACATATCCAAACAACACAGATAGAGGATGTAGGACTACGAGTGAGGAGAGAGACATCTAACTGAAAACATGACAAAGAAACCACAGAAAGTGTAGCCATGACAGAGTCTGGTGACAACCAGGGAGAACAAGAAGGAGAAATAAGACTTCATAGAAAGAGAAGATGAGGAGAGAAGGAGAATGTTGTTTTCTTAAAATGACATTTCATCTATCATAACTGAGAAGTGCTATTCTGAAAAGAGCTGGACTTAGACACAGAGAATCTTTCAAAGTATATGCTGCATGACAAAAAATTATTTTGCTGTGATTGTGAAAAAACGGTGTATAGCCAGAAGTTAGCCTTTTCTGCCTACCAATACTGCAGGGGAAAAAAAAAAAAAGAGTTCCTGAAATGGGATGAACAAGGGAGCCTCCCGGGAACCCCATCCTATCTCCACAAGAGGACAGTACCAAGAGACAAAAGAGCTGAAAGCAGAGGCAGAGTAATTTGACCACAGCACTGATCATCATCCTGGTGCTAGATGCATTCCTAATGCTAGACGTTTGCTTAATCTCTAAAATATCAGATTTAATCATACTTTCTAGTTGTTTGATACCTATAATTCTGGATGCTGCTTTAAGCCACAGATATGTATCTCTTTTGACATCTTGCATGCTAATTTCCGATGGCATGGAGCTCTTCAGCCTAAACATACACAGACTTTTTTTTTCCTCTTTCAATTCTGTCTTGACTACTTTCAAATTTTACTTACTGCAGCTTTGTGTGTGTGTGTGTGTGTGTGAAAAAGTAACTGGCTTTAATCAATAAACACTGATCACTGCACTGCTCCTCCTATGAAACAGCAACATCTTCATCCAAATCCACTGATTGCAATTTATGACCAACCTCAGGCCCATCCCACCTCTACTCCCACAGGTTTATACTTTTTGAACCCAGAGACCTGATTCTCTTTCCCACCACTAACTACTGAACAGCTAAAGCACTGGCAACGAAAAATAAATCTTCAACTGTTAAAAAGTTTAATTTCCATTATAAAACAAACAGCACTGTTTTATGTAATTGCCCCTCTACACCAAAGCACAGGAATAGGACAGTTTTGGAGAAAGCATTAGGAATTATGCTACTTTTGTAATTAGCTCTGTTATCCTCAGTGTCATCTATTTTTGTTTCTGCGTCCTTCACCGATGTGGCAGTTTTTCTTTCTCATCATGCAACAGTATTTTTTCTGACACTGAGGTGAGCCCTACTGCACACAGAAGCCAGATGACGCCATAACACTCATTTTTCATGATGAGGTTACAAAATACTCCATACTGCTTTCCATTCTGTTTATAATTTATGTGTTACAACAGCATACCTTCTCCTGCTTTCATACCCAATTTCAAGTTGAGGTATATTTTTCAAAGGTAAGGAACAAACTCCTTGCAATCATAGTTTCAGAAACACTGTAAACTGAAACCAAAATAAGCCAACAAAAGCCACTTCAAAAAGGATGCAGTGAAATACAAAGTGCTTGGCCAAAAAAAAAAGCTGGTCACTTTTGAGCTCTGGGTTTATGTGAACAATCAAATAGCGTTTCTCATCGATTGTATGTTCTATCAAGGAAATTACTTCTTTTTTTTTAATTTGTGCATATATTAATTATGCATTGATAGACAGTACTAGTTTATTTATATATTAAGAAGGATTACATTTTTTTAGTGATAAGACTGTGGCATGCCCACCATTAGAGAGCAACACTCAGTACTGGAATTTCCCAAGGATCATTATAAAAGTTCCTCAGCCACTGAACCACACACATTATAAAGCAAATGTTTATGGTACTAAAAATCCACCTGATAACAGAGAGCATTTAAACTGATTCTGCCTGTGGATACAGGCACAGGAAAATCTTTGATCACATAGGATTTACCAGACTTACTGACAAGCGCATAACAAGATCCAATTACTGGAAGTTAAAATTACATTGTTAACACCGAAGAGCATTCAACATTAAATGCTGTTTTCCAGCCAGCAATTCTGAGTTGCTCTGCTCCTTTCTTCCTTTTACTCAGCGCTGGGAAGCACTGGATTGCGTGCACTGCCCTGAACACACCTGGAACACATGAAACCCCCATGTTATGGCACCAATCACAGTCAGGTGTCCCCTCTAAAATGGCCTTTGCCTGCAACCTTTCAAAGCCCAGCAGCAAGTAAGAACTAAGTTTGGCTTGTGTACCTGTGCTTTCCTTTCCACTGAAGCAAGCTAGGCTGGCGTGTGACATGGCCCTGAGGAACAACGCTCCCAGAAAGATATGGATACCTCTTCAGAGGAGTGCTGGTGCATCTTGTTTACATCTTCAAGATGCACAACTGCACATTAAGGGCCAGAAAGAGCACGACAGATGACAGACGAAGGGTATCTGTCATTATCTTCAGCAGCTCACAACAAGGTTTGTCTGCTGAAACACTCTGAGAATGTCTTATCTAGCCCCTGCCTGTCAGGTCTGGAAGCACCGTGCTCTCCTCTATGGCCCATATTTTTATGCAGCCTTGACAAATTTTTGGAGTTTGGGTGAAACTTCATAGTCTGACACAGACAGAATGTCCAATCAATCCATTCAATTTTTCTCTTCTGCTTTTAATTTTATCTTAATCTGTTTCTTGGACCACAGTTGTATATGAACATGTTACATAGAAGCCTCCACCAAACTAGCTACCAGGGTCCAGACTCTATTTTCCTTTGTTGCTGTTTACTACGGTAGTTAAGATCTTTCTGGATTAATTCTATTTTTTAAGCAATAAGCTCTCAAATATTCCATAATTTGGCTTTCCTAACCCTCATATTTCATTTGTGTACTCTCTGCTTTTATTACATCTTAAGAATTATTTTAGTTTCCTACTTTTGCCCACAGAAAATCGAAAATTTATTTTTACCCTTCTAATTTCTCCTTGAGTACAACTTAGTGAAATTCATGTTCCTTCCTCTTTTACTTCTCACTAAATTTTTCCAAATTTCCATGTTTGTTTGCTGTCAGAAGAGCCTTCACTACACAGGTTAATCGCCTTGGCTTATTTCTACTTTCTGTTCAATGGCACACTGACTTCCAAGGAACTGTTGGTCTTCTCTCAACTAATACCCAGGCCACGTTTCTAGGTTTTCCTTTCCTTTTTGGCTTTTTTTCCTCTTTCTTCTTTTTTAACTTTTAACCTCAGGGCCTCTTTGACTAACCATCTCATTTTATTGAAATCACTTCCTCTAAAGTTTAGTCTCTTTCTTTGTTGCTTCTTGGTTCAGTTTCTCCCCCTAGGATATTGAATGTAATTATATTACAATTATTATTAACTTGTCTGCTCAGCTATACTGTCTTAAATTAACTTCAGTTTGCTATTTAATATTAAATTGAGAATGTGAGCTCTTGAGCTACCTGTTCTGAAAAAAAGTTCTGTAACGTGTTAAAAAGCTGAAAAATATTGTGCTGTCCAACCACTGTAGTTATGACTAACTGAAGTCCCACATTATTACAATTTAGACAGATTTTACAGACTCTTCAGCATTCTTTGTTGTAAACTCAGTATCCTTTTCTCAAGTGACATTCGATTATGCAGCCTCTTGCAGCAGGAGAAGAAAACCCAAAAATTGGCTTTAAATCCACTAGCTAACAATATCACTGCAAAATAATCAGTGAAATTTAAAAATAAGCTCTGTTAGAGCTGTCCTACCTTTGTCACACCTTGCTTTTCACTTCTGCACATAAGAACTTTAAAAACCATATAATCATGGAATCATTTGAGTTAGAAGGTACCCTTAAAGGCCATCTAGTCCAGCTCCCCTGCAATGAACAGGGATACCTACAGTTCCATCAGGTGCTCAGAATCACATCCAGCCTGGCCTTGAATGTCTGCAGGGTTGGAACACCCATCACCTCTCTGGGCAATCCGTGCCAGTGCCTCACCACACTTAACACAAAAAAAACCATTTCCTTGTATCCAAACTAAATCTCCCCTCTTCTAGTTTGAAACCATTTCCCTTGTCCTATCACCACCCACACTGCTAAAGAACGTGCCCCTTTCTTTCTTGTAGCTCCTCTTTAGACATTTAAAATGGCTAAAAACCTGTATACTCTGGCAATCTCTGCCTCCAGAGGATTCTAAATATCAGCTTGCCTTAAGGCTTTTTTAATTTGCAGTGAGATCCCATGCCTTTTACTACTTATCACTTGCACTCTGATAAAAAAATATTCAGTAAAGACTCAGAATTTGATTATGGTAGACATTATATAAACAGAAAGCATTCTTACCATAAATAATTCAGAGTTTAAATAGAGGTAAGAGATCTAAGGAAAGGACAATTATGATCAGTTTAGAGATGAGGTGTTAAGGTAGAAAACTTTAATGATCTTCACCCATTAAGACTGCTTCATAGTTGGCCACTTTTCTTAGTCCTACCCAGTCTACGCCTACACAAGTATTTACACATTTAACTACAAAGTGATCCTTTCTTTCTGGATGTAATGGCAGGTAATAAAAAGAAAGTTTAAAGTCCTCCCTCAAACCATGTCCTATAAGCACAGAGTGGTTTAATGTTTGATGATAACCTTTCACAAAACAGGAACCAAACTGGATTTCCTACGTGTGCAAAGTCAGGCATGTTTATATCCTCTGTTAAATGATAATTGTTTGTGGTGTTTTTCTACATTTCACTAATATCCTGGGCCTGCTATACAGAACAAATGAAATGCAAAACAATATACAGTCAGCAGGAAGCACGCAGGTGTGCATGTGATACCTTAATGCAAGTCATTATCTGTCTTACACCAGTGGTTTGGAGTGATGGGAAGGGAGCTCATTAACATAAGTCAGCATTGAAACCAATGCATAGCAACAGCTCAGTACCTTCCTCTATGGCTTCAACTTTTTTTTTTTTTTTTTTTTTCACCACTGGAAAAAGTTAATGAAATACACGCACACCACCTAAAAAGACCTGTGACAATATTCACTTTCTTTGTTGTCTGGACTTACTTATATCCTTTGATTAAATATTTGTTAGATATGTAATAATACCCCACTATTCTTTAAGATGTAAAATACACTGCCATTGATACTTCCAGCTCCGATCACTGGTTGCAAAGTGGTGATCAGTAATACAAAGGCACACAACAAAGACATTGATTTTGAAAACTGGAAATTGTTCTATCACTTGCCAGTAATACTTTCACAGAGGACTTCATTATAAATTTCTGTGGATCCAGGTATCCCAGAAGGGATGTGAATCAGCAGTTATGCAACACAAGTGAACATCCATGGGAAGCAACTATTGTAAAATGAATGGCAGGATCATTTTTTACTGTTTTACTTCACACTGGTAGTATTTATTAAACACTGCATTTGATTTACACTTGCATATTTATAGTTAATCTGTTTGATGTCCTCCTTTCTTCGCTGTAAAAACTTTCATAAATATCAGCTTTTACAAGTATATAAATACAGCAATGCACAGAGACTTCAATCCTTGTCCAATAGTCACATTAACTGCTTTTTCATTTAACTGAAAAGCCCTACCAATGTAATTGAAATGCTGCTTTGCCACTGCTTTTTTTTCTGTTGCAGAGCAGTAATTAGAGGAGTAACTAGAAGTGTATTTCCTTCTCCAGTACAGCAAAGAGAAAAGTAGTGTTGTTAGTATTCGCATAGGTCTTTGGAAAAAGGAAAGAGACATATTATAACAGGCTGTAGTAGTAAGAAAATCTGAGGAATGTCTCATTTGAAACACGCTGATAATATGCAATTATCTCAGTTCTATAAATTAGTTTATTTAATAAACAGTAAAACATCACTGCTTTGTACATTTATTTTAGACAGCTGGTACTGTTTCACTTGCCTATTTCGTTCTCAGAAACTGCAAGTCTTAAGATGTGCCCACTTCTGCAGAGGAATGGAAAGCACAAACTCTGTTGTTTATTTTTCCTTTATTCATTAGAAAAAAGAAGTTATTTCTCTACTCCTTCACAGCTTTAGAAAAGCAAAGCTATAAAAACCCCAAAGCTCAACTTGTTTCTAGTATTTACTTCTTAGCTCTCCAATTGAGTATTTAGAAACTGCACACAGCAATTCTGCTTGGGATTCACACGATAGCCTTGGCAATACTTACAACAGCATCACTGTCTAAAAACTGCAGATCCTTTCGCCTCCAGGACACAGAATGGATGACACGTGTACAGAGACTAAGAGAACAGACAACACAAGAACACAAATATACGTCCAACTCTCTCTCCCTTAAGATTGTTTTCCTGTAGTTCTTCTGGTTAGTGTAAAATTGCCATTGAGAGTGGATATGGAATTTGTTGCTTCCATTTAGTGGTTTTGTTTAGGCACAACTTTCTGCTAGCTCAATCTCTGGGAGAGAATTTACATTCAGACTATACTACGGTTAATCGAAGAGGTTAAAGCTATATTAAAACACTCTTTTTGATTAAATTCAAGTTTGGAGTTGTCTATTATTATCGTGTTCTTATTCTACTCAGACAAGATCTTCTAAATCTGCATAGAGAGGGATGAAAGTTTTTTTTTAAATGCTGCTGAGTGGAAAATATTTTCTTGTTTGTTTAGTCTTTTTTTTTCCTGTGCAGTACATGAGGATGAATATCCAGGGTATTAAAATAACTCAATCATTGTTTTAAAAAACAAACATGCACACCCTAGGGGAATAATCCTTCCTGAATTTCTTCCTCAGATCTATCTAGATCCAATTCTGTGAACTCTTTTTCTCCCACAGAAGAGAGAAGGAGAGATGCACATGCTCTTGTTTCTTTATGCTTAGGGATTTCTCTTTTATTTTTCCTTGATCTTTAGACTTGATCAAGGAGGAGCATCAGATACAAACTGTAAACCATACTCTTTTGCATCTCCTCTAAGCCACAGGGATTAGTCCCACTATCAATATGCTACTTGAAAAATGAGGCCAAATCATGCTAATGTTACATTGTGCGGTACCTCTTCTTACTGTGACACAGCAAAGTTCTGGACACTGAAGTTTGGTTTTAAGGGAGACGATGCAAGCTGACTGGGAAGGAGATTAAGGGGTCGGTGTGCTTTCTCTGTGGCACTGGTATTAATACAACAGGCAAAGACTCAGAGGATAAAGAGGATAAAATGCCTTCCTCTGGAGTAATACTGCTGAACTGCTTTCTAATCAAGACACTGAATGCTGTGAGGAATAAGCTCAAAGAAGATTGCCACATTTAAATGTAATAAATTTCAGAAGGGCAGCAAATGTATTTACTACTTATCTTTCTATTCTAAAATAGCAATGCCTGTGATAACCAATAGGGTTAAGCCATCAACCACAGAAATCAATCTAAAATTAAAGCGGTTTTGCTACAAAAGCCGAAACACATACCATTCAGCAGTAAATAACTAAGCAGTTCCTAACATAGACAGCAAACTGAGTAACAGCTAAAACTGTTCAAACTCAAAGGTGTCAAGCATGGCAACACTCAAAGTGATCTTCATTTGGGCTTCTATCATTCTTGCAAATTTTTCCTTATTTCCTCTCAATTCTATTCCCACCATCTACACTTCTGTTTGATACGTACCTCATTTTCAAAAATATAAGTCACACATTAAGACATTACTGATCACGCATCTACTTCTGCATGTTTATTATCTGAGAATCTACTATTTTTTCAGATAGTATACTAATATAATAGGGTACCTCTGATGAAAACAATTTATTTAAAATCATCTTACTGGTACAGAGAGCTATGCTTCTGTTTACCATCTTTAGTCATACGGCTTTATTTATTCTCTAGTCTAAGAAGATGTAACATTAAACTCCAAAAATTTCCCTTAGGATTACCAGCTTTTTTTTGTTTGTTTGTTTTCAACTACTACTTTTTAAACATCCTGAATATGTGCAAGTAACATTGCTATGGATATCTGGAAAAATACCTTCTTTTCTAAATGGATAACAGTACGTACTGTTCTAGTTTAAATACAAAGAGTGATTTTGTTATCTATAATTACCACCAGAAGTTTTGGCCTTGCTATTACTGTCAGATCATACTCCAGCAATCATCATTCTTCACTTAATCAGGTTTTCTGTTGTTTATACAACTCTCTTACCCACCTCTGAAATATTCTAATATTTAGGGAAAGAGTTTGGGAAAAGCAAGTAGCTCAGATGTGAAAAATAAATAACTAAAATAGAATTTTGCCAACACGTATCTACAGAACAGCCTCAAGGCTGCTATAACATTTCTGGCAAATAAGTCTGACCTCGATAGCCCTGCAATCAGTAAATACCAAGATACCATAAATGTCTGCACAAGTCACAGGGTATCTAATAACAAATGCTGAAATTGGTTCTGGTGTTACATTTCTCAAATTTCATCTTGTGAAGAAAAGAAGAAAATTATATTTAATAAATTAAACCAGATACACTTTGACAAAAGAAAAAAAAATTTTTGCCAATTTATAGGTATGAAGGAAGGAGAACAAAAGGAACATTTCCTGTACATTTTTCTGTTACCTCAAATTCTGTCTATGAGAATGGTGAAATGGGCATTTTTCTATTTACTTCACTTTGGGACACCATGTATCCCTAAGACTTTGAATTCAAACTCTGTCCATCTCCACAGCATCTTAAAGTCTGTGTGTGACAGCAGGTTTATCTGTGAGGCAAACCTGATGGGCCAGCATGGCGTCACCTCAAAAGCATATGTGGAACAGAGCCTACTTATTTATACTAGAAGTTCTGGAAAAAGTTTGTTCAAGCATTGCATGTCATATCCTCCCCTATAACATCAAGTTAAGACCAGCATTTTTTCTTGCAATGAAAATACAAGGAGGATTATGTTGTCCAGATCATATTCTTCCAATGTTATTCTAAGAATGATTGTCTCTGAAAAAGTCCAAAATTGGTCTTCCTGACATAAAGACAATTACAAATTCAGATAAATACTGCTAATATTAGTTTTCTGGTTATTTTAACACTTAGAACTGAAAACAGACAGATAACAAAAAACCAGGAGAACTGAAGCTAAAAGTGAGACAGTACTGACCACCACCAAGGCAGCAGACATGCCAAATCAGCAGTACAATTCCCTGATGAATACAAATATATACATTTATATTTTAAATGTCTCATTAAAATGAAGCTTTAGCCACGAAACTGAAGGATGGTAACAAGGTATGTCAGAGCATATGCAGATATTGTCTTTCATGCAAAGGAAAAGCACAAGAGTGCTTCATCAAAAACTCTATGCAGGAATAACAGAATACTGTATTATGGCAAGTTAGGAATACTGGTACAGCAAAACCAAGTTTTTCACAGCCAGAAGAAAGCACAATTCAGCAGTTGGAATATTGATTAAGCACAGAGACAACAGTTTTAGCTGTACGTAAAGATCAAAACAGGTATATGTACAGTATCTAGAAAATACAGCTCTAAGAACAAAGCTGGTTATGGTTAGATGAGTTCGAAAATAAGACCACCTACTTCACAAAGCTAAGGGTGGAAAGCATATTTCTTCCACGAGTCAAATAAGAGGGCAGAGAGAAAATTCCTTTTCTAATCAAAATGGTCTTGAAAAAGTGCAAGAGAAAACCTGGCATTTTTGTTTAAAAAAAACCTGAAATAAACATAGGTAGCTGATTTTGTGTTTGGAAATGAAGTAAGGATGAATAGACAGAGAAAGGGCAGTAAATTGGTGGGAAGAGAACAAGGCAGCCAAAAGATGAGAAAACTATCATAGCACATGTGGAAACAATATCTGAAAGGAGGAGAAAGATGTGAGTGCATAGCCAAGGGAATTAATGGCACTGAAGATAGGACAGGATGAATTCAATCAAGAGTGGGTCCAGAGTTGCAGTTCACTGCAATGTGACAGGCCAAGTCTGGATCAGGCCAGGTCTCTCAGACCTTTGGAGGAAGTATTACCAATTTGGGAACAGCACGTTAAGCCAGACAATAAGAAAAAGCTGGTGAGACAGCATGTGGCTCAAGAAAAATGGAACCAAGAGAGTTTCTGTTTTTAAAGATCAGGGGGACTGAAAAAAAATTAAGTTTGATATCAGATGGGAATGGCAGTTAAGAACAAGTGAAATGAATAAACTATATAAACTATGCAAGAAAAGAGAACTGAAGCACAGGAGCAAGTAAAAGGATTAGAGAAGGAGAACTAGGACTCCTTCCTGAATACCTAATATTAGAAAACTGAGAAAGGAAAAGATGGAAAGAAAAGCAAAGATGGAAAGAAAGGCAAACCGAAAAAGGGCATTTACAGTATGTGTTAAATCATGGTTATTTTCTTCTTTTTCAGAAGTCAGTGAGATCATACATGGAGATGGATAGAAGGAGGAAGGAGGAAGAAGTTGAAGACTTCTGCAGGGATTCCAAGCAAGCAAAGAAGAGCCAACTGAGATGGTGAGCAAGGGAGACCTGGTTATGTCTGAGGATAAAGCTGATCAACTACAAGGATGGCAGAGATGAAAAAAAAGAGAGAGAAATCTGTAGCAAAAGGAAGTTGGGCTGGTCACAGGATTTCCGCTGGAGATACTGCATGTGCTACATGAGAGCAGGACTGTAGGAAGCGGATGTTGGGAGACCGCCAGGGCCAGCAGTTGGTAGGGAAAAAAGAAGACAGGGTAGTTTACCTAAAAGCTCTGTTCAAATATATGATTAGAGCAAGACAAACTCAGAAGTCAGTACAAACAGAGGTCAGGACCAGCAGTGTTTGCTCCTTTAGGACAGAATTTGCAGTGACTGTACAAAAGCTTCAGAGGTGTTATTTGACAGGTTTGGTCCTGTTTGCAGGCTGAAGAAAATGGAAATGATTGGTGAGCATGCAGAAAACTGAAACATTATTTGTTAAAATATTAATTATCGCCAGGAAATCTCCTTCTGATCTGGGGAATCCTAGCTTCCCAATGGCACAGAGCATGTATGTGTAGAACTGGAGGTTTCTGAGGTATTACTGCATGCCTAAATTACTGGTTCCTTGGCATAGAAGTGGTTTGACCCAGTACTCAATGCAACAAGTTCTCAACGCAACCAATGATTTCTCAATTTTCAGTTTTACATCCCAGTATGTCACTGTACAAGAGTTTCCTGCTCACATAAACCATGGTTACAGGTTTTAAAATATGCCTCCTCCTTCACTGAATGCTAGGAGTGGTAGTATAATATAAGCTCTGCAACCTGTAGTTTTTTTTTTAGCACAAGTTCTGGGTCTGAAAGATACATGCATGACACTGCTTCACAAATTAAGTACAGAAATCAGAGATCTCCATTTTGAGCTATAGTTTATAATGCTTCCATTCATCAAATGTATTTACACATTTACACATTCTATACATCTTGCAAATCCAATGCCTAGCAGTCAATTTTAAAAATAATAATCATAGAATCATAGAATGGCCTGGGTTGAAAAGGACCACAATGATCATCTAGTTTCAAACCCCCTGACATGGGCAGGGTCACCAACCACTATGCCAGGTTACCCAGAGCCACATCCAGCCTGGCCTTGAATGCCTCACATATTCAAGGAAGTAGATAGGAGCAGATGATAATCTTTCAGCCCAGGAAGGAAAGCTCATCCAAAAAATAAACTAATAAATAAATAAGTAAAAATTAAAGATTAACAACTTTAGAGGCATTGGTAATAAAACTAAAAAACAGTTTGGAGAATTAGACAACAGCTGTAGAACTGCACGATATTTAAAAGGTTCAAACAAGATATGCTATCCACAAGATAAAAATGAATGCGTTTTGCAGCTTCAGTAGCGGTACGGTTTGCTTATTCAGCAAAAACATAACAGAAATGACTATAAAATGCAGTTTTCGTTGACATAATTTTTTTTTTCCAGGAGAACATGTAACATACATATTTAGGTTATGATTCTGTATAATTGCTTACAATACACACAGAAATAATAATTCAATTTCTGCTATCATTGCAACAACTGCAACATTTGTCAGGCTCCATTAAATAAAGTTACAGTGCACTTCCTGACATGGATTCTAGTCAGTGGTAAATAAGGAATTCAATATGCAAATGTTTTATGATCTTTCTCCTGAAATATTTCCTTTGACTTCACCCTGAAATTCTGAAAACTGCAAATAATCTGAAAACACAATAAAAGAAGTAATCAAATCACTGCTTCACTGTAACTATTTTTCTAAACCAGCAGTTCCTGACAGAATCAGGATACACAAACTCTGTTGTGTAACCACTTTATGGAATCCCTTCAATTCATCCAGTGTTCTTTCTGCATCAAAAAATTCTCATTTTTAAAAAACAAAGATACTGCTGCATAAACATAAATGAACTGAGCGATAGCATGACAATGTAAACCTCATGGTTTACAAGGATCCTAGTGCTGATACATACACTCAGCCTCCTTAACCCTGATTTACAACAGAGATCCTCTGGAATTCATCTGACTTCAGACAAACTTACTGCATATTCAAGAGAATTTGAAGTGATACAAAACAAAAACAAAAGGGGTTACCAATGTTAACATGACCTTTGTAGCCAACTTCTTTGTCTCAGAGCTGAAATTAATTCGTAGTGACAAAATCATCACAGCACAGATTACTAGTCCTTTCTGCTCCGGCTAACTTCAGATGTATTTTTAAAGCACGTAACACAAACAAAGGTTTTAACAATCACTCATTCTAGGCTTAATGGTAATAACCTTATAATAACGTTAACTGGGCCGTTTCCAGTTAACATTATGAACGAATCATCCTCTGCTCTTTCTACCCGTCCTGTTTTTGAACCAACTGCTAGAGAACAGGAATCTTGTTAATAGCACTCCCCTGCTGGTTCACAAGAACAGAATAGTTAGGATAGTCAAAGTACACTGCAATGCACATACTGTCATTCTATTCTTTTATTTTACTTTTTTTTTAAGATTAACTTATTTTACATCTTAGAAAGCTGACAAACTAAGAATTAATAGCAAAACAAACTTATCAAGATGATTATTTTTTACTGTTCCATTTATTTTGAAGTTTTTAATTTATAAGCTTGTCAACAGTAGCTACACACTAGTTTGGGTAATCTAATGCAAGGAAATGTACCCAAACTGTCACTGAAGAATACTTTAGAGATGACTGTAGAGACAAGGGATCTTGTGGAAGAGGAAGAATTTTCAAGTTGGGCACAGTATTTGAAAAGGACAGAGCTATTTAAGAAAAACAAATCCAGAAAAATCCATCTCTGTTACCACATAACTTCACAAGTGTCCAACTGTCCTTACAGTCTACTTCTATGAGATCAAGCTGCTACTTATCTAACCTCTCCTCTTTCCAAGACCATTACTCTTTATGGGGTGCTTGGGCTGCACTTTCTACTGCTCCAGCTCCCAAAATCAGGCATCCAAAGTACAAGTCCATCAGACAAACATTTGTATTCCAGACTGCTACAGGATCAGATTACACCTAATATCAGTCTTAAAAGCCACAACAGAGCCTCCTTTTCAAATCAGTCCTTTGGATACTCCTTTCTTACAGCTTTCTTATTGTAATTCAGGTTTAAGGAAACAGAATATAATCAAGGTCAACCTCTTTTTTTGAAATCTAATCACATTCCAACTTTCTCTCATGTCATATTTTCTAAACAAAAAAAGATATTTAAAACAGTAAGGAAAGCTTAGTTCCTTACACATGATTTAGGGAACCGATGCTTCAACAAAACCCTTCTCCCATACTATAGTACAGCAAAAAGAAACTACAGTATCACATTTCTTGCAGGAATATTCCACATATTATCAGTAAAGAATGTAGAGAAGTTTCCTTCTTCCTATAAACAGAAAAAGGAATCAGCAGTTTTCCCTGTGTCTCACTGTTGAAAAGGCTTGGGAGTGGATCTCAGACTTGAGGGAGGAGGAAGAAGCTTTCTTCCAAAGCTTGGCCTGAATATTTATGTCAGTACAGAGGATGCAGTTTTAACTGTCCAAGAACTAAGAGCATTCTACTAGCTGCCGGAAACAGGCAGCCTCTGAGAGAACAGCACAACCAAGCAGCAAGAAAGGCCTCTGCCAAAAAGGAACACAGACATTCAAGGTGCTGATGGACCAGTGACTTCCTTCTTCGCACTCATGGAAAGCATCCCAGAAGACAGTGAAAGGAAGGTTTTTTTCCCCCGCATCAAGAAGACTCCACTGACCCCCAAGGGATGTACATCGCACAAGGAGAGAAAACAGTTGGTAAGAGGCAGTTTTTTTTTTTATTTTGTTTATCTTTCAAGGGAGGAGGGCAGTCACTGGAAATGCAAAAAGTAAATGGTTCTAAATGAGTAAAAGCCAAGTCAGCAGCTGTGTCTGACTGAGGAGTGGTCATCCATCAGTTCCCAGTCCTTCATATGTCCTCCATGTAACAACAGGGAAAAAGCAGATGAAGCAAGAAAAGTGAAGCAAGTGGCAACGGAAGACAGAAAAAGTAGTTCTTCACAAAATAAAATTAATGTTAAAACTGTAAGAATAGTAGGAAAATAAACACAATATTACAACCAAACTGTTATGACTGAGTGAAATGCTTTCTGCAGTGACACGAGCCATTCAGAAGATCCCTCTTCAACAGTTATGAACTTTTAAATAGAAACTCAGGGTTCTTCTTTGCAACAGAGAAAATTGGAGAAGGGCCTCTTTCCACACAAATATTAAG